>LPNX010935173.1:1058981-1249634 GCA_001517045.1 Pseudotsuga menziesii | reverse complement strand
ATATATATATATATATATATATATGCTATGGATCTATAAAATATATATGCTACATATATTATGCTATGGGTATGCAAGCTACAATGTGCTAAGGGTCTCATTTAATGGGTGTAGAGAAATTTCTACAAATACGTCCATTTTCTACATATCCAAGACATGCAAATCCATGTGTTCCAAAATTATTTTTTCAAAGACACATGAAACTTTCGAAGATGTTCCTCTCTCATCCTATATGCCAATAACCAATGATGTTCTTGAAGTCATGTATTTATGGAAATCATACATCTTTTATAAGTTGCTACAAATAAATTACATATCACATGAACAAATAGGCTACAAATTAAGGGGATATGTTTTGAGAGTTACTGTCGTAGTTGACACAAGATACTTCCAAATCCATTTAGATCATATCCTCCACTAGTCAAGAAACCAAACATGGAATGCCATGAATTCAATTCCACAACCACTTCGGGAATAAATTAACGGATGAAATTTATGGTTTTAATTTTTGGAAGGTGGATTTCTAAAATCCCACATTGGAACTATTTATGAGTTTAGTTACGAGATTTTAAATTTAGCAAACTATTGTAACCACTTTTATCCCCAAGTGGATCTATATTATATATTTGTCTTTTTTGTTTCAAGGAATATCATGTATAAAAGAGAGTTCCATCTCTATTATGGGAGAGGATATGATCTGAAAACAAGATCTTTGCTACTCTATGACGTTAACATGAATTGCATAAAGAGCATGAATGAATCTCACAAATCCATAAGAAGAGAACCAAACAACATAGACAATACGCACATAAAGACAACAAGTTGATAACGGAGTTCATCCAGGATGGACTACGTCTCCGGGCCTGCTTCTCAATAGGAGGGCCGATCTATAATGTCAGCATGAAGGCAAAATACATGGCAATGATACAATGATACCTTGGTGGCAATGGTCATGAAGAGAACCACTGCCCAAAACACAACAAGACTCCTTCTAGCAACTCCAAATCCTGGAGACGGTGTAAAACGAGTATAAACACTCGTACCTTCCTCTTCCAGAGATACGCAATCTCCCTTCTCTCCTTTAGCTACAAAGTCTCCACTCCAAAGCATGAGAGGAAAATGGAGAATAAGACGGTTTATATAGCTTGAGAAGACCCCCTTCACATGTTTCTCATGAATTCTTAGTTACAACAAATTTTTCCCAAGAAGGCATATGGTTCCCACTCCCCACACTTGGTTAGGCTCTTCTTAAATTCTGTAGTTAACATAGTTACAACTATGCCAACCACATTTTATATTTTTAGAATATTACAATAAAATTCTTTTCCCCCAAAACCACATGGTTCATTGAACCCACAATATGGTTTTTTTTAAAACAAATTTGTTATAATGTAACTTGTTTTTAGACCCACTTATAACCCATTTTATATAGTTTATAATTCGACATGTGCTGAAATAGAGCACGGGCTCCCATGTTGGGTGGAGCTCTCGGTCGCGCTGGAGGAAGAACCAAGGTCAGGGCTAAGCCCCGGCTCCTTTGGGGCTTGAAATGCCACTTTAAATAACATTATTTCCATACATCATACAAAGAATACTACCAGCGCAGTTGGTAAAGGCATGGAGACAGGGTATGGGAGGTCAGGACTTCAAAACCGGTGGAGCAGCAACATTTTGGTAACTTCAATCAATATTGGCCAATCTGGTGCTGCCACGTGGCAGTTCTGGATTGGTCCACCTCAACACCCAGTCAGCTGCCAAATCATCTGCCGTACTACCAACTAAGTTGCGTAGTCACCTCTATACTGACATGTGTCACATTCGGATTGGTCCGTACTGCTGACTAGATTGCCACCTCATCGTCTGTACATGACATTTGTCACATTCGGATTGGTCCGTACTGCTGACTGGATTGCCACCTCATCATCTGTACATGACATGTGTCACATCTTGATTGGACCGTACTTCCACATGTCTGTCCATACAACTGCAATGTCATCCATCTATACTGTACAGATGCCACGTGTCACCCTGCCAGTGGTGCCACGTGGCACCCCCATTTTTCCAAATTTGCTTGTTTCATCAATACAACAGAACATGATAACTTTATCATACAAAGTCCATTTGAGGTGAAATGAACGCCGTTGGAATCATCTCGATGAGCCCTTCGATCTGACGCTAGTTTTGCTGAGATTGGAGGACTTCAAAAATTTTGCCTTCTTGGATCCTCCTGGATCATTCCTCCCCACTGAGAAGCTTTTGGCCTCTAAAAGCCTGTACTAATCAACAGATAGGTGAGGGAATTGCTCCCTCACTTTCTCCTTCTCGATCCACTTGTCTTTGCTTGGATGAGTGCCTCTGATGCCCACTCGAAGATAATCAACATCACCTCTGCGAGAAGTCCTTGTCCTTCTATCCAAGATGACATCTTCCTTTAGCTCATCCATGTACTCAGGAGCAAATTCATCAACTGATGGCAATGAGACATTCTCCCTTTCATCCATGATCATGAGAGGCTCATAGAATTTCAAGTTCTCCACATTCACCACTGAGTAGATATGCATGTATGGCAGTAGCTCTAAGAGAAGAGCATTCGTCCCAATATTCTCCAAGATGGTGAAGGGACAATATCTAATAAGCTTGAGCTTCTTGCCTTCTCCTTTCATCCTCTCCTTGCTGATGTGAAGCCACACTTGATCTCCTACCTGAAACTAATGATTAACTCTATGCTTGTCATGGCGAGTCTTGTACTGGTCTTGACTCTTCTCCAACTGCTCTTGCACCGCTTGATGTACCTGTTGAACTCTCTGAATGAAACTATGGGGTTTGTCTTCATCCTTGGAAGCGCTTGAATCAACCTATCTCCCATAATTCAAGTCTAATGGAGTCTTTGGCAAGTACCCAAAGCATGTCTCAAATGGTGATCTCTGAGTGGAAGAATGCATATCCCTGTTGTAGGCATGTTGCACATACTGGATCTGTTCATCCCATAACTTAGGATGCTTGTTGCAGTAGCCTCGAAGCAAATGGGAAACTGTCCTGTTGACTACCTCTATCTGTCCATCGGTCTGTGGATGGAAAGCAGTGCTCCTCTTCAGCTTGGTGTCCATCATGCACCATAACTTTGTCCAAAACTCTCCAAGGAATTGGGAGTCCCGATCTGAGATAATGGACGTAGGAAGTCCAAAGTGAACCCATACATGCTGAAAGAAAAGAGAAGCAGCCTAATCTGCAGTGACCTACTTTTTACATGGCATAAGAATACACATCTTGCTAAACCTATCCACGACCACATACAAGTAGTCATGACCCCTCCTAGACATAGGAAACCCCCCCACAAAATCCATGGAAATTCTTTCTCAAGGATGGGAAGGAACAGGAAGTGGTGAGTACAACCCCAATTTTCTATTAGTGGGCTTACAAGTAGATCACATCACACACCCCTTTACATACTTTGTTACAATGTCTTTCATGCGAGGCCAATACATGAGTCTTTGCAAATGGGCCAAAGTCTTACCTACCCCAAAATGCCCTGATACAAGAGAAGTATGAGCTTCTCGTATTACATGGACCCTTTCACTGATAGGAACACATAACTTGCCCAAATGATAGAGAAACTTTCCCTACAAATAGTAGTCTTCCACCTGTGTGCCATTGGTTAGCTTCTCATAAATCTCCTTGAAATCATCATCAGTAGCATACTGCTCAATATAACTTTCATGGGATAAAGATGCATTCTTCAAAACAATAGATGAAACAATAGGAGGTCTAGAAAGCATATCTGCCACTTTGTTACTAGTACCCTTCTTGTACTTGATCACTAGATGGAATTGTTGAAGAAATCCCATCCATCTGAAATGGCGAGCTTGCTGGAGCTTAGTCTGGGACTAGAGATACTGCAAGGGCTGATGATCGGTGTGGATGATCGTCTCCTTACCCATCAAGTAGTGTTTCCACTTCTTGACACTCTGAACCAAAGCATACAACTCTTTGTCACAGGTGGGGTAGTTGATCACTGCTTGAGTAAAATTCTCTGAATGGTAGCAAATAGGCTTGCGGTGTTGCATCAATACTGCCCCCATGGCATATCCACTGGCATCTGTCTCTATCTCAAATGGTTGTTGCAAATCAGGCAAGGCTAGGACTGGGGTGGTGCTAATCTTTCCCTTCAATTTGTCGAAGGCTTTCTGCTACTTACCTCCCCACTGGAAGGATTTATTTACACTTGTTAAGGCATGCAAAGGAGATGCTATGTATGAGAAGTTCTGAATGAACCTTCTCCAATATTGAACAGCTCCTAAAAATCTTCTCACTTTAGTAGCATTAGTAGGCTTAGGCCAATTGACAATTACATCAACTTTTGAAGGATCAATTTTTAAATTTCCACCTCCTACAATATGACCCAAGTAAACTAATGAAGTTTTGCCAAATTCACACTTTGACAATTTTACATACAATTTCTCCTTTTTCAAAGTATCTAATACTTGCTTTACATGCCCCACATGTGCTTCCTAAGTTTTGCTAAAAACCAAGATATCATCTAAGTATACAATGACAAAATCATCTAAGAATGGCCGAAAAACATCATTCATTACGCACATGAAGGTTGCAGGTGCATTGCAAAGCCCAAAGGGAATCACCAACCACTCAAATAGACCTTGCTTGGTCTTGAAGGCTGTCTTCCACACATCACTTTCTACAATTCGGATCTAGTGGTAGCCACTGCGCAAATCCAACTTGGTAAAGAACACAGCATCTTTCAACTGGTTGAGCAAGTCATCTATGGGAGGAAGTGGGTATCGATTCTTGATCGTGATCTTGTTGAGAGCCCGATAGTCAACGCACATTCTCCATGTGCCATCTTTCTTCATCACCAACACAATCGGCGAACCACATGGAGAGGAGCTGGGTCTGATCACTCCTTGGTCCAACAAGTCTTGAACCTGCTTCTTAATCTCTGCCATCTCGACTGCGAACAACCTGTACATTCCCACATTAGGAAGAGGGGAATCTTGCTAGAGATGAATCTCATGTTGAATCTCCCTTTTGGGAGGCAAACCTGTAGGTTCCTGAAATATTTCATCATAGTTAGCCACAATATCAATCATAGCCTTTTTATGAGAAGGATCACAACCTTTGAAAGCATCGGATGCCTCAGCATCTTTTGCTCTCACAACCATGAGCATGTATCTCTTATTAGTGTTGATGAGCCGCTTCATCTGTCCTACACTAACAAGAGTGTTTTTAGCCTTCATACTGTGAGCTCTCACAATGTACTCCACCCCAATTTTGGTGAGATGGTACTTGTTCTCATGATGGAAGAATACTTATTTTCGATCATACAAGTATGGGCTTCCCAATACGATACTACAGATGTCAAGAGGAACAACATCTAAGTCCACCTCATCGATCAACTTTGAAGCAATAGCAAACCTTAACCTACATTGCTTAGTCACCAGTAGCTTAGCATTATCACATACCCATCCAAGAGGATAAGGCTTGGGGTGAGGTTTAGTCTGTATGCCCAACTTCTTAACAACTGATTCTGTGATCAAATTTACTTGAGAACCCGGATCAAATAATGTTTCAATCTTTGTATGCTTAGACACAACTTTGATGTGAAATGACTCACTTCTTCTTTTATCATTTTATTTAGAAACATGAGTAGAACTTGAACCAGTATGAGGAGTTTTGTTACCTTGCATTCCCACGGCTGTAATCCTGGTTTCGTCACTTGAGTCGGAACCCAAATCTCGTTGCGCTGTTGCAATGGTCTTTTTCTTCTTTTTGCCTCCATAATGCTTTGGCCTCTGTTCAGGATGCAAATTCCAACAACTTTCTTCATCATGCCCATCAGTGTCGCAATGTTTGCAATGGAGCTTTCGTCCTTCCTTCTTGGCAGTAGCTGTCTTCTTGCTCTTGTCTTTTTTCTTGAAGTTGTGGTTGTTATTGGGCTTGAAAGGCTTCTTCGGATGGTCTTATTGCAAATGATTCCCCCTGCTCTCAAGATGAGTAGCCTGAACACTTAATTCATCCACACTAGTAGGATTTAACAACAGCAAAGTATGGCGTAGATAATGATGAAGAGCACCAATTTACTTCAAAAGAGTGTCAGGAGAATCTAAAGAAATATTCAACTCTAAAGCTTTCTTTCTAAATTCTTCAGTAAAATTCTGAACACTCTGACCCTTACCTTGTCTAAAAATTTGGAAATCTATCATATCCTTTTGAACATAACCCAATGGATAAAATTGCTTACGTAAATCAGAAATGAAAGCAGACCACGATGAGAGAAGATTACCCATTTGTTTGCTACCTTGGTGAAGCTTGCTTTCCCACCATACAAGTGCGGTGCCTGTCAGCCGAAGTGAAGCCAACTCAATCTTCACATCTTCTTCTTTGATCTGCTAGACTCAGCAATAGACCTCAATTTTCCTTATCCAGTAGTTCAACTTCTCTGCATTCGCTTCCCCATTGAACATGGGAAAATCAAACTTCACATCGAGCTTCAATAAGGGCTTCTTTTGAGGCTCTTTGTGAGGAACCTTGGAATGCTGAGAGTGAGATGAGGAAGAAGCACTTGAACTTGTGCTTGAAGCTGAAGGTGAAGAGGGAGGCTCAAGAGGCTCTTTTCCACCTCCTCCTTGGTTAACTGAAGCGTTGCCTTCATCCTTCACTTCTTTGTCTTCCTTCTTTACTTCACTGCCTTTTCTTTCTTTTGCCATGCGTTCTTCATAGTCTGCAAACAACTTGTCTACCTTGTCGGCCATCATGTAGAAGACCTTGTGAAAGTTTACCTCCATCTTGATGTGGGCATCATTAGCATCCATCTTCCTCCTTTGATGTGCACATCCGATCTCGGAATTGTAAGGCTCTAATGTACCCTCACCAGCTTGCAGTTTAGCCCTCATGAGCATCCATACTCACAATCCAAAATCAAATAGACCTGCTCTGATACCACATGATCCGAAAACAAGATCTTTGCTACTCTATGACGTTAACATGAATTGCATAAAGAGCATGAATGAAGCTCACAAATCCATAAGAAGAGAACCAAACAGCATAGACAATACGCACATAAAGACAACAAGTTGATAACGGAGTTTGTCTAGGATGTACTACATCTTCGGGCCTGCTTCTCAATAGGAGGGCTGATCTATAATCTCAGCATGAAGGAAAAATACATGGAAATGATACAATGATACCTTGGTGACAATGGTCATGAAGAGAACCGCTGCCCAAAACACAACAAGACTGCTTCCAGCAACTCCGAAGCCTGAAGACAGTGTAAAACGAGTATAAACACTCGTACCTTCCTCCTACAGAGCTAAGAAATATCCCTTCTCTCCTTTAGCTACAAAGTCTCCACTCCAAAGCATGAGAGGCAAATGAAGAATAAGAGGGTTTATATAGCATGAGAAGACCCCCTTCACATGTTTCTCATGAATTCTTAGTTACAACAAATTTTGCCCAAGAAGGCATATGGTTCCAAATCCCCACACTTGGTTAGGCTCTTCTTAAATTATGTAGTTGACATAGTTACAACTATGCCAACCACATTTTATATTTTTAGAATATTACAATAAAATTCTTTTCCCCCAAAACCACATGGTTCATTGAACCCACAATATGGTTTTTTTTTAAAACAAATTTGTTATGACGTAACTTGTTTTTAGACCCACTTATAAACCATTTTATATAGTTTATAATTTGACATGTGCTGAAATAGAGCGCGGGCTCCCGTGCTGGGTGGAGCTCCCGGTCGTGCTGGAGGAAGAACCAAGGTTGGGGCTAAGCCCTGGCTCCTTTGGGGCTCGAAATGCCACTTTAAATAACATTATGTCCATACATCATACAAAGAATACTACCAGCGCAGTTGGTAAAGGCGTGGAGACAGGGTATGGGAGGTCAGGAGTTCAAAACTGGCGGAGCAACAACATTTTGGTAACTTCAATCAATATTGGCCAATCTGGTGCTGCCATGTGGCAGTTTCGGATTGGTCCACCTCAATGCCTAGTCAAATGCCAACTAAGTTGCATAGTCACCTCCGTACTGACACATGTCGCATTTGGATTGGTCCGTACTGCTGACTGGATTGCCACCTCATCGTCCGTACATGACACGTGTCGCATTCGGATTGGTTTGTACTGTTGACTGGATTGCCACCTCATTGTTCATAGATGACACGTGTCACATCCTGATTGGACCATACTGCCACATGTCTATCCATACAACTGCCATGTCATCCATCTATACTATACAGATGCCACGTGTCACCCTGCTAGTGGTGCCATGTGGCACCCCCATTTTGCCAAATTTGCATGTTTCATCAATACAACAAAACGCGATAACTTTGTCATACGGAGTCCGTTTGAGGTGAAACAAATGCCATTGGAATCATCTTGATGAGCCCTTTGATCTGACGCCAATTTTGTTAAGATTGGAGGACTTCAAAAAATTTTCCTTCTTGGATCCTCCTGGATCAGGATATTTAGCACATTCAATCCAATCTATGATGGTATATTGTATAATTTCATCATTCAATCCAATCTATGATGGTCTATTGTGTAATTTCATAGACATCTTGTTATAATATAGATTACAGTTTGGTAACTTCTTATGTATTGTGTTATTTGATTATTGTTAGGTTGTTATACTATAAAATCAATTCCATATTCCGAGAGGCATAACTCACTCCATTGGAGTATAGTGTTGGGTAGTTTAAATTGTTTTGCAATTTTTTTTTCCAATCTCCATTTTACCATATTTATTTTAATTTAACATCTTAATAAATGTATGTTACACCAAATATTAGATTAGTATTTATCAAAGTTTTTCAACACTGTGGACTTAGATCTATGGAAAGAATAAATCCCCAAATCATGCAAGGAGATTCTCTTGTGATATAAGGGTTCTCATTGACATGATCAACTTTCAAGTAAATAGATCATTGACATGCCTATGATTGAGTTTCAAATTATGAAGTAGCTAGGTGTAATTTATTTCCACGGGAGCATATTAGAAAACCAGTGGAAGTTAAAAATTTGAATCCCACATATATGTTGCATGACATCTCAAAAGGTTAGGACTCCAAGTTAATAAATTAACGCATAATCTATTTAGTTACTCTTGTTGTGAAATAGTGAGGTAATTAAATAGCTCATTGGTAAAGGTGGAGGGAATTCAAAAATTTTCTAGAAAAGGAAACGATTTCATGGTTACTCAAAGAATTTGTTCAGATTCTAAGGGAGAAAGATTTAATAGGAGGATATCAAATGAGGAGAGGATTTTGGTTCTCTAATTTTCCATGTACTTCTCTTAAAATTTTAATGAGGAGAATCCATCTTTGGCCAAGTTATTTTTTGGATAGATTTGATTCATCTGTGTATATATTGTGGAATACACTATTGCATCTATTGATCATTGGGATTGTATAAGAATGTATCTCACACTATAGATTGTTCTTATTTATAGTTGTATCATTCTTATTTCTATTTTATGGAAGTGTTTGTTTAAATATGTGAGCAAAGGACAATAAATAGTTGTTCTAATGCTAGAATATTATGGATTTGAAGCCATTTATTTAGGTTCTTGTCTTTATTTTCTTAGTGATCTCATTCATGGGATCCTTGTTATAGCTGATGTTACCACACCTGGTTGATCACATGTTTATGAACTTCCATGTCCCTCTACAGACTCTTTGGACCCCCTTGCCCATATTACACTTTGATGTTCCAATAAAGTCCCCAAAAAACACATGTTTATTCCTATACCCAACTTTTAAATCTATACTCGCATGTATACGCTGCTTTTGAGCCAAAACCTGCGTACATCGGGAAATGTGCATAAAGCCAAAAAAAATTGGAGTCTTCCTCATAGAGTCCTGAATAAATTGACTCTTGGACTTCCATATGCCTTGAGAATGCTTAGACTCAACTCTCCATTGCCTATTTGGAGTGCTATATATTGAGCCTCTTGGATACATTGATGGAGGAGAAAATTGAGAGAAAGGAAACTATAGTCCATTGTTGCCTCACTTGTTATGCTTGAGTTTGCATCCCTTTGTCCCTTTAGAGCAAACAATGTTGTTCTTACCAAGCTTGCCCTTGCTTTGTAAGATTTCCATTGAGAGATGGAGGATTGAAGTGGTGGAGACCCAGGTGGAGGATTCGGTTTCTCGGGTTCGAAGAAGTGCCGACAGAGGTTGTCACTATTGTATCTCTGTTTTTATTAATAGAAATATTCATTTCCTGTCCAATACATGTGCATAAATATGAATATTGTATCCATGAATGTATTTATTTGCTTATACATGATTGATTATATATGTCAGAGTAGGCATAACACTTGAATATATAACATGCTTGTCTTGTTTGTTGTTGTTGAGAGCGAAGTGTGAATACAAGCATTGTTGAAAAAGCTCAACAAGGATCTACATCAACTATTCAGAATAAGGTATGATTCACATCCCTTTGTGTTATATGTATTTATTTCTCTTGCATATTGGAAGGATTGATTTTTGGTGTCATTCAATCTGTTGTGGTACACCCCAAGCCATAGGAAGTTTCTCCCTGTAACAAAATTGGCGACTTTGCTGGGGAAGTTCCCTATTTTTCTTTGGGAATTGGGGGCATATTGTGATTGACTTGGTCTTTGTTTCTCCCCGTATCTGTGTCACATTTAGTAGTATGTTCATCCATTGACACTCCCCTAGAGTGGTTTGACCCTTGGCCTTCTTTTTACCACTTTCTTCTCTGTATACGTAGTTTTTTGGCCAAAAGTCGCATACATAGGCAAGTTTTTGGCCAAACTTCATGTATACATGCAGGTTTTTGGCCAAAAATCGCTCATACATGCAGGTTTTTGGCAAAAATTCATGTATACATGCAGGTTTTTGGCCAAAAGTCGCGTACATACGCTAATGTTCTTTGAACAGTCGCGTACATCCTCCCTTTTTTGGTTGAGTTTGATGTGGGAATTTTTTAGGTGGGTTGTGAGTGTGGCTAGGTATTCCTGGGTACTAATGTTGTATTTTGACTACTTCTTTTGTGACTAGAGACCGCTTTTTCATTGTTTTTTCTTTGATAGTAGTTTTAGTCATTTATCTCCTGTTTTGTTTTTCCATTAGTGCATTAGTATTTTTGTCTCGATGTCTTGCTTGGCTTGTGTTTTCTACTTGCTGTAGAGATTGAGAGTCTTAGTGACTTTCATTGTATTTTCATTCTTTTATATTGAAAATACAAAATAGTTGCATTCTTACTTGTATTTCACATATGGATTTAACGAGGTACGTGCATTGGATTGCTTGGATGAGAGTTGTGTTTAGGCTTTCATATAGGAAGGATTGCATTGGCATTCAGAAATGAATGAATATATATGCATCTCATGTAGTGGAATACCCCGTTTTCTTATTTAGACAAAATTGCACTTGAAATTGTTTCTTAGGTGTGCACATTTAATTTCATTGTCGAGTCATCACATCATTGGTTTCATAGTCATTTCCCTTTGAGTAATCACAGCCACTAAAATCAATGCTTAATTTAAAATGAATTACACATTTTTCTTTGATAGGGTACATCAACAAGATTAGGTTTTAGAGTCTTGGAATAGTTCATTGTGAGTAAATTCTCCAAGACTACTAAACAAAACACGTATTTGTCTGTCCAGGTGAGAGAGTGAAATCCTTGGTATGATTAGTGTTCTCAGAAGGCTCCTCTTACACAAGAGTTAAGCACAAGGAAGCGTACGTGATTGTGGTTGGGATATCCCCTGGCCACTTTATGTGAGCACCGAAGATATTTCCAGGATCTTATTCATGTCTGGGGGCTTTTGAGGTATTGGTTGGTGCTTTCGAGCTTCGGTCTTTTCTACCCTGCCCATAGGGTAGATCCCTCCTACGAATTTCCACCTAAGAATTAGTTATATTGAGGTGACCTTAGTTTCCTTACCTAGGTATCACATGGGGTACTTGCATAGGTTATTCTGTGAGTGTCCTGGTGAGGTAGGGGTCGAAAAGCACAGCCGCTTTACACGTTGAAGCTGAGGGCCACTATAATTGGTTACACACATCTGCTTGTATTGTATGGGAGTTTCAGGCCTCTCCTAGGTGAGACATACATTCTACATTCAGGAGCTCACTTATCCTCCCCTTGGCTTGCTTGCATTTTGGTTGTAGATTCTCTTTGTGCACTAGTTGGATTTAGGGATCATGGTTACTTGAGTATATTTATGTTCTCTTAAGTTCGGGTCCTTTTATGTTCAACATGTCTGATATCACTATTAGTATCCTGTCACCCACTCCAGGTCCTAGTATAGACCCTGGTGTTGGACCGGGGGGCACCACAACCCCTTACCTTGCTCATGGATTTGGGAGTGTTCATATTCCACCCTCTACTCCATTTATGGAGGATTTTCACTCCCTTCACTCGGTATCAACACCAATGTTCACTCTCATGGGGGTGGTCATGGATACATGAACTTTGGGTCTACACCTTACATTCCTTCTTATGTCCCATTGTCCACCAAATTGTTTCCTTTGAATATAGTTGTCATGATCAATCCTCCCTATATCCTATAGTTTGGACTCTTAACTGATTGCTTTGAGTTGTTTTGGACTAATATTGTTGTCATGTAGGGTCCATTTTTTGTACACTCTCTTCGAGGATTTTAATCATTTGTGCCCATGACATGTATTATTTTGTACTGGAATATAGGTTAGGACTCCATATACACTTGCATTATTCATTACCATATGACCATTTCACCTTTACTCTAGGTACGAACCCACTTCGTAATGTCATGGAACCTTCATACTGCTATTTAGAAGTGACATTATGTAAGTGGTAGAGATTTCCTATACATGGGTTCCCTAGTTATATCCCATTTTGCATTTGGTGCCCATGATGAGGTTTCTCCTTTAGCTTTGGGGATTCCCTTATTGTCCCACCATGTCCTTGAGTACGAGCTTCATAATCCTCTTGAAATTTATGCTAGCCTTTCCCCATAGGGACTCCCTTGTATATCGAGTTGTAATTACATTTCATGAGTTTTGCTTTCCTTATTGATCTTTATGTCAGATCCTCGCTTCAGAGTTATAAGCCATGTAGCCCGAGCTTGTCTCAATCCTAGTGAAGCAGAGCCTTTTACATATCCTTTACAGCTTGGTCACTCTTTACCAGGAGGAGAACTTCCCATGAGTTTTCTTATCCTACACATGCTTCCTTGTATTGAGCATAGGTATGTTCCACTGTTTGGAACTAGTTTTCTTTCCCATGACACTCATATCCTCCTAGTTGTACACTACAAAGGACTTCTATTATTTTTCAAACTTCTCAACATTTGAAAAAGTCCAAAAAAAAATCCATACAGGAAATGATATTATCTTTGGAAGCTGTCGAGTCATGTCTCCTTCGAACAGAGCACTGTATATCACATCCATTGGTTGGGTTGTTAGTTTTACTTTAGGAGTTGTACTTGTTACTCTGATTTTATCTCCACCGATTGGTTATGCTTCCATTCCCTATGGAGCCTCTGTCGATGCCTCCTATGTCACAGAGATGTCCCAGTTTGCATATCGAGTCCATGCTACCTACCTTTAGTCACCATTCACCTTATACTCTTGTTCGAGGTAAGTTGAACCCTGAGTCAACCATTTCTCATTTATTTTGACTTTGCATGTTGGTCATTCCCGATACAGTTACTTGTTCATGCACATCTTGTTCATTTGAGTTCTTCCACATTATCCGGAATTGCTAAGTACCTCTTGTTGGTTGATGGGGGATGCCTTAATTTCCTCCTTTGAGTGGATTCCATTCCATCGACTTCAGATCATTTATTCTGGAATAGGAGTCTAGAGTCCATTTGAGTGCCTTGAGACTTACAGTCATCAATGGTAGGTTCTCTCACCATCGATAGTTTTTGGAATACATCAATATCTCTTGATCGATGGATTCTTTCAAGTGTTCGACTTCAACACACCTATTCACACTTGTTATATTGCACTCTGTACCTAGATTCCCATTATCATTATCAGTGGGAATCTCGTGTTTGTTAACGATATACATCAATGACCGGTAATCAGATGATGGGCTAATATGTTCGACCTCGACACATCTATTCACATAATAGGACATGTACTCATAGCGATTTGCGTATAAGACCTCTGAGATTGGTGGTATTCCATATATGCTACCTCCTTGATTGTGCCATTTTTCATGAGATGTTAGCTCTCGTGACCAGATTCCAATGTATATTATATATATTGATTCATTGTATATTGTACATGGCGATGACCACACATGATATTTATATATCATGCCTATTCATGGCCACTGTACTCTTATGTATCTGGGACTGCTATATTTATATTTGCAGTCATATGCATATATTGATCATTGTATTGTATTGATGAGTGGTTGGTTCTTCCACTTGGGTCTTCATTACTCCACCTTATGGGATGGATATAATGTATTTCGTCCATCATATTACCCCTATGACCTCACACATTAGGGAGCATATGTTATAGCTGATTTTACCATACCTGGTTGATCACATATTTATGGCCTTCCATGTCCCTCTGCATACTTTTTGGACCCCCTTTGCTTATATTATATTTTTATGTTCCAATAAAGTCCCCAAAAAACACATGTTTAAGCCTATACGCGACTTTTAAACCTATTCTTGAGTGTATATGCTTCTTTTGGTCCAAAACCCATGTACACGGGAAATGTGCATAAAGCTAAAAGTTTTTGGAGTTTTCTTCATAGAGTCCTGAATAACTTGACTCTTTTCCTTCCATATTCCTTTAGAACGCTCGGACCCGACTCTCCACTGCCTATTTAGAGTGCTATATATTGAGCCTCTTGGATACATTTATGGAGGAGAAAACTGAGAGCAAGGAAACTATAGTCCATTGTTTCCTCACTTGTTATTCTTAAGTCTGCATCCTTTTGTCCCTTTGGAGCACACAGTGCTGCTCTTCCCAAGATTTCCTTTGCTTTGTAAGCTTTTCATTGAGAGATGGAGGATTGAAGTGGTGGAGGAATCTATTTATCGGGTTCGAAGAAGTGCCGACAAAGGTTGTCACTATTGTATATCTATTTTTATTAATAGAAATATCCATTTCCTGTCCAATACATTTTCATAATTATAAATATTGTATCCATGGATGTATTTATTTTCTTATACATGATTGATTATATATTGTAGAGTAGTCCTAACACTTGAATATATAGCATGCTTGTCTTGTTTGATGTTGTTGAGAGCGAATTGTGAATACAAGCGTGGTTAGAAAATCTCAACAGGGATCTACATCAACTGTTCAGAATAAGGTACGATTCATATCCCTTAGTTTTAGATGTCTTTATTGCTCTTTCATATTGGAAAGGATTGATTTCTAGTGTCATTTAGTATGTTGTGGTACACCCCAATCCATAAGAAGTTTCTCTCCATAACAATCCTAACAAGAGAGTGTTTGGTTCTATGCTTACTTTTTATGTCTGAACACCTACGTTTTCATTTGGATCTTATAATAGTTTCTTTTCATTCTTTAGTATAGAAAATAGTAAATGGACCAAGCCATAATTGGTAAACCCAGAAAATTAGTAATGGTTGTTGAGATAAAATTTGGATGGATTCCCTATCCCAAATAGTGTGAGGACTAATTGGTACTTTTCACCAGTAAAAACCCTTGCTGTTGGTTAGGGTCATTTTAACCATTCAATAAAATTGGCACTAGAAGGATAGTTAGATGACAAGCCTACCTCTATGGATCCATTTTACAAAAATGTGTTTTAATACGCCAAGGATCCTCTCCTATCTCTGTATGGGGTCTTTTGAGACCAACAGATTGCATTCCAAAAAGGACACTTTATCTCTTGTCAAATTTAAAACTCAATGGTGAAGGGCTAGTCTATACATTCAAGTATATTAATCAATTTAACATCACATGCCATAAACAATAAAATATGTTGATTGTGAACCCTCATAGTGGAAGGATGAATTACTGTTTTGTATAGGACATTATCAACCAAATCGATTCATAGTTGGAAACACTTCATGCAGTTATTTATCAATTCTCATGAAAATTATGTCTATTAGGAACTCTGTAGTGCACTTGAATAAATCTGTAGAAAGAGAGATGAACCTATGGATTATTTATTTCAAAGGATTATAAAAATATGTTATACACTATTACACATATTCCTTGTCATCATCATATATTGATAACCAAACATCAAAACTTGCCTAAAATCCCAAGTGATGAAGTTGAATTTGGACTTGGATAAGTGATTTCATTCCTTTGTCCACCACCACACTTTCCTTGTGGACAATGTACGTTAACCCAATGCATAACGCCTATTTTCCATGAAAACAAAGTGGTTCCACTGCCAAATTCCTTTATACAATGAGTGGTGCACTATGAGTAACGCTCTGTCTTAATTGACAAAGAGTGGTGCTCGAGTTTAAAAGATAACAAGATAAGTTTCACAAAGCTTATCGAACCTTAGCTTTGTGGCAACCTCATCCCTAGAATCCTGGACCACCTAGACTCGAGATCCATCCTTGTAGGATCTCCCCCTCCACCTCATCCATAATATTCTCAACCATCCCTATCCTCCCATGGCTATAAATATTGGCTCATCTCCCATGGGTAAGGGGAGGAAGATTATGCTACAACACCAAAACTCTGGCCAAATTAGCCAAGGAGAGTGGGAACTAGGTGGAAAAGTTTGAAGCTTTGGAGGCAAGATCTTGCTTGAGAAGAGACTTCTCAACACTAAGGCTATTGGTTGTAATTTATATCTCTTATTCCATTAATGCAATGAAATTTCCTTTCCCATTAATCATATTCTGTATTGATCACTTGTTTCATTGTTGAATTCCTTAGTCATCAACATAGAATTATAGATTGTACTTGGTGCTTTGATATTGTATCTTCTTTGGTTTTGTTTTATGAAGGTGAATCCTTCGAGATCTAGTAGTCCAAAGGAATGGAACATCACATTGTATGACAGGTAGAAAAATCCATTCCAACCATCTATCAATATTATGGAAAGTGCTTCTCATTGTTGTTACTCATTTGTTCTAGCTTAGAGTATTTTGGGCTAGGGAAATAACTTTTTTTCATAGAAGGTGAGTATTTCTAATAACAAATATGGCGACTCCACTAAGGTGAGTGTTTAGAACTTTTGGTCTTTCTTAGTTCTTAGTTCTTGCCTTTGCTTCAAATTTCAATTTCTTCATTGACGAGATCTACTAGTTGTTTAGTTGGATTTGACTTGAGATTGAGCAGATCTGCTTAGATCTGTCCAGAAATGCCTCATATGATTTATTTCTTGGATTTTTATTATCATTTGATGGCAGTAAATTGAACACTAACATTTTATTTTTCTCTGTGTGTCTTGTTTTGTATATTGCAAGCACCACCACATCTGGGTAGCGTACTAAGAGCATTCGTCACACTTTCTACAGAGGAAACAAGTGGTGCCACTACACAAATCTAGTGGACAAGAGGAGGTACCACCACTCTATTCCTGTTGGCAATAGGCGTTGCTGGAGTAGTAACACTCTATAATACACCTTCAAGGAGTGGTGCCAGGTAGGTTTTTTAATCCCAGTGCATTTTTCAAGATTGGCATTTGTATTTTTTATTTCTGAACTTGTTTTGGCTTGTTTCTGTGTATTTGATTTGTGAATTAAAATGTGGAAATTGATTTAGGCTTGGCTAGGTTAGATATCCAAGAACTAGCTGAATTGGCTTGTGAGCTTCTTGTATTTTTTATTTTAGTTGAAGAAGAATTATGAAAAGGAAGTGTAGATCCAGATCTCTGAGTTTTGTTTAATCAAATTGAAAGAAAGTAGATGTGCTTTTAGTTTCTTCATAGTTTAATTTGAGTTGTTTTCGTTCTTTGATTTTGGAAAGATAAAAAGGTCTAGGTCAAGCTTAGGTGTGAGTTGGTAGAGACTTTATTGGTAGTCGAGACTCTCAAGTGTTTACAGTCTGCTTATTTCTTAAGTGTTATTATTCTAAGAAAAAAGTGAAAAGTGTATTGTGTTCATCTTATTGTTATTTTGAAGAAAATTGGAAAATATGGTGTGTTGAGTAGTCATCATAGTTTTTTCTTTCAAAAAGAGATTGTCATTTCCATTTCCAAAACTTTTCTTTTGAAGTCATGATGTTCTTGAAATAATTATTTTTCGTTTTCTTTGGATTTATTCATTTTTGGATAAGTAGAAACCGAACCTATATCCCTTCTCTAAGTAGGGAATTTTGCGAAAGTGAAAGAAAAGGTTTGCACAAGAATTTTGCATGGTTTTACATTTATGTACTCACCTCATACATCCACTTAATCAAAAATATAAAATCAAGCACTAGACTTAGGTTAAAATTTGTAGAAAGGTGTGATGGGTTAGAGACATGTTCCAACGTCTTTAAGTGTAGGAGCTGTCATTTTTTTCCTTTACTTCATCCTGGGATCACGTGGTTCTTCCACTTACCACTGGTATATCAAACGACCTTTCACATACCCTTGAGGTATATAGAAAGGTACTCCATGTACTCAGTTGTATATTAGAAGGCCCCTTTCGAATGATTATGCATTAGACAACACTACTATAGAGTGGATCTCCCACATACCTTGCATATATAGGGAGACACTTTTAGGGATCCTGAGACCATATGAGCATAGCCCTTTGACCTTCCTATCACCGAAATACACCGAGAACAACACTCTGGGATATTACTATGCACGTACCATCCATGTAGTCGAGTATTCAGGTAAGGGTACGGTCTCAATCCTCCTTGTCGTGCTCTACTGTTGGACCCTATTGTATTTAGGGAGTTGTGGTGGTTTGACAATCCTATGAGGATCCTGAATTTTTACCACTCCTATCACAAATTATGATTGTGTTTTTAGCTTGAGTAGGGTTTATCTTTCTTTCTTAGATAGATATTTTTCCTTGAGACCAATTTTATTTGTATAAACTGATTGATTTCTCATGGAGGAGGTCCCTTCAGTTACAAGTGTTATCACCAAAAAATCCTTTGAATCCTTTGACTCAACCTCCCATGGAAAGACACATGGAGAACCATTCCAAGGCAGGTCATGCTTCTATGCCAGAACTAGAAGGAGTTCTAGTTGAAGAGGAAGTAGTTGAATATCCTCCTCCCAATCCTCCCTTGGCGGACCTATCAGGACCACCACTAGCGGATAAACCCTCCTCTCAGAATGTTTGTTTTGTCATCCCAAATCCTTCTGGAGCTAGGCTTCATCAATTTCATCCTAATGAAATGATAGCTCCCATATTTGGGCCTAATGCTCCATTTTTGGAAACTTCCCTTGGTCAAGCTATCTCTCAGTTTGACACTACTACTACTGTGAATGTGTCAATTATGGAGTTGACCCCAAATTATAGAAGGCCTTTCCCCTACCTTTTACCAAGTGATATTTTAGGTAGGTCATTGGATATTCCTTCTAGTATTGTTCCAGCTAATCCTCCATCTGTACCTACGGTGTCTAGACTTGATACTCCTTCAAGAGTGCTACGGCCATCTCAAAATCCTTTGTCAAATCCTCATGTGGGAGGAGATTCCATGCATCCCATGGGTTTGCCGAATGTTGGGAGTCAATTTATCCCTCCTACATCCCTAACAGCTATAGGTTCTTATGTGCCTAGCCTACACAATATTCACATCCTCCCCCTCCAATTGTTGGAACTAGTGGTCATACTGGTATTGGTCCTACTAGTTCTGCTTCGCAACCTCCTACATCAGCTTGTGTCCCTCCTCAAAATCCTAACATTGGTAATCAATACCTTAGCGGGGCACAGTAAAATAATCCTTTATATGTCCCTTATATTGGAGGAGTTTCTAATCAATGGGATCAACCTACTTATGAACCTCAAGTCGGACCTACCCAGGTGAAACCACCCTTCATGGGTCAAAATGCTCCTAACTATCAACAATTCGGTGGGTTTTACGGTTAACCTCAATAGACCTTCGGTCCTACATGGGTGGCTTTACCTTATCAGTATTATAATTACCGACAACCCAACCGACAACTTCCATTTTTTGCTACATTGGATTTACCTGACCCATCCAAGTTAATAAAAAATCCCATTCAACACGATCCATTTTGGCCTACCATACCGGTCAAACTTCCATAAGATATTCCAAAATTTGATGGAAAACAAGGTGAAGATCCAAACAATCACGTGATGACATTCCATTTGTGGTGTTCATCCAAATTGGATGATTCTATTTGATTGAGAATCTTCCAAAGAACTTTGATCGTCACAGCCACAAAATGGTACATTGAAATTCCACAACACTTGTTTGTGAATTTTAATTCATTAGCAACAATGTTTCTTGCTCATTTATAGTTACCTATTCAGTATGAGAATGGTACATATATCTTGACCTCTCTTTGACAAAATATATCCACTCGCATATCAGATCATATCCATGAATGGAGGAGGCACTGAAGGTTAATCAAGGATGTCATTTCAAATCAACTTTTGGCTAACTGGTTCACCAATTTCTTGTTGCCACCTATTTCTCGAGTTGTGGCCATGGGTGAAGTTGTCATAGAAGAGTGGGCTATCAGTCGAGCCCAACATTTAGACTTAGTATATTCTCAGTCCAAAACTTTATATGATTTAATTCCTCATGCTCCTTGCCCCAAAATCGATCCTGCTAAGCCACCTGCAGAGAATCATGTTGATGGTGTTGTTGGTACAATCCAACCTTCATCTACATCCAAGCATGCTAAACCAAAAAGTGATTCAACTACAACTTATTATAATCCTACAGTTTCCACCGAGGTGAATGCAATTTAGTATTCACAATCACATGAAAATGAGAAGAAAGGAAAAGGTAAGAATAAGAAACCTAGAAACCAACAGGAGAGTGAGAAAACACCCACCCCAAAGAATGATGCAAAACCAAAATGGAAGGCTAAATATCCTTTCTTATTGTGTGGAGATGATCACTTCATGAAGGATTTTCCTCGTCATGAACAAATTAATAATTTTATTAAAGTAACCCCACAGCAATAGTATTAACCAACCCCTTTCTGTCCCAGCAACAAATGATATACGTTGTGTCTTCACATGGTCCTTCATCCTCTACTAAAGACATTCGTATGATGTCCGTTGAAACAGTTGCGTTGACTACCAGAAACCAGACATGTGATAAGACACCTAAGAAGAAATATGAGGGTGCTTCTCCCAAGAATAATCCTCCCATCAACCCTTCTCGTCCACCTCCTTCTAATGGTCCTCTCATGATTGAAAACCCTAGTTTTGACATGATCTTGCATCCTCCTAAGAGTATAATCTGTAAAAACATTTTCAATCCTAGTGCTCGAGCTTCCAATTTTATAATATTTTTGAAGATTTAGCTCAAGCACCCTGTGCTATGTCCACGTTGGAAGTACTCCAAAGTTTTCCTACAAAACGCGATAATTTGTTGCCAGATCTAGGGGATTTCGATCCTAAAAATTCCACCATGATCACGTTCAAAGTGGAGAATTATAAATCAAGGTTATACCATCAGTTTTCTTTCCAAATGGCTACTAGAGTAGTGGCTAGGAAGGTATATTNTTTCGATCCTAAAAATTCCACCATGATCACGTTCAAAGTGGAGAATTATAAATCAAGGTTATACCATCAGTTTTCTTTCCAAATGGCTACTAGAGTAGTGGCTAGGAAGGGATATTAGACTGTATTAGATGAAGGAGCTTCCACCTCAGTCTTATCGATGTCTTATTGGAGAGCCATTGGTTCTCCTAAGTTGAATAAGTCACCAACCACATTAAATATTTTGACAAACAAGGTTTTCAACCCCATGGTATGCTTCCGGATTTGTCCATCGAGATGGGGGAAAACACCATTTCTATCTAGGTAGAAGTGGTCGATCTCCTTTAGATTACAATTTGTTATTAGGAAGGAACTGGTTTTGTGCTCTGATGGTCGTTGCATCATCAATTTTCTGCACATGCTAGTTCCTTCATCAAGGAAAAATTGTGACCATAGATCAACTTGATTTTTGCTCACCATATAGCACTACTTCCATGAAAAATAATGTTCCTACGTTAGGGAAGTCACCCCCTCCCTATCAGTCTGTAGGGGTTGGATTTCTGAAAGATTCTTCACTCATGGGAGTTTTTTCATCTAGCAGTGCCCCTCCTAGCACATAAACGACCATGATAAATATGATATCCTCCATGACTGGGGGCATGCAGAAAGGAAAAGAGATTGTTGAATCATCTTCTCTGAGTCCATGTGGATCCCTGAATGATTTTATTTAGTCTGTTTCTGATGTCTACATAGATTATCATAATTTGGTATCATCAGATCCTTACCAACTGCCTTATTGGCTAGATTCCCCTCTCCCTAATTTAGATTATCTCTCATAGTATTTTCCATTGGATGAATCTATTATGGAGGTTATGGGTATGGATGAATCTTTATGGGAGGATTCTCATCATCAATCATCATTTCTTCCTAATGCCAATTCGGTAGATTCATATTTTGTTTCTCTAATCAGTTTTGATATAATCAAGTATCCATAAACACCTGTATTACTGTAAGGTGTTTATTTTGAAGGGAATTTATGCAACATCAACAAAAAAATTCCCCTCGATATATCGATGAAGCCAGGCGTTTTCGAGCATAACCACATAGGCAAAAACTACTCGACAATAGAAATTGAGGAATACTGAGCTCTTTTTAAACAATTCTATGATGTTTTTACCTGGACTTATGAATAAATTCCTAGACTGTTGATCCATCTACTGTCATACATGAGATCAAGACATACCCGATGGAAATACCTTTTAGGAAAAAACTTCGCCAGGTCCACCCAAGAAAAGTTGCATCCATTAAAGTGGAAGTTGAAAAGCTCTTGAAAGGTGGTTTTATCTACCCCGTTCCTTTAACCAAGTGGGTGTCTAATATTGTCCCTGTCACAAAGAAACATGGAACTATTAGGGTTTGTATCGATTTTAGGGACCTAAACAAAGCTTGTCCAAAGGACAACTTTCCTACCCCTCACATCGATAAATGTGATGGAAGTGTCATTTTTTCCTTTATGGATGGATTTTCCGGCTATAATCAGATTGAGATCTTACCTGCCGACTGACACAAAATGAAATTTATTCTCTCGTGGGGAAACTTCGCTTATCAGAAGCTACCTTTCAGTTTGAAAATCGTTGGAGCTACTTTCCAATGAGATATGTCCTAATCCTTCCATGATATAAAACACAGAGTGGAATCGTATTTGGATGACCTACCTGCTCATTCAAATCAGCAGGAAGATCATTTAGGGAATCTTAGACATATTTTCCTTCATTGTCATCATCACCACATTCAAATCAATCCATACAAGTGTGTTTTTTGTTTTGATATTGGATGCTTACTTGGTTTCTTTGTTTATAGGGATGTAATTCAAATTGATCTCTTAAAAAAATTTGCTATCGTTTCCTTACCACCTCCTTGAGACATTACTGAACTCCAAAGTTTGCAAGGTAAGGAAAAATGTCTTCATCATTTTGTATGTAATTTCACAGAAAAAACGCATGGCTATATGCATCTCTTAAAAAAGAACACTCCCTTTTGATCAGACTCAAAGAGATTTGGATAATTTGAAACATGCTATAACACACTCACCTATGTTGCACCCCCCAAATTATTCAAAAGAATTTTTATTTACATTGTTGCCTCCACTACTACCATTGGTATGGTCTTAGTACAGGAATTTATAAACGAACAAGAACATGTTATATATTACCTCAGTAGGAGTCTTCTTGACTCTAAAACCCGTTACTCACATGTGGAGAAGCTATCCTTGGCTACGGTCATCATTGTGCAACGTTTCCATCACTACATCTTACTTCGCACCACTACCATGCTTGCAGATCAGAACCTTATGTACTATATTCTTACCCATAAGGTACTAAGGGGAAAATATTCTCGTTAGATTGTCATCCTATGGGAATTTTATCTTGAATTTTCCAAGACCACTTCTAAGCAGTCTCTAGTCTTCGTGGAGTTGATGTTTGACCTTCCTCGTGCTCTCATGGAAGCCAAGCCTAATGATTCATTTCCAAATGAATTCTTGTTCCTGATAAGCATGACTGAACCATGGTATGGAGATTTGATCATATATCTCCAGACCCAAATATTTCAGCCCAATATATCCCGTGACAATTGTCGATGCATTCGTCACCATGCTAAGTACTACCTCATTCTTAATGACACCTTATACCAACGTGGTATTGACTCTATCCTTCGATGATGTCTTACTCGTGACGAGGCTGAACAAGTCATGAATGAATGACACTCTGGAGCTTGTGGCAGCCATCTTTTTGGGATGGCTACAACTCAGAAAATTCTTCGCATTGGGTAATTTTGGCCCTTGATCTTTAAATATTGTCATAAAGCGGTTAGAAAATGCCCACCATGTCAGCTTTTCTATCCAAAAAAGCATACCCGCCATGCTATGTTGCACCCCGTCATTTCTGTTGGCCCTTTTTTCCCAAATGGGGGATTGAATTTATGCATTGTAATCCTACCTCAACCAAGGGGCATGGTTACATCATCGTAACCGTGGATTATTTCACAAAATGGGCTACGGAAATGCCTACATATGCATAGGATGGTAAGGCTGTTGTGATCTTCCTATTTAATCATGCCATAGATAGCTTTGGAGTTTGACAAGCCATAGTAATTGATCATGGATCTCATTTCCATAATCAGATGTTGGTTAAGTTGATTACCAAATTCGGTTTTCATCATGAAAACTCAACCCATTACTATCCACAAGCTAATGGACAGGTTGAAGCCACTAACAAGGACTTAAAGACTATGCTTCGTACGATGGTTGGAGATCATAAATCTAATAGGCACTTAAATCTCTTTTCCACACTATAGGTTTACAAGGCTTTAGTCAAAACAACAAATGTTTTTACGCCTTTTCACTTAGTCTACGGATTGGAAGCTGTCCTACCTATTAAGTGTGAAATTCCATCACTCACACATGCAGTTGAGATTCTACCCAACACTTCTACTGAAGAAGAATGTTTCCTTTATCTTTTGAACCTTGATGAGACTCAAAGGGATGCTTACTTGGAAAATAAGTCACACAAAAAATGGGTCAAGGCTCAATATGATAAATCAGTTGAAACTCATATTTTTAATGAAAGAGATCTGGTTCTGACCTATGATAAGAAACATGAAAAACTTGGAAAAGGGATGCTTGAATCAATGTGGTATGGTCCTTTTATCGTGAGTAAATTCTTAGAAAAAGGGGCCTATGAGCTTATTGATTATGATGGGATACCTTTTGGGAGACCTTGCAATGGGTTGTACATGAAAAGGTATTATGCTTGAGATATCTTTTTCATTAGTTCCTTGTACATATGTATATTTTTTGGCTTTTAGTGTGGTTTTTTTTATTTAATATGGTTTTGAGTTCTTGTCAATATTATTTATCCTGTATTTTGATTTTACAGATTAGATGGCCTTCTATGGTTTTGCTGATGGTGCTTTCCATCACACCCTGAACCTTGCATCAGCCACCTGGGTATTATATTCCCAATCCCATGACCTAGTTAGCCCAAGTGTGATTTGTATAGGTCCGACCACCAATAAAATTGTTGAGTATCATGCAGTGATAGGTTTGTTAACTAAAGCTGCATCTCGTGACATTGACCATTTGGTAGTCTTTATGGACTCTTAGCTAGTGGTTTCTCATTTAAATCATGTTTATGCCATTCGGAACCGGTGCTTCTTCATCTTTTTCGGAGAGTATGGTTGTCAGAAAGGTCATTTCAATCTATTACTCATCAACATATTCCTAGATCTTATAACACGATTGCAGATTCACTTTTCAATTACATGTTGGATTGGTTGATTGCTCATTCATAACATTTGATAAGTAAAAGACATGGTTCATTGTAAATAAACATAAACAATAAAAATACATACAACTCATATAAATATCATTATGATTGAAAATAGATAGGTCATCAATAATTCTATGTATATATATATATATATATATATATATATATAAAGTGTGTTTTTTACAAAAGAATGGTCTTGAGACCCTGACTGAAGCACGATGGATTTTAGATATACAAAATAACAAAAAATATTGAAGTTGAATAGCCTTTAGTGTCTATATCATGTGGGACCCTAGTGGTGCTCATGATAGCACATGACGACCCTTGCCACTCTACGTAGAAAGCATCCAAAATGGCCTGACACTCCTGTGACGTGTCTCTGATATCTCCTAGGGATGTCATCCATAGTGATGTCCAAGATATCCAATGTCAACTGACTGAGTTTCTCCTCTAGCTCGATCATCTCGTCATCTCCTCTATGTACAAAGTGGGCCCCTGCTCTCTTGTCGATGGGAGATGAGCCCCCAGGTCGTGCTAGCCTCACATCTGCATGAGAAAAGTAGGTGTTGTTAACATACATACAAATTATAAAAACATAAATTATTAAAATATCAATATCTTAGTGTCTCACTTACCCATATCACCCCACTAGGAATCTACTGGTAGGGACATATGAGGATCTCCCCAGAAGTCGGTACTGGCATACGCGTAGTCCTCAATTACGAGGATTTTATCATCTAACCATCAAAAGAATATGGTCCCATAAATTACCCTAGAGCCTCCTCCACCATGGAGGGCCATGATATCCACCCAATGAAGCATATGAGGGTCACGTTCCCTCAACTTAGTGAAGGCCACTTATGTCCTCATGTGTGGTACTCTCTCGAAGAAAAAAAACACTAAGATAGTGATGTAATTGAACTGCTTTAGTTATCCTCATCGACATTTATTCAGTTGATCCTTCAAAGTAACAAGTAGGGATTCCAACCAGTTGAATATCGTGGGTGCCATTTCCTCTATGTCATAGAGCATATGTGCCCAAGAATCTTGGTGAGCCCCTTGGCTCCCTGAGATGCGCTGCATGGTGAATAGTATTGTGCACAAAGGTAGATCCATGAAATATGTGATGGGAATTTTATTCCCACACATTTGGGTACCTAGGGAGAAGTAACGATCAATAAGAACTTGTGTGGTGATCTCCCCACCATGAGGACTTGTCAGTGAAATGGGCACTCCTTGCCATGATAAAATTGTAAGGAAGTAGATTCCCTCCACTTCCAGTGTATGAACATGAGTCCCTACCTCAAAGTACTGTTGTTCAGGGTTCCATGTCCTGACAATGTACTCCAGTAGCTTTAATTGTGACCTCATGTTGGGCATATTGAATAATTTTTAGGAGCCCACACCCACACAAAGAAGCCATAGTACCAGCATCATTCCCATATATTATATCATCAAGTTCGTGTTCTCTTTCCTTCTAGATCGCCATATTTGCTGAAGATATCCTACCAAAAGTTTAAAATGAAGCATTAGAACATAAAGTCAATCATTTGAAACACTTAAGATTTTTTCTTTTGGATTATTTTCACTATGTTCTAGGGAAATTTACGGTACCTCCTGTCTCCCTTTAGGACAGAGCGGTGCCACCGCCCTTTTCTATAGGAAAAAGTGTGGTGTCATTCAAGCATTGCCTATCCTAAAAAGTAAAAGTGTATTACACAGTGGGCACATTTTATCTTTGGGTAAATTCCCCCCCAACCCTAAAACTAGCATGAAATGGAAAAAGGAAACCATGAAAAGCTTGGAAATGAGTTTATTATTTTGCTCGAACTGACGGTTTTGAAAAATGGTGGATTGATGGCTATGGAACCCTTGCCTAAAATATACACACAAATGTCCCTAGAATGCTCTCCAAATAGTAAAAATGAAAATGGTAAGTATTTTTACTATTCACTATCTTTTATTCAAATATTTTTGGTTTTTATTTCATTATTTTAATTATTTTGTTAAATATTTACCCTTAAATAGTCTATAAAGCCTAGTTTTTAATAGTTTTGGAGTCTAATGGTCATTTTGAAGCTTGTAGGGCATGGAAAAATTGAATTTGTAGTTATGAATGATTTTATTTTTTACTTTTTTGTCCTCTCACAAATCGAAAAAAGATCCTGAGCGCTATTTTCGAAATCTTAGCCGTGCTCGTTAAACCTAGTACTAAATTTTTGAGTCAAATTTTACTTATTTTTCAGGATTGTTAAACTCCTTTTCATGAAAATAAACCCTAGTTGAGTCTTCTTTAAGCTATTTTCAGACTCCTAAAACATGAAAAGATCACCGAGTGAACTTGTCTTCTTTACGCTTGTAAAAGGACCTCAAGGGTCATCTTTCCGATGGTAGTTTACCCATTTTTTGGTTTGGATTGACTAAGTTATGAAAAAATAATACTCTATTCATCAACTAGAAGACTTATATAAGGTATTATTTTATAGTTTTATGGGCCTCAAAGACTAAATTGTACAAAAAAGGACCCTCTGGAGTCTTCTTCCATTTTGTTCAGACTCTCTAAACATGAACGATACCAAGTTTACTTTCAATGGACTCATTAAATTAAACACTGAGAGACCCTCTTTTGGGAACGAACGCCTCCTTTCTTAGGTTCATAAAACATGTGAGAATAGACTTATCCTCTGATAAGCTTCAATGGGTGTTTGTTACCCTCTTTGAACTTGTAAAAACGAAAAAGAAGAACTCATCAATCATGATGGGAAAAGTAAAGGAAGGGAACTGCTATCACCCTGTAATTTTCCTATGGTTGTGGTAGAAATTCATAGGGGTAACCATTTCAAACCAATCTTTAGACTTTATTCTATCCAATACAATTAGAGAGGGCTCTCTCTTTGTCATGTAAACATTCACATATACATATGGCTTTACGTAAGCATTCAGAAGGCTATATTTCTGATAGGAATGGGATATTTGCAGATTTAAAGATGGTGAAATGAACAGGCAATAAATACCATTGGGAAATGGAGTCACAACCTAAAAATATTCAAGGGGCTTACAACAATAATGAGTGGTGATTTTCCTATGAAATCTGAGCCAACGTGGCTTTTATGTTCAGTCAAATTATCTTGAAGTGATGATAGATGGAAATGAGGAAATCAGGGATGATTTTAAGGAACCATACTTATTTGAAAGTGTAAAAATGTTGGCGAATATTAAGAATTCTTAAAACGCTAACTATCAAATGTTTGGCTATATTTTTCAAAAAATATTTTAATTTCCAATGATTTTATATTGTTTATATAATAATTTGGAGATTTTTAGGGTGAAAATTTTTACCCCATCCAAAATGGGTGAAACGGGGCTTCAAAAAACGCAAAATGGTGAATCTTTTTTTGGAGAAAAATATGGAAAATTATCCCATGGGATAAATTTTGCCCCTAAAATTATCCTTGGAGGAAAGAGCCCAGTGAAAACTAGAGGCATCTATCAATGGATGAATCTCTAGGAACACCTTTATGAGAATTATAATAGGGGACAATAACTGAAACAAAGAACCTATCAATGGATGAATTCTATCATAGTCATTACCAACACATAACAAATATGATCTCTGATGGAAGGAGCATTATCAGAAACAAATTCCTTGCATACAACCTAGAAATGTATTGGCAGAAAACACATACATGAAAATGGAAATACAGGAAACACAAATTGAACAGGAAACAACTTAATGAATCTTAAAAAACTCAGAGCATACTTTTCATTAAATTTTCCAGGAAAATAACAGAGCTACAAAACCCAAGCACTACGGATTTTGAATGAAAGTTTTCAACCCTTTCTTCATCTTTCAAGGATATATTTTTAGAGTCCTAGGTTCCCAAGACCAACCTCGAAACAGATTCAAATTCATTTACTCTAAAATTAGATACAAAAATGAGGATCAAACCTGAATGAGATCATAAAATCCCAACAACCTCTAATCTTGTAGATTCACCATGATAGTTAACAAAATAGGAAAGCTTGCTGGGATGCGTATGCTAGAAAAAAATGGAGAATCAAACACCTGGAAACCACGCCTGTCGAATGAAAATGATGGCTCTTTGACAATCTGTAACAACTTCGAACTACCTTGCATATTCTTCCTATGAAATGAAACTCAACTATAGATATTACCTTATCCTTAATCACGACCGTTGAAACATGCACCCCTTTAAGCGATTTCACATATATGGAAAGCTATTTTATTTGTGTAGGTTAGATAAGTGAAATCAATCTCCACCATTGATCTGAGATCAAGGATGGCATAGGATTTATAGACCATTGATCCCATGGATCATGGAAAATGGATTTGCAACTTTTTGGGACCAAATTTATGTCTTTTCTATCCTCCTCCTTTCCATTTCTACCTTTCCGCTTCTGCCTTTAGCAGAAAACGAGACGCAGATCCTTCAATTTTCTTCACTAGAATTTATCCTCTTCTGCCTTTGTAACACCCCGGTTTTGACCCTATTGTATTAAATGTACATGATGTATATATTGTAATGAATCGTGGTGTGGAGCTAAAGGAAAAATCCCCACCATCGATTTAGTTGTGTTATGTTTCAGTAAATGGAATCGTTGTCGATGGTCTATCGTGGTATATGACATATATTAAGTTTTGTCATCATGTAAATATGCATCTTTAATTAAATAACCCAACCAGCTATGTTCGTGGAAACTAAATTGAGAAGGGGTATGATTTTCCTAAGGATAAGGACGGGGGGTGTCAAAATTTGAACCAATGGGAAAAATCCATGTGTCACCACCCTGTTTGATTTGCCCATCTTTCCTTGTCTTATCCAACTACCACCTTAAATGTTCTGCTGAGTAGTTGAGGCAATTATTGTCTGGGAGTGGGGGTGGAAGGATTGTCAGTCCTTGCCCACCCACACACTCCACCAGCAATGGAACCTCACGTTGGCAAGGAAACCATCACCGCCCATCATTTTCCACTCTCTCCACGACGGTGCTAAAAAAACTCCCGCACTTTCGACTTGTCATTATCCATCGCTGTTCATCCTCACCCAAGAAAAATTCCCTGTGTCTCATGTAGAGGAATTCTTTCCTATTTTGGTCTCACGCAGCCAGGAGAAGGAGCCATTTTTCCATTGTCATTCGCATTCTCCACAGAGATTCTTCCCAGTGGCTTCGTTGTCTAGGAAAGACTGTTGTTTTCCCCATGTTGTGAACTAGGTTTGCTGATACATTTTGGGACTATTGTAAGTTGCTTGGGAGTTGTTTTGGCCATGAGAGGGCCAAGAATGACTCAGGAGCCATTTTCCCTTGCCCAAGCTGTGAATCGCTTGTGTGACTGCGTGTATGCAGTGGTTGGTCTTCGGACTGTGTTGGGAGCAGGGATGGGGGCTTGGTTTGCTTGATAAACCTGGTGTGTTCGGAAACCACACAGATAGAGATAGAGGGCTATCTTTCTTCTCCACAACCCTTGAATAGCACTAGAAGGGAAGTCAGGGCCTGAGGGACTATGTGGCAGAGAAGGGACTGATTCCTTGTTTTGGGTGTGTGTGGGTGTCTTAGAAGTCAGGCTAGTTCTGGTGTAGGTATTCCTAGCTCTGTAATGGGATCACCAGCTTAGAATTTAGCCTTTCCTAGCTCCTTGATGGCCTGATAAACCTGACCATGTTGGCTTGGTTGTCTTGTTGATGGCCTGATAAACCCAACTATGTTGTCTTGGCTATGTTTTGTATATTCTTGGCTATTTGTAAGCCTGCTTGTTCCTTATTCCTTAGGGAATCATGCCCAGCTCGGGGTTGGCAGCATTGCTGAGAGATTTAGGAGCATGCTGGCATATGGTTGGGTGGAACGTTGCAGCGACGTAGCTGGTTGCGGGATGAGTTCTTAATGAGATAAGTAATCTTGACCATTTCATCTTTGTATTTATATTTATTGTTTAATGAATATGATGAACATGTTGAATGTTTGTATGAACGTGTGTTTTCTTTTGTTGTATGATAAATAATCATGTATGAATGTTCTAGTTCAAAGCATTTTGTTTCATCATTTTATGTACATACTTGTTCATGGGGCGGTTGCCTGGATGGTTAATAGCATGGTAGCATCCTCTTCATCGGTCGAAGGGTCGGGGACGTTATAGCCTTCGCATTTTCACTTTTTCCCTTGTGCTTCTGCCTTTCACGAAAACAAAATGCAAAAAGTGGACTTTCAATTTTCTCGGAGCTCAGTTTTGACCTTTCCGCTTCAGTCATTTTATTTCTGTATCATCATCTTGTGCAGGAGCTCTTTGAACCGTAGATCTTGCGGACTATAGAATGTGGAACTCAACCTTTCACGAGCAAATTATTTAAGTTTTCCTCATTCCGATCTCTTCCCTTTGTTCTTTTTTGAGCCATCAATATCTGGTGTACATGCTCTGAGCTGTCATATCCTAATCACGAAAGGAATAAAATCGATATTCTAACTTTTAAGGTCAAACTTCTTTTCCTTTTCCACTTCCTCCCTTTGTTGGACCATTGATTTTGGTCAGAAGCGTCCTGGGTCGTCGGATCTTGGATTGCGGAATGCAGAAATCAGAGTTTGAACTTTCCATGGTCGAAACTTAGCATTTCCCGCTTTCAAATTTTTGTTGGACCTTTGATCTGTTTTGCGGGTTGGATCTCCACCGTCCGTTCTAGCCAAGATCTATCCTTGATCAGATTTTCATATCATGCTCATTTCCAAGGTCAGGCCTAAATATTTTGCATCCATTTTGACCTTAAGGCTTAGGAATAATCCTCCCAAGAAGCTTCAAACCCCTTTCTGCATACCCCTAGGCTATAAGACATGAAAATTTTCTTGACTCTATCCCTCATTTTTCACTGGTCAAGACCTTTGAAGGGGGGTTAGTGCAGATGCCTTGTGTATAAATCTTCAAAATTTAGCACAGGTGCTAACAGTGGCTCCAAATCAGGGATGTTATCCTTCCTATGAGGTAGCAAAGAACCACGTAGACCAACTGCTTTCAACTTCAAATTCACCTGGGAAAAAAAACTAAATGACAACCCCTGTTGGAGAACTTACTTCCTCCACCTCAGGCTTTAAGTCTGATAAGGGGGCTATCCACACATGTAACGTTAAAATAAAATGTTATATACAATGACATGGGAACTTAACTTACTTTATAGGAAATAGTGTTTGAAGAGCCTCCCATTTACAGGAGCTCCGGATACTAGACCACCCTCCATCTCCTCTAGTATGTAGGCATTTTGTCCTCTGAAAGTTGAAATATTGTAAGGGCCCTTCCACAGGTGTTCAAACTTACCATGCTTCCCCTTTTCTTCATGTGGTGCATCCCACAACAAAACTACATCCCCCAACTGGAAATCATCAGGATTTGTCTTCCTGTCAAAAATATCTTTCATTTTTCTCCTAAATTTTTTGGGTTCTGTCAAACAGCTGCTCCCTTTGTTGCTGGAGTTCAATCAATTGATACATCCTCCTATGATTTGGATGGGTTTCAGCTTCATCTTCTTGTAAAAATTTCATCACTGGAAAGCTCAGGGAACTAGGAAAAATTACCTCAGAACCATAAACTAGTGGGAATGGTGAGGTGCCAATGGACTTCTTTACACTAATTTTGTCAACCCACAAAGCATGAGTCAATTTTATGTGCTAGGCCTTCTGATTGTCCTGTAGTATCTTTTTGATGATTCTCATGAGCCTCTTGTTTGAAGATTCATCCAACCCATTTCCTTGTGGGTAGTAGGCTGTGGAGTGTCCCAACTATATGTGATATTTGGGAAAAAAAAAACCATATTCTTTGACTTGAAAGCAAGAGCATTATCAATTATTATATTCCAAGGAACCCCAAATATTGACAGGATGTGCTCCTCTAGAAACTGTATAATTACTGTCTCTGTGGATTTCCTTGTAGGGATGGATTCGATCCATTTCATGAATTAGTTAGCGGCTGTGAGAATCCACCTATGCTATCCTAAGGAATATGGATTTATTTCCCCAATGAAATATAGTCCCCATTGCTGGAAAGAGGATTCAAACTGTATGGGTTTCAAAGGCAATGGTAATAACTTCCTTCTCCCCTCAAATATCTGACATTTGTGGTAGGAAGAAAATTTCTTGTGAGTATCAGAGAATATGGTGGGACAATAAAACCTCACCCTCATGATTTTTTTTACTGTGGCCTTCCAATAGTGATGGAATCCACACCCTCCTGCATGGAATTCCTCAATGAGTCTCTTTGCCTCCTGCTCATCCACACAACTCAGCAACACCCCTCATGGCTCCTTCTAATACAATTTTCCCTCTAAGATGCAAAACCTAGATGCTTTCTGCTTGAGAAATATCGACCTTGTCCTGTCCATACTATGTGGGGCTTGCAGATGTTGTAACACAAAAATGATATCAGTGTACCATATGGATGATAGAAAATGCTCAACTACTAGGGGACCTAGATGTCCCTAAGGGTTTTTCTCCTCTGTTGACAATTCCGCAATCATGTGCAGGCTGAGAGCATCGCACTTAGAATGTGCCATGAGATTGTCTAGTCCTTGGCCTTTGATTAATTTTGTGGGTTTGATCTCCATGTCATACTCAAGTAGAACTGATATCCACTTTCCCCTTCATCCCTCAGTATCAAGTTGGGTCAGAATGTCCTTCACAGCGCTAGTGGGGACATGAGCAATGATATGGGAATGTAGGATGTATACCCATAAATACTTTAAGGCCTACACCAAAGCATAAGCTTGCTTATCCAAGATATTATACTTTAGGGGAGCATCTATTGGGGTCTTTCTATAAAAAGAAATGGGTTTTTCATGTCCCTCATGATTCTTCTGCAACAATACCCCTTCCACTATGTGCTCTGAGGAAAATGAAAATATGAGGAAGTATTTAGAAAAATCAGGGCTGGCCAGTACATGATCTTCAGAAATGGCCTTCTTTATGTCTTCAAAGGATTGTTTGGATTTAGGATTTCAATTGATTTCTTTATCCTTCCCTAGCATATTAGTTACATATTTCACTATTTAGACAAAGGAAGCAATAAATATTCTCAAAAAATTCACCTTCCCCAGAAAGGATTGAACCTCGACTTTATTCCAAGGGAGATCAATTTTCCTGATTGCCTCAACCCTCCTCAGATCTATCCTGATTCCTTCCTGAGATGATTATATGCCCCAACATATCCCCTTCTTTCATAGCAAAGAACAATTTTTTTATATTCAGGGAGATGCCTAACTTTTTGCATCTTCTAAATGTCCTCAGCAGGTGTGCAACACATTCTTTGTCAGATTTGGAAAAAACAGTGATATCATCTAGATAGATGACCAAAATTTTGTCTTTTTCACCAATGAAATCTATGTCCATGGATAGCTGGAAGGTTTCCCTTGCATTCATAATCCCAAATGGAATTTTATCATACATGAAAGTGCCCCAGGGTATGGTGAATGATTTCTTCTCTTAATCCTTCGAGTGCACCACAATCTGGTTATAACCTGAGATGCCATCCAAAGTGGAGATCCTCTATGAACCCAATACCCTCTACAAGATATGGTCCATTTTGGGAAGTGGGTAATGATCCTTCAAAGAAACTTGATTTAAGTTCCTGAAGTTAATACATATCCTTATATCTCTATTCTTCTTCCTAACCGACACTAGATTTTCTACTCAGTGTGAGAATCTGGGGGCCACAATGATCTTGGCCTCAAATATATTTTTTATTTCTTTTTCTATCAAGGGTAGTAGCATGGGGTTCATCCTTCTCAGCTTCTATTTGAAAGGCATATCGTCCTTATTGATTGGCATGGTATGATGGATTATGCTTGTATGATAAGCCTTCAGGCCACTATAGCTCCAAGCAAACACATCTGAATATTATTTCATCAATGAGATATATTTTTGTTTGGCCTCAGGTGAAAGGGTTCTTTCTATTTTTATGACCTTGGGATGATATTCTATCCCAATATTACATCCTCAAAATCTTCACAGCTTGGGACCAGACGAGGTTCTTTAGCCACATCATTAGGATAAAAAATATTTTCTAAATGAACTAGACGCCTGGGGATGGAGTTACCTTTGAGCTATAGGATCTCATTTCCAAAGAGGTTTCACTAGTTCATATACTCCTGTTGTCCATCAACCTCTTGCAACTCTAGATCCCAATCTTCTTCAGTTTCTCCACCATCAACATCTTCAACAGGAGTAACACCTTCATCTCAGGACACTTCTTTGGGAGCAATAGTCTGGATTTGAAAGGGTTCTTGGGTGGGGGATGCCTCCTCTAGAAGATCATTTTCTTCATCAATAGTTAATCCATAAAAATCACCAATGAGAGTGAGGAACTTCTGGATTTGCTTGTCATCTTCAAAAACTTTCCATCTTTTTACATTATCAGGGACAGAAGGCCTACGCCTGACCTCAATCTCATATATTCCACCATAGTGCATGGGGACCTTGAAAACACTAGTAGAAGTGGCTAGAGAATCAAATACATAATTCTATAACCTGTGGATTAGATTAAAATTTCACTCTTCAAAACCTCCTATCAGGTCCTGGGAAACATTCCTATAAATTCTTATTCTGGGGTTTCTGGCTTGATATTCACCTGTCATTTTTTTAATTACCAGCTCAGAATCCCCATGTATCATTACCCTCCTTACTTGAAAATCCTTCAGGATCTGAATGGATAACACAATAGCCTCATACTCTGCCTCATTGTTTGTATAATCAAAAGCAAGTTTGTAGGAATAGTTTAAAGTTGTCCCTACTGGGGGTCTCACCCAAAATACAGCTCCTTCCCCCTCTTTGCATGTTGCCCCATCAAAACTTACCTCCCATACTCCATCTAGCTCCTCCTGAGTGGGTACAAAGTCAATGTTCTGGAAACTACATTTGTCTGTGTCTCCTTCTGTGAATAAAATATCTAATCCCATCTCAGTATCCAATGCATAGATGGGGTGGTTGTTAGGCCTTTCAGCATTGGTCACCATGTATGCTAAATTTTTCTCCCTAAAGAGATTTCTCTACACTCCAAGTACATGAATGGTGGCATAGGACATATCCGTTTGAATAGTACCTTTAAGTTTGGCTGCCCAAGATCTTGATAACAACATCCCGAACTTTGTAGGGATGTCAGCCACAACTACATCAATGACCAGGTTTTTGGAAGGGATTTGGGACAAAGAGATGACCAGATATTTGATCAGTCCTAGACACCTGAATTTTCTAGAATCAAAAGAGAAAAGATCTTTGTAGGGTTTGGTTACTTATGATCCTAGTTCCTTCATGATTATCTTGGGCATCCGATTATGGGAGGATCATGAATCATACATGGCACTGTGAATGTTTAGGCTGATATAGAAGGCAGGGGAGGGGTATCTTCATCAACAGACTCTTCTACATGGGGTCAAAAAAGGAAGGTGGGATTATCATCTTGGATATTTAGGGAGTCTAATATTGCAGAAAGTTATCTTGGAGGCTTCAACACTGTGTCAACTTTAGAATGATATTCATAATTTTTTAACATTTCAGTGAGAGGGACAAATTTTGTATCTTTGTAATTTCAACTTCCATACTGAAATAAGTCTGCCCCTGATCTAACCCCCTTGGATTATCTTCCTTTTTATCCTTCCCTTTGGGCTCTACTACATTCATGGAGGTGTCCATAGGGGGTGGAATGCTCTTTGGTTTGCTTGTAAAGGATTTTTTTGCTGCCTCCTTATTTCTCATAACAGGAACATCTCTGCTCATTAAACCGATCTGTCTCTACACCTCCATGATAGCAAGTTGATATTCTCTTTGAAAATCCTCAGTTTTCCCAACAGTAATATCTCTCCTTTCAAGAAAATAATTATCGTGTTCTTATTTGGTTAGAAAGGTGGAGGTCAATTCGATGTCCAGCTGATGGATTTCCTCCTCAGTTTGATTCTTACCATGCTAATCCACATACTTTTCCTGAAATGGAGTTATGATAGGTGGATCGGGAGGGTTTCACTGGTTTCTCTTCCTGTTTTTGGGAATTTGTGGCCTTCTATCATTTTGGTTCCTGTTCTTCCACTCTTGATTTTACCTGGGATGTGGTCTACCATCCATATAGAGTCTCTCCATCATCCTTTCCATGTTTCTCAGCATTGTGTCTATCTTGGCCTCTTGTGAGTTAGAGGTAGAGGGATGTTCAATTTCTTTATCTTTTTTTTTCTCTCTCATCTTTCTCCTTCCTCTCTTCTCCACTCTCCTCCATCTCTTCTCCATTATCCCCCATCTCTTCTCCATTATTCCTCCTCTCTTCTCCATTCTCCCTCATCCTTTTTCTTCTTTCTTCTAGAAGTCAGGTTTATCTCCACCTCTATGGCATCTTTCATCATAGCTTCCAAGGAGGTTGATCTCCTTTCACTTAGCCATAAGGTAAACTCACTATCAAAGGCTTCAGCATAGTGGAGTTGGGAAGAACCAATGGGAGGTTTGAACTGGGAAAGGATGGCATTAATGTACACCTTCGTAAACCTATCATAAAACTCTTGGATATATTCACTCTCCTTTCTCCTTGTGGAATTGTACTGGGACAGATACAACTTAGGGTTCTTCTTGTCTGCACATTTGTCCTTGAAGTCGTCTTCAAAGGCTAGATAGTTCAGGATGGATTCGCCTAGGAGATGTTTATACCATTTTCTTTCCTCCCTAGCTAGACTTTGAGAAAACAGTCTGACCTTAACATCATCATGATCCACTTCCTCTAGGTCTATCCAATCTAAGAACCACCCCAAGTGATCCTCAATTGAATATCCCCTCTCCCCATTGAATTGTTTGAGCCTTTGGGAGTATCCGAGAGGGAGTTCGTATAGAGAAGTAGGAAGACAAAGAGGGGGCAACCTATTTTCCATCCTTAGAGGTATAACAGGGTTTACAAGAGGGGTTAAGGCCTATGTGGAAGAAATTGGTATACTGTCGAGAACTATAGGAATGTGTGGAGTTGTGAAACTAGAAGATGAAGGATGATTAGTCTTGGAAGTTGTCAGAGACAAATATGCAGTAGCATATTTCCTTATGATAGTCGATTTTGACAGGGTTAATTCAGAAGTAAGTCTAGGGAACTATGGGTTAGGAAAGTGTTGGAAATACCTTCCTAAAAGCTCTGAGGTCTGGGGTGACCAGGAAATGCGGGGGAAGTCAAATGCAGAGGTGTCAGAAACCACCTTCAGGGAGGTTGTATTCATATTTATTCCTAAGGACAGCTAGTCCAAACTCCTCATTACAATGTTCATATATTTCATTAACAAAAACAACACTTTCAGTAGGGAAGGAAAGAGTTATGGCTAACCTTTGCAACCTATTCACCCTTCGAATCAGACTTTCTTAATAAAAATAGCTTGGAAATATTATGCATTAGGATTTATCCTCATGTTGGTTCTTCTGGATGCCAGCATTTCACAGTGGATTCACCTTCAAAATTTGGGTGGAGTCTCTAGAGAATATATAACCACTATGTGTCTATGCCTGACCGCTCAACCGGGTCCTAGAACTAGGACAATGTCATTTTCCCAAGGAAATAATAGTGATTATTCCCTGGTAGCGACACCAAGATTTTATCACCCTGTAATTTTCCTATGGTTTTTGTAGGAAGTCACAGGAGTAACTATTTCAAACCAATATTTAGACTGTATTCTAGCCAATACAGTCATAGAGGGCTCTCTCTTTGTCACAAAAATATTCACATATACATATGACTTTACAGAAGCATTCAGAAGGCTATATTTTTTATAGGAACAAGATATTTGCATATTTAAAGATGGTGAAACAAACATACAAGAAATAACATTGGAAAATGGAGTCATAGCCTGAAAATATTCAAGGGGATTACAACAATAATAAGTGGTGATTTTCCTATGAAATTTGAGACAACGTGGCTATTATGTTCAGTCAAATTATCTTGAAGTGATGACAGATGGAAATAAGGAAAGAGCCTAGTGAAAACCAGAGGCATCTATCAATGGATGAGTATTTGGGAACACCTTTAGCAAAAATATAATAGGGGACAATAACTGAAATAGAGCACCTATCAATGGATGAATTCTATCACAGTCATTACCAACACATAAAAAATATGATCTATAATGGAAGGAGCATTATCAGAAACAAATTCCTTGCATACAAACTAGAAATGTATTGGCAAAAAACACATAAATAAAAATGGAAATATAGGAAACACAGACTGAATAGGAAATAACTTGATGAATCTTAGAAAACTCAGAGCATACTTTTCATTAAATCTTCCAAGAAAATAACAAAGCTATAAAACCTAAGCACTAAGGATTCTGAATGAAAGTTTTCAACCCTTTATTCCTCTTTAGAGGATATATTTATAGAGTCCTGGGATCCCGAGACTAACCTTGAAACATAAAAAAATTCATTTACCCTAAAATCAGTTACAAAAATGGGGATCAAACCCGAATGATCATAAAATCCTAACAACCTCTGATCTGGCAGATTCACCATGATTGTTAACAAAATAGGAAAGCATGCTTGGATGCTCATGATAGGAAAACATGGAGAATCAAACACCTGGAAAGCATGCCTGTCGGATGAAAACGATGGCTCTTTGAAGATCTGCAACAACTTCAAACTTCCTTGCATCTTCCACCTGTGAAATGAAACTCAGTCGTAGATATTACCTTATCCTTAATCCTGGTCGTTAAAACACGCGACCCTTTAAGCGATTTTGTAGATATGGAAATATTTTTTCTTCATTCAGGTTAGATTAGTGGAATCAATCTCCACCATTTCTCTGAGATCAAGGATGGTGAAGGATTTTTGTACCATGGATCCCACGAATCGCGGAAAACAAATTTGCACCTTTTCGCGACCAAATTTATGTATTTTATGTTTCCTCCCTTCCACTTCTTCCTTTAGCAAGAAATAGGACGTAGATCCTCCATTTTTCTTCACCAGAATTTCTCCTCTTCTACCTCCTCATTTTTGCTTCCACCCTTCTACTTCCTCCTTTCATGGAAAATAGAATGCAGAAAGCGGACTTTCAATTTTATCAAATATCAATTTTGATCTTTTCACTTCTGGTTTTTCGCTTCCGCCGTTTTATTTTGGACCGTCAATCTTGTGCAGGGGCTCTCTGAATCGTAGATATTGCGGACCATGAAATGGATAACTTCAACCTTTCATGATCAAAATCTTTAAGTTTTCCACCCTATGATCTCTTCCCTTTATTCTTTTCTGAATCGTTGATCTCTAGTGAATGTGCTTTGAGCCGTCGCATCATAATCGTGGAAAGAGGAAATCAGGATTCTAACTTTCAAGATCAAAATTATTTTCCTTTTTTGCTTCTGCCCTTTGTTGGACCATTTATTTTCGATGGAATAATCCTAGGCCATTGGATCACGGATTGCGAAATGTAGAAATCATGATTTGAACTTTCCGTGGCCAAAACTTAGCATTTCTCGCTTCTGACTTTTGGCTAGATCGTTGATCTCTTCTACGGGTTGAATCTCCAACGTCTATTCTAGCTAAGATCTATCCTTGATCGAATTTTCATATCAGGCTCATTTCCAAGGTCGTGCCTAAATATTTTGGATCCATTTTTACCTTAAGGCTTAGGAATAAGCCTCCCAAGTAGCTTCAAACCCCTTTATGCATACGTCTAGGCCATACGACATGAAAATTTCCTTGAACCTATTGCTCATTTTTCACTGGTACAGATCTTTGAAGGGGAGTTAGTGCAAATTCCTTGTGTATAAATCTTCAAAATTTAGCACAAGTGCTAACAGGAACCATATTTCATGTGAAAATAATGGGAGTTTTTAGTCACCTTTGAACATGGAAATTGTCTTCATTTCATTCAGTCAATTGGGTATTCATCTTGCTTTTGAGTCGATCCACTTTCATGAGTCATGTCACTCCTTTGATTCTTTCAAAGAATGCATTGTCCATCATCACATTATGTCTTGGTATCCGCCTCGTCATGTCAATGCTTCCAAGTCTTTGGTCATGCTGCCTTATGTTCAAAGGAAGATTCTGTTGAGATATTACATCTACAGTAAAAAATACCTTTGTTTCAGTTACCTTTGAGAGAGTCCTATGGTTACATCATACTAATATTCCATAACTATGTTCTGAGTTTCATGTCATTGACATGGGATTCATCATGGCCCTCCTTTGACGAGACTAGTCCTGTCGACTTCAGTTCATCATCCAAGAATTAGTATTAAAAACAAATTAGTACCTTGAGATCTGTATGCCTTAATGACAGATTTTCTCTCTTTCGACAATAGACTTACATCATTAACCTTTGATCAAAATATCCAATCGAATGTTCGACATCAAATCATCTATTCAAATTTGAGAGATTGTAATAGGGTACCTTGGGAATCATCCACATCAATGGTGATCTCCCTCACACTTGTTAACGGTTTTCATCATTGACCAGTAATCAAGCGGTTTCTACCATGTTTGACATCAATACATTGTAATCACATGGATATAATCATACTTTGTTGAAGACAAGAAGAAGAACTTGGGCATATGTTAAGCATTCATTGCTTTCCCTAGGTTGCGATGGAGTATTTGTGTGAGTCCTAACATGGATCCACATTTTTATGGTCATGGTTGTGCTCAAATTTGCGTCTATATGACATAGATATACATTGTATGTCTGGTAGATATGTCCAAGTTTAAGTTTTCTTCACATGGATCTACATTGTATTCTAGTAGCCATGGTTTCTTGTACCTCACATGGATCTACTTTGTATTGGTCTACAGCCATGATGAGAGTCATATAGATCTGAATCAAAGTGTTGATAATGAGCTAGGTTGTTGAATATCTCCAATCAATGAAACCTTTCCTCGAAGCGATAATTTGTTCTGATAAATCCTTCACCTATCCTATCCCTATAGCCTCATGCTTTGGGGGGGATTCTGTTACACATATTTCTTGCCATCATCATATACTGAGAAGCAAACATTAGAACTTTCATAAAATCCCAAGTTATGAAGTTGAATTTGGACTTGGATCAGTGATTTCATACCTTTTTCCAACCCTGCATTTTCCTTGTGGACAATGTGCGTTACCCCAATGCTTAATGCATGTTTTCCATGAAAAAAAATTGGTGCCACCACCACATGCCTTTATACAATGAGCGGTGCACTATGGGTAATAATTGATCTTAATTGACAAAGAGTGGTGCTCGACTTTAAAATCTAAAAAGAGGAGTTTCATGAAGCTTCTCAAACCTTAGCTTCATGGCAACCTCATCCCTAGAATCCTAGACCACCTGGACTCGACATCCCTCCTTGTAGGATCTCCCCTCCACTTCATCCATAATAATCTCAACCATCCCTATCCTCCCATGGCTATAAATCTTGGCTCATTCCCCATGGGTAAGGGGAGGAATATTATGCTACAACACCAAAAATCTGGCCAAATCTAGCCAAGGAGAGTGGGTACTAGGTGGACAAGTTAAAGCTTTGGAGGAAAGATATTGCTTGAGAAGAGATTTCTCAACACTAAGGATCTTGGTTGTAATTTCTCTCTCTATTCCATTAATGCAATGAAAGTTCCTTTCCCATGAATCATATTCTGTATTGATCACTTGTTTCATTGTTTAATTCCTTAGTCATCAACATAGGAATGTATATTGTACTTGGTGCTTTGATCTTGTATGTGCTTTGGTTGTGTGTTATGCAGGTGAATCCTTGGAGATCTAGGATTCCAAAGGACTGGAACATCAAATTGTATGATAGGTAGAAGAATCCATTCCAAGCATCTATCAATCTTAGGGAAAGTGCTTCTCATTGTTGTTTCTCATTTGTTCTAGCTTAGAGTATTTTGGGCTAGGGAAATAAATTCTACCTGCAGAAGGTTAGTATTTTCGATAGCATACAACTACTTGTCCCATTTATTTTTAGGACCATGAAAAGATAATTATCATGATCCATAAGTGTGTTATAAGTGTAACATAATGTTTTTCATAATCCTTAGACATACTTAGAAAGGGAATCTATCATTAAGAGGTTGAAACCCTGTCTTCCTACCTTGATTTATGCCCCTTTTGAAGGATCGTTTCCCTCCCTTCCTTATGTAGGGAGATATGAAACCATGTCATTTCTCCTTCCATTGTTATAGGGGAGCAATGAATGCCCCCTTCATTTATTTTTTCCTAGCTTTTTGGGAGTCATGGAGTTGGATAAACTACTCTAGCTTAGATGTAGGATCCATATTTGTAAGGATTTTTTTGTTGGGTTAGGGATTCAATCCATCACCTATACTTATATCCTAAATAAGTCTAATCTTCCTTGATCCAACAAATCCTCTCTTGATATGCTCCATTTTCCATAGTAGTTATGCTTGCAAATCCTATATAATGAGGGTCATTTTCCATTAAAGGGCATCATAAAATGTGAGAGCATCACAAAGATGGTCTGAAGACACCTTAAGTGGCTAGAAGAAAAATCTTGGAGAGTTTCTTTTGGTTCAAATTCATGCTTGTAAGTCCTTACTATTTTTCTTTCCACTAATACAAAATTGGAATTTTCTGCCCATTTATTTTTCTCATGTTGGATTCATGAATATGTCTATAATTTGATAGTTAGATCTATGCTTTATACACTTGTTGTGTTGGAAAAGTTTTGTTTTCTATTTTGTGTAGGATTCCATTTTCATTTGGTGCTTATATCTCGAGACTAGGATATGGATCAACTACGAGCAGGAAGGACAACCATCCAAAAGAGAGCTAGGCCATCTAATTCCTCTTATCTTCCTTATACTTTGATTGTTTGTGTATGAATCAATATAGGATTGAAGGAGTCTCAATCCAAGCCTATATTTCACCTATCCATGAGGGAAATATTCCATAACAGAAATTGTCGACTCCACTGGGGATTTTACCCTAATGATTTCTATCCTTTTGAGCATTTATTTCTCACTTGATATTTTTAAGTGTGGTTTGTATTTTGAACTTTTTCACTCCTCTCATCATTGTTGAGGAGATCCATGAGACAAAAACCTGACCCCCTATCGAATTTGAGAAAAAATTATGGTTTTCCAAACCCTTCTAGACTTCATCTCTCGCCTAAAAGGTCCCATAGGGCGATAATGTCCACTTCATCTCTCCCTTCCAGTGTATTATGGGATTATGAAACCTACTTTGTCTCGTTGTGTATAGTGCTACAAGGGAAATGATGAAACCTACTTTGTCTCTTTGTGTATAGTGTTACATGGGCGATGATCTTTAGTTTGGGTCACAAATTTGACCTTATCTTGCTCATTTTCTCTTGGATTTTTGTATCAGTATTGTCTATTAGATCCTTTTTCGCTTGTTTAAAGACTTGTGTTCTTTTGGATTGAATGATTGCCTTTGTTCTTGATCTCTTTCTAAATTTTCTTGCTCTTATTATTTTTCAAATGCATGATACTTTTCGAGGATAAGTTGATACTAGTGTTCAATTCATGCAACTGCTAGTCCAATTTCTCTTGTTTGTGAGCATTCATACCTCTATCAATTTTGGTTTTGAAACCTTTCCAAGTATTTTTGTTTGATTTTAGAATCATTTTTGTTGATTTTAAGAGCTGGAATATCGTGTGTCAAGCCACTTTTTGAGTTCTTGGTTCTTCTCAATTTGGTTAAATATTGATCCCTTGCACCATAGAGATCTGATTGGATTAAGCATAATATTTTCATTGATATCTAACTCTTTTGATTGGATTTTAGATATTTCAAAGGGCTTTCTCTTAACTTTTTATTAGTTTTTGGGAATGTTAAAAGCTTTTTTTTGTTTGCAAAAAATGAGCGTTGAAGGAATGTTTTATTTTAGATTATTTTAACTCTTGTTGGAACTGATTGGATGATTGTTTTCTTAATTTTATTTGGCCTTTGACCATTTGCAAGTGTCATTGAATTCTTTCATTTTCATTGAAAGCAAAAGAAAAAAAATCATTTCAAATTTTCCATGTAGTTTGAAGAATTTGAAAGAATAAAAAACAAATAAGTCTCCATTTCAAAGTTTTCATGCATTTTGAATCACTTAAAAAGAATAAAACAAAGATTTTTTTGCATTCCATTTGCATTAGTCCAGTTTGGGTGTGTGTTTGAAATGAGCTAGTCTTGCATTTGTTTCATAATTTCAAAAGAGTATTCTTTACATTCTTTACATTGTTTGCCATTTTTTCTTTTGATTAAAGGAAAATATGAAAAAAATTCATTGTATTTGGGCGTTCCTTTGCATTTGAAATGAAAAATAACTCCTCTCCCTCCTTTAGATAGAATTCATTGAAACAAAGATCTTTGCATTCCATATTTTTGCATGGTTTTGGATTCGAGTCAAAACATCATTACTTTCATCTCCATATACCCTACTTAGTAAATGATATCCATTAAAATTAACCAACATGCTTAATAAAACCAATTAGAGATTTGGTTTTATAGCACACCCATAATAGTACAGGGATAGGGATTTTGACTAGGAAATAGGGAGTAAATTTTCCAAAGCTTCTAAACAAGACCATAGAACACTAGAGAGTGAAAAATATGGTAGTAGAAATTAATGTGGTCGAAAAGATCCTCTCAAATAGGTTTGAAACACGATTTCAAGCGAAGTGATCGATTAATATGTCCCCTTTTTCAATGGCCTAGTGGGGCTATTGCGATTTGGGGATTTGAAGAACTGATATATCCTCGAGTTGATGCCTTTTTATTCTTAGATTTGGGTTGTGAATGTGTGTCCAAAATTCCCACGCCCATTTTCTAGTATTGACTGTCGACTATACCTGATCGTCCATTAGTTGTGAATTGGTGGACTTAGTAGCCTTTCCTAGGATTCTACACTGGTGACTGTGAGTGGGATTCCTTCTGCAACTAATGTTCCTTACAGTTCATGCGATAAATTTTTAATCTCCATTTCAAAAATATGGGAGGTTATTTTCCTGTGGTCACTTTCTTACACCTTGGGGGATTGATACAGGAATATTATCATAATTGTTGCTTGTATATTCGCTAACACCTTGATATCTCATCTTCATAAGATCCCTTTATCCACCATTTTCTTAGTTGATTATATTTAGTTCTTTTTTAGAGGTGTTATTTCCACATTCATAGTTGTCCCTAGGAATCGATATTAAAATTATATTTTCACCATGGCTGACCAATTTCTTTGTAGATATCATAGAATTTAAGGGTTAGACCTCGAGGAGAAAGATACTATACCTTCACAACATTCACACCACTCTTCCAATGAAGGAATTATCAATGAATGAATTTCTTATGAATTTGGAAGCATCAATCCCCTTAATGATAAAATTTAAGGGAAGGTTAAAATAATTCAAGAGGGACTTGTTCCTCCCGTGAATCCCCCTTTTAGTGTAATTTTTTATCCAGTACTCATAGAGTTGTCATCTTCAATATGTTTTGAGGATTTTTTAGTTTTTCATTTCCTTCCCATTACACACGGTAGGATATATTCAGACATGGATTTGACACCACATGATACTGTTGATGGAAATGGGGTAACATCCCCCTATGTTTATGCCCACTGTAGTCGATCCTATAGTGGCCACTTTAACCCATACCACCACTACTGGAGCTTCTCCTTTATGGGGAACATATTTGGACAAGAGACCCCCAGTTAGGTAATATGAATATGTATTTTCCATATATGTGCATGAACCCTCTTGATTTTGACCTAGGTTACATTCCCACCACTAGATCCATGCCCATTCTTACATCAAGTGATTTTCTTGGTTGTTGTATATTTCCTACCTCTAGTTAGGTGGCCCACAATGGTGCTTCCCTAGGTCCTACTGTGAGTAGCTTGGTTATTCCCTCCCTCTCTCAAGTGGGTAACACTGTGACAGTTACACAAACTGTTTTGCCAATACCCATGGTTATTCCAATGGGGATCTCATCTATGCCCTATGCTAGGGGGGAAACCCTCCCTATGGGACCAAATTTAACTAAGGGGAAACAACCCCTTTGGGAGTAACAACCCACTTAGGGGAAATACATTTCTGAGAACCAACCATCATCTAGGGGGAAACATTTTCAGGTGGGAACCTCCACCTCCACTTCTGGTGTCTATACAAGGTTACCATATCCTGGGGTTATTAATGCTCATATTTGGGTACACAGGGTACTCCCAAAAGACCAAATACCTTGAGCAACTGCTTCACATAAATAGATCACATATCAACACACCAATGTTTGTCATGTGGTTAAAACCCTCGAGAGGGAAATAGTACACGGACCCAACCAAATAGCTACTTGAAGAAATTTATTATGCAAAAGAAAGAAAGTTACATGAGCTTCTCATAATCGATCAACTAGCCAAGGACCCTCCATGCTCTTTAAATAGAGATCATGGACCAATCGAGAGTTAAGCCACTGATCAATGGTAGGTATGATCTAATAGAAGTTGAACCATTGGATCACTTTATGTCTAGAGCATATCGTGATCATCGGATTAGAATATTTACAAATGCATACTAATGCATACTAAAGAAACACACTTTACCTAACGGATATATTACACAAGTTGATCTTAACTAACTCCTAAGTGTCTAAATATCCTAACATCCCCCCTTAAGAACAACTTGGGATAGGATTGAAGGATTTACAAAAGTGACACTATTAGGAGAAGGAAGGGGGAATTAGAGCCTATCCCCCCTTAAGGACACATTCCTGAACTCCTAACATAGATCGAAGTTTAGAAAAATTTGCTTTTGTAAGAGACTTGGTGAAGATGTCTGCAACTTGATCATCTATAGGGCAATAGAGCATTTCAAGAACATGATCATGAAAAATATTTCTGATGAAGTGCATGTGTAGCTCAATGTGTTTGCTGTGTTGATGTAGAACTAGATATTTGGAAAGCTTGATGGCACTTTGATTGTTGCACCAAAGTGGAGTAGGATACTGCTACTTGAATCCAAATTATGAAAGGATCTGTCGAAACCATAAAGCTTCTTGTCTGGCATTAACTACGGCTCGATATTCTGCTTCTGCTGAAGAAAGAGAAAGAGGTTGTTTTTTCTTACAAGCCCAAGTGATAGGTTCAGATTCCAGATTGAAAACATAACCTGCAGTAGACTTTCGATCATTAGGATTGATGGCCCAATCTGAATCAATGAAACCAACCAACAAAGGTTTCCCCCCTATACTGTAATGAATCCCAAATTGAATTGTACCTCGAATATATTGAAGTATTCTTTTTGCTACTTTCTAGTGACTTTCATGAGGAGTTTGCATATAATGGGAAACATGACCAACGGAAAAGGAAAGGTAAGGATGGGAATGAGTCAAGTATAAAAGACTACCAACAAGCTGACGATACAAGGTGGCATCTACTTCAGGGGAAGTACAAGTGGCAGAAAGTTTGACTCCAGACTGGAAGGGATAAGGGGTTGGTTTACAATCTTCCATGTGGAAGCGATGAAGAACTTCACAAGCATACTTAGCCTTGGGAAATAAAGATTCCTTCTTTGGTTTGCAAGACTTGGAGACCAAGAAAATAATGCAAATGTCCTAAGTCTGACATTTCAAAATTTTGCTTAAGACTGGATTTCACATGATTTATAAGTTTAGGGTCACTACCAGTAAGGATAAGATCATCAACATAAAGAAAAAGTATGATGAGATGGTTTCCTACTTTCTTGGTATAGACATTGGGGTCATAATGGAATCTAGAAAAACCAGTGTCAAGGAGAAAGCTATCCATTTTGGCATACCAAGTTCTAGGAGCTTGCTTAATGCCATATAAGGATTTCTTAAGGAAACAGACAAGGCTAGAGTTATCCTGAACATATCCAGGAGGTTGTTCCATGTAAATTTCCTCTTGTAAATCACCATGTAAAAAGGCATACTTGACATCCATTTGATGGAATTCCCAGTTATGTAAGGCTACAAGGGAAAGAACAAGGCAGATGGAATTCATTTTTGCGACAGGAGCAAAGGTTTCATTGTAGTCAATGCCTTCAACTTGGGAAAAACCTTTTGTAACTAACCTTGCCTTAAGTATTTCAACACTTCCATCTAATGCATACTTAGTTCTATAGACCCATTTACATCTGACAAGTTTTCTTCCTTTTGGAAGAGGAACAAGATCCCAAGTATCATTTGCCATTAAGGAACGATATTCTTCATCCATAGTTGCATCCTAATCAGGATTTTCTGAAGCTTCTGCAAAAGTTTATGGATCATGATTCTCAGAAACTTGAGCCAAAAGAGAAGAGGCTTCCTGAAACTGAGAACGTGTTTGAAGTTGATCTCTAGGATCACTGGCAAGATCACCAGCTGCTTCACATGTTGAACGGACCCATCGAGAAAGCATTGGTGCTGGTGCAATTGGAGGAACATGAGCAGGCAGAGGTGTATTTTCATCCTCATTGTCATCATTAGAAACTAGAGTTGGAAACCTATCAAGGAAGTTGGAAGAATAAGAATAAGAAGGCACAATCGCCGAATCAGGCTTGCAGGCCAAAGATGGCACATCCGCTAAGCTAGGCTTGCAGGCCAAGATATTTTCATCAAATTTAACATCTCTTCTAATGATTATATCATGAGAATGTGGTTGAAGAAATATATAATCTTTTACATTTTCAGAATATCCAACAAATATGCACTTTTCACTTTTAGGATGCAATGCTTTCTGTTTTTCATCCGGAATGTGAGCCCATGCTTCACAACCAAACACATGAAAGTGACTTACATCTGGTTTAATTTTACTCCATGCTTCTTCTAGTGTTATACCTTGTAAAACTTTAGTGGGTGTGCGATTAACTATGTAATTTGCACAATTTATGGCCTCAGTCCAATATTGAAGACTTAGTCCCTTAGATTGGATCATACAATTAGCCATTTCTTTTAAAGTATGGTTCTTTCATTCAGCTACACCATTTTGTTGTGGTGTATATAGAACAGTGTGTTGTTGTTGGATTCCTTGTTCAATTCAGAAAGTAGTGAACTTGTTGTTAACATATTCTCCTCCATTGTCAGATCTTAACTTAATAATTTGATGACCATATTGTTCTTCAACAAGGGCCTTGTAGGCCAAGAACATGTTAAATACTTTGATCTTAAGTTTTAGGAAGTAAACCCAAGTGTGTCTGGAGTAGTCATCAATGAAAGTTAATAAATATTTGAAACCAAAAAATGAAGCAGATGTAAGAGGACCACACAAGTCACTATGCACAAGCTCCAAGGGAATCTAGGCGTGCCAAGAGGCATGTTTTTCAAAACTATCCCAATCATGTTTTTCGAGTACACAACCAGAACAAACACCATCCTTGCAAGATGCCATCAGAAGACCAGTCACCATATTGTCTTTAGATAGTTGTTGCAATGAGAGATAGTTTAAGTGACCAAATCACTCATGCCAAAGTTTGCTCAAGTTATCACTATGAGCAACAAAAACTGAAGGACAAGGTGATGACCCAAAGTTGTTAAATTTGTACAACCTGGTAATATCATCAATAGTTCTATTAGCAACGACATTTTGAGGATTTTAAAAATCCTTGATTACAAATTGGTGAGGTGTAAACGTCACAGTTTTACCTTCACCCGAATGAGTAATTTGATAGACTGATAAAAAATTGCAAGAAATTTTTGGAACACATAGTACATCACTAAAATGACCATTTTCTACTAGAACTATTCCAGATCCTAGAACACTTATAGATCTATCATCACCAACAAATATTTGTTTGGTGTTACATTCATGCATAGTGGAAAAGATGGCTTGATCCTTAGCCATATGATAAGATTCTCCAGAATCAATGAGCCATTCATTTGAAGTAGATGAAGAATATGCAGTATAAGAGTAACCAGAAGCACAAAGTGCATGCCCATGAGAGGTAGATTCTAAAGACGAATCTAGGCTAATGTGGTGCTTCTTCATTGCTTCTTCCAAGGATGCCATCTTCTTGAAACACTTAGATTCATCATGATTATCTTTCCCACAAAAATTGCAATGACGATCAGTCTTCTTTCCTTTTGGCTTGGATCCTTTGTCATTTTTTAAAGAAGGAGCTGAATGAGAGGGTTTGGGACCCTTGTTGTTTGTCTTATTATTGCGAAAATTTTGTCTCTTGGGAGGCTTGGACTTTTCTTTCTGTTGGGACAATAAGGCTTTCCCATATGTATCTGCATTGTTAATTATTCCAAGATGAATGAGCTTATCTTGCTCTCTAATTAAGGAATCATAATTTAAGGATTCAAGACCAGGCTCTTGATAGCCAGCTGCAGTCAAGGATTCTTTCATGGAGTAGAATGTAGATACAAAAACAAAATATGTAGGTCCAAGTTTGGAAAGAATATGATAAATACATTGTTTGTCTTCTTTCTCAATCTTGCATTCTGCACATAAGAGTCTAAGAGTTTTATACTTAGATAAATAGTCCTGAATGCATGAAAAATCATTTGGATTTAAGGAAATCAACTCATTCTCAAGTTGATGACCCTGAAATTCATTGTGTTTACCAAATACAGATTCCAACTTTTCCCAAGCTATATCAGGTTCATCAATTCCAGATATGTGGAATCGCAAATTAGTAGAGATTGACATCTCAATCAATCCACGAGATTCATCACATCTATTTTCTCATTTAATTATATTATCATCATTAGTGGGTTCTATTTCTTTCCTTTAGGTTATCCTGAAAAGTCCCCTACTTCGCAGAACATCCTCCATACGAGATTTCCATGAGAAATAGTTAGAACTTGTAAGTATGATATCATAAGGGGTGGACATATTGTAAACTAATGGCTGGAATAATAGAAACTAACTATCTAGATGCAAAGAGCTTGAAAAAATATGCGGTTTAAAAAAAAACAGCACTAAAAACTGATTCTAGATGATGAAGTTATGCTTGATCAAAGAAAATGTTGAAGATGTCCCTAATAGTGATGTGGCAGATATTAACTTGACCAACTAAAAAAAAAAACCCTCTTCTTAAGATCAACCTTTGACAATCACTTTACAATAAAGTTGTTTTTAAGTTAAACACTTTTGTAGAATAAGTGATGTTCACTTTTACAATAATGTTACTTTAAATAGTGCAGCAATAAATTAAGAGAATTAAATGATTCACTTTTTATTTTATTTATTTAAGTGAGATGCACTTTTACAATAAAGTAACTTGAAAATAGAAATTGCATGCACTAAAAAGTAGCTTAATAAGACTTGAACTCAAGACCTATTAAGGAATAGAACAACTTTTGACTAAGTGAGCTAAGTTTAAGGTATGTAAAAGAATGGAAAGAGGAAGGGGGATTTTTTTTAGTCTTCTCTCTCGTTCTCCATGCTTTCCTTTGTTTCCTGCAAATCACAAAAAAAATGAAAAAACAAAAACGAATTTTTTTTTCCACACAATGGGGTTAGATCTTTGTTAGCTTACCCAGAAAGTCTATGTTTTCAATTTTTCTCACCGTTTCTGATTTTTCGTGATCACACAAGGTGCATGGAAAATAGCATATGTAGCCAAGAAGACAAGAAAAAAAACTTTCCCTTTCTGTTTCTGATTCGCTGCGATCGCGCAAGGTGCACAACAAAGAGCATACGCAGCCAACGAAGGAAACAGTTAGAGGCTAAAATATTAAATATCAAATAATAAAATTGATAAAATATGAGAGATTTAAAAAAAACAAATCCGTCACTATAACATTATACCTTCAGATTTTCCAAAATGGGTGTTTTTGGAACAAACGGAAATAGTTTTCGATGAAATGAAAACTATTTTCCAATGGAAATGGTGCTTTAGATGCAATGGAACAACTCCCATAGGCCACAAGTGCATAGAAAATATAGAACGAGAAACCATTTCAAAGTTTCAGTAACACAGGTTCCAAATCTTGATCAAAACCGAAAATGGCTCTTCATAAATGCTCTAATACTATGTTCAGGTACACAAGGTACTCCCAAAAGACCGAACACCTTAAGCAACCACTTCACACAAATAGATCATATATCAACACACCAATGTTTGTCACGTGGTTAAAACCCTTGAGAAGGAAATAGTCCACGAACCCAGCCAAATAGCTACTTGGAGCAATTTATTGTGCAAAAGAAAGAAAGTTACATGAGCTTCTCATAATCGATCAACTAGCCAAGGACCCTACATGCTCTTTAAATAGAGATCATGGACCAATTGGGTGTTAAGCCACGGATCAATGGTAGGTATGATCTAAGAGAAGTTGAACCGTCGAATCACTTTATGTCGAGAGCATATCATGACCGTCAAATTAGAATATTTACAAATGCATACTAATGCATACTAAAGATACACACTTTACCTAACGGATATATTACACAAGTTGATCTTAACTAACTCCTAAGTGTCTAAATATCCTAACAGCTCAGTGGGGACAACGAAACCTTATAGGAATCCCTCCACAAGGAATTCCGCCCCCTCAACCCTAGTACATGGGAGGACCATTAGGTTATAGCATGCCACCATAACCAACCTATGGTCCTACTGGTATTCTAATGCCGCATCAATGTTACCAGTATCCATAATTCAACCAACAACTCTCATTCTTAGATAGACTAGATTTGACTGATTTTATGTGCTTGACTAATGATCCCATTCAATATGCCCCTCATTGGACATTAATCCCTGCCAAACTTCCCTTATATATCCCAAAATTCTATAGGAAACCTAGAGAAGACCCCAACGACCATTTAACTACCTTCCATATTTGGTGTTCTTCCAAATCCTTGATGTATAATTCCATTAATTTAAGGCTTTTCCAGTGTACCCTTACTAGTTTGGAAGCGAAACAGTATATTGAGTTGCCACAACAGTTCTTTGGTGATTTCAATTCTATCGCCATGGAATGCTTGACTCATTTTTCATTTGCTAATCCAGTATGATACTGGTAGTGATATTTTGACCTCTCTTCGACAATCCACCTCCACCCATATATCCAATCATATTCATGAGTGGAGGCAGAGGAGAATATTGATTAAAGCCATAATTCTAGAACAATTTTTGGCATATTGGTTTACGAAGTCACTCCTTCCACCCATTATGAGAGATGTAACCATGGGAGGTGTTGCTACATAAGAGAAAGCAATAATTCATGCCAAGTACCTGTAATTGGTGTATTCCTAGTCCGACACACTCTATGATCTAATTCCTAATGCTCCCCTATTTTCTAATGAACTATCAAGACCAACTTTGGAATCTCATGTTAATGGCATGGAAGGTTCTGTGAAGGTACAGTCTGCTATCCAATCAACTAGGAAATAAAGCCAACCAGCCATGACCCCAACCTCATCAAAAACTACCACCACTACCAAATATGCACCTTTTGTCATCAAATCCTCCAAGGTGAATGTGGATCAATCTGATTCATCTCAACAATCTAGAGGTAAGAAGAAAAATAAAGGTAAATCTAAGGAATCTTATAATCAAAGGGATGATAACAAACCCCATGAAAATACCACCGAAACCAAATCCAAGAGAAAGTTGAAGTTTCCCTGCTTAGTGTGTGGAGATAACCACTATACAAAGGAATGTCCCCATCAAGAGGAATTTAATAAATTTCTCAAAGGAAACTCCTAATCCACAGTTATAATTGACTCTTTCCCACCACAACAACAACAAATGGTTGCTCAAAATCCTGCCCCTACACAAGGAGGTAATGTAGGTCATCCCCCAAAAAGGGATGCTTCCTTGAGTTTGAATGCCTTTATATGCAATAAGATCATTAGTATGACAACCAAGTCATAAATATATGATCCCCCTCTAGAAAATATTGCCAATGGAGGTTCTCTTGATAATCCCTCTACCTCTACCAGCCCTCCACCTCCCAACCCTCTTCAAATAGAGAAGTTGATTTATGACTCAGTGTTGCACCCACCCAAGAGAACAATTCGAAAATTGATATTTAATCCAAGTGTGCATGCTGTCCAAAACTAAATTATTGTAGAACATTTGACACATGAACCTTTTGTTATTTTGATTCTCAAAGTTCTACAAAATTTTCCTACACAACATAGAACCCTGTTGTCATCCATTGGGTTTGTAAAGACAGAAACATGTAATACGATCATGTTTAATTTGGAGTATTTAAACCAAGTCTCTCCCACCTACTTGCATTTCAAATTAAAACTTTTGTTCATGGGAAGAATATCCATCATACCATTCTAGATGGAGCCTTGATTTGCATTATGTTATTATCCTGTTAGATGGATATCAACTCTCTTGACCTTAACCAGTCTTCCACTACTTTAAAAGTATTCGATGGATGTGGCTTCAAGCCTTATGAAATTTTATAATATTTAGCCATGGAATTAGGGAAAAAAATGCTTCTATTGATGTGGAGGTATTCATTGTACTCATTGACTATAACTTGTTTCTTGGTCATAGTTATTTTTATGTGATGGAATCCATCGCATCCTTAGTCTTTCACCTTGTCCAATTTCCTCACCAAGGGAAAATTGTGACCATTGACCAAGTCGACTATTGCACATCTGATATAAGGAATAACAAAACCAATAATGTCCCTTTCTTGGGAGATTCCAATCTCAATTATGAGAGTTTAGAGGTCGGTCTCATTAATAAATCCTCAGTCATGGGATTTTTTTCCCTAGGCTTCTCCCAATCCCCCACATCAAATTGCCATGGTAAACATGGTTTCGTATACAGTGCAACAATACCTTGAATAATTTGATCCTTGGGTAGGACCTATTCCATATTAGCTTTAAGTGATATTTTCTAGCATGCCACTTAGTTCACCTGACATGGTGACCCCTTCAATGGGGGTATTGTAGTTTGATATCCCCACCATTTCCCCTATCATGTCTCTTGGCATGCACTATTTCCAAAGCATCGCTCTTACATCCGTTGAAGACCTATTGGAATCCATGGCCAATGACCATGTGCATAGTTCACTTTCTGTGTCAATGTCGTTAAACAATGAAATATATAACCACGAACATAGTTCAATTTCTATGTCAAGATCATATATATATATATATATATATATATATAAGCACAAACATTGTTTGATTTATGTGTCAATCTAGTTAAAAAATGACATGGATAACCATGAGCATGGTCAATTGTTTGTGTCAAGCTCATCAAAAAATGTAACAGGACCCCATCTAATTGAGTCAAGTCTTTTGCTAGATCTCATACATAAACCTTCATTTCCCTCACCTGTGTCACTTGATCCTCTTTCTTCCTCCCTCTTTGGTGAACCTATTCCTATTAGTATCCAAGAGCCTAATCAGGTCTAGAAGAAGAATTGGTAGATGAAACAAATCATGGGGGAATGCACCAACATCTAGAAATCATGTTGGGAAGAAACCTGCAAATGGGTATCATTTCAATAATATTTTATTTTTGGTTCCAATCTCGTTAAAAAATCAAAATTCGAGCATGGTTTCATTATTTGCTCCAATCTTGTCAAAGAATGAAACTACCACTTCGAGCATAGTTCTTTCTCTATTTCAAGCTTGTTAAAAAAATGAACTAGACACCTCAAGCAAAATTTAATTCTCTACTTTAAGCCTGTTAAGAAATGAAATAAACATCTTATTTTCTTGTTAATGGTTGTGCTTCCATATTTCTGCTTATTATTACCTCACTGTTATTTGTTGTTCTGCTTGCTTTTGGTTGTCATAGTTACGATTGACACTAGTTTTTTGCATTGCATTTCTATCGTTTTGCAGTTACCCTCTGGAGATACATGCTGCTATGAGTGGTCATGTTTGCATGCCTACTTACAGTTATTTCTTAGGATCATCTCCGTGTATTGCAACTTAGTTGTATGCAACTCCTTTTCTCTAGACATGCTCATTTTTGTTCTTTCTTGTGCTCATAAATATGTTAGAATAAGTTATTGAGTATACTTTTATTACTTTTTCGAGCTCATAAAAACTATATGAAAAAGGAACTCTATGGAGTATCCTTTAAGATCTTTTCCAACTCCCTAATATGAAAATATTTCCAAGAAATATTTCTATCTTTCATTCTCATTAGAGGATTTGAAAGGATTCCCATATGGTATAATTTTACCCCTTTTTTGAGCCACATGGACTAATTATGAAAAAAAAGACTCTAGTCAATGTCGACTAGAAGTGTTCTCCATTGATTTGTTTTAATTTTTTTTGGATGTAGGAGACTAAATTTACAAAAAATAACAACCCTAGAGTCTTCTTTGGGTTCTTTTTATCCTCTTTAAACGTAAAAATACTATCGAGTTATCTTCTTTGGACTCTTTAAACTATACATCAAAGGACCCATATGGGACTGAGCCCCTCCTTATTTAAGTTAATAAAAAAATATCACAAGGAACTCATCAAATACGAGCTATAATAAGCATTTGTTATCCTCCTCAATCTCATTAAACACAAAGAGGTACTCATCGATCATGGTCGGGGAAAAATATGGGGGAAGTAGGTTTTTTTTTGGAAGCATTATGGCAGGTGTTCGTTGTCTCCCTAGAACATGGAACCTGATTGCATATTGTATTAGAGTTGGGTTGTCACATACCCCAATTTTGTAAAATAATGTTATTTGTTTTAATTTGATTCCTAAGACATTATGTTAAATTTAATGCTAAGTTGAAACTGATGACTCAGCAGAGTCAAAATATGTGGAATGTAATTCACAATATTTTATTTTTAATAAATAAAAAGTGGAGACAATAGCCTGGGAGAGCTGTTAATAAGATTGTTACTGGTCAAACTGGTGGAAGGAACTAGGTGGAGAGCAAAAGGACAAGTGGCAACATCCTCAAACACTTCCTATGTTGCAGGTGGAAAATTCCCTACATTTGGGGTCATGATCCCCCAAGAAAGTGGGATCATAGCAGGTGGCTCAATTAATGACAACTAACCCAAAAAAGACCTAGGCAATCTTTTAAAAGTGCCCAATGTAGAGAGCTGAGGCTGCTCAGATATTTTCCAAGAGAAGAATAATTCAGGTGGAATGCACTTCAAGGAAGTCGTTGGGAAAAAGGGAAAACTATAAGGAAGGTGTTTGAGAGATAAACTGCAGTAACTTGATCTGATACAGCTTGCTAGCTGAGAGATTTGACTGACAAGTTCAGGATTGGTATTGAGTCTCAGGACTAGTACTTGGTTATTTGCTTCACCTAGTTCTATCCAGGGAGACCAGAGTAGGCTCGGGGGTCCTGAGGAGTCGTTGTTTGAGCGCTCTCCAGGAGTTGGTAGGGAGGAACGGCCTCCCATTGCTGTTGTCGACCAAGCTTTAAGAACAGGTTCTGCTATTTATTAATTTTTGTGTTATTATCTATGTGTGATTGAATGATGCAATTGCAGTTTATAATGTAAAAACTTAGAGGATAGAATATCTTAGCTTGTTTTAGTAATGAATTTATTCTGAATGAGAAACAAATCCTACCTGTGTTTTTCCCCATCTGGAGTAATCCAGATTGTACTCTAGCACAAGGTGGTGTATTTAAATGAAGATAGTATGATGTAAATTTAAAATAAGATGTTAGCTTGATTATGAGAATGATTTCTTTTATTTGTTATCAGAAGAAACAGTATTCTGTATCAGGAGTAGGGTTAGACCTAGGCGGTAAATGTCAAATTATTAAGTAAAGGGAAAAGAAGCTATATCATTATATTAACAATAATATGTTTTGGTAGATAAACAGTTCTCTATATAGCATTCATTTCAGTAATTTGATTATTTATTTGAAACCAAAGTAAAAGAATATAATAGTTAAAATAGAGTAGGGTTAGGCTAAATAAAAATGCTTTTCAACTCTATAGTTTATTTCTTTCCAGTTTAGGATAATTAACTACTGTATGTATAGCAACCAAACTGTGAGTAAGAATAGATAAACCTTGATTTAATTCTACAGACAAACTAGTTGGTTCCAGATTTTATTTATGACTGGTAATGTAATTAATTCTTTCAATTCTTTATCTAACTAAACTTGAACAAGTTCTACAGATACTAACTTGTCCCTTTATAATTTAAAAACAAACACTACAATACATTTCATAGGAAATAATATAGACAATTTGTTATTTTCTTTTAATTTAAAAATTCTATTATTGTAATATAAATAGGGTAACATAAGAATACAACAACAAAATACTTCCTCATTATACTTCTATAAATAAACTATATATACAAATAATGTATATAATTATAGGAATGGTATTTGTGTGTAGGTAAAATAACACTCATATCCATTTATAATAAACATCAAGTAATTATAAATTTTGTACTTAAATATGTAACTATCAGTTACATAAGTACAACTCTAAGAACAATAAATTACATGATTTCCGAAGGTTAACAATTATAAAACAGTATTTAAAAACCGTATTAGAATAAAGTAAATTAAAGAAAGATAATATGAAAGCAATGTACAGTTATCCTAAACAGGTAACATTTAAATAATATTACAGGGTCAATTCTAATGTAATAACTTGCAAGAAATAAACTAATAGAGTATATGTTACGGAGAGAAATTCCTATGGCTTGGGGTACCACAATAGACAACTTGACTCCAGAAATCAATCCTTTCCAATATGCAATAGAAATTAAATGTCTAACACTAAAGGATCAGACCTCGTACCTTATTCCGGACGGTTGAAGGAGATCCCCGTTGAGCTTTCCAACTTCAGCTTGAATTGATAGATTACTTTCTCAAAAACAAGTAAACAATACAAGCATACTATATATCATGGTGTTAGATCTATTCTAGCATATATAATCAATAATGTAAAAGCATTTGACATAATCCAATGGATACAATATTCATTCAAACACACATTATTGGACAGGAAAAGATAGTTCTTATTAATATAAATCAGAGATTACAAGATACAACCTCTGTCGGCACGTCTGCGAACCGGAGAAACTGAATCCCCCACTTGGGCCTCCACCACTTCAATCCTCCATCACTTAGATAGCAAGCTCACAAGCAAAAGGCAATATTGGGAAGAACACAAAAGTGCTCCACGAGACAAAGGGATGCAAACTCAAGCATAAGTTCCGGCAACAATGGACTATAATTTCGATGCTCTCAATTCTCTCTCATGTCTTCAATGTACCAAGGGGTTCCTTATATAGCTTTTCAAAGGGGTAATGAAGGGTTGAATCCGAGTGATCTCAAGGCATATGGAAGGCTAGGAGTCAAATGAGTCGGATCCATGTCAAGGAAAACTCCAAAAGGATTTGGATTATGCACACATCCCGATGTACATGGTTATATGGGTCAAACCCGTGTATGTATGCGCTCATAGGTTTAAAATCCGCGTATATCATTTTTCATATGTTTGTAGGGATGATCAAGGAAACATCAAAGGACAAAAAGTGGTCCATGGGGTCTAAAGAGTCTACAGTGGGACAGGGGAAGGCCATACAATGTGTGATTCACCTGGAGTGGTGAAATCCACTATAACAGATGCCCCCTAATGTATGAGATCAAAGGGGTTATACGATGGCCGAAATACATTATAAGTCCATCCTAGAAGTGGAGTGATGAAGAATCCCAAATGGAAGACCAGCCACCCAATCAACATAGTACAATAATACAACTTTGCATATAAATGCAAATACATATAGTAGTCACGGATACATAAGAGTACAATGGCCATGAATAGGCATGAAACATGATATCACATATGTGGTCATTGCCATGTACAATATACATAGATTAGAATCTCCATGATGAAGATATACAAAGGACCATGATCTCCAAAATGGCTGAAGATATATAATAGATCAATATCTCCATAGTGGCTGGAAATATCTAACATAAACTGGAATCAAGTCACGAGAACTGAAATCTCATGAACATTGGCATGATCAAGGAGGTAGCATATAAGAGATGCCACCAATCTGGAAAGTATTCTACACAAAATGATACGAGTACATGTCCTACTATGTGAATAAAGGTGTCGAGGTCGAACATAGTAGTCCATCATCTGATTACCGGTTATTGATGTATACCGTTAACAGACACGAGATCACCCATCAATAATGAAAATGGGAATCAAGGTACTAGAGTGAAAACTAACAAGTGTGAATAAATGTGTTGAGGTTGAACACTTGAGAGGATACATCGATCAGGGGACATTGATGTATTCCCAAGAAACTATCGATGGCGAGAGAACCTGCCACTGATGACTGCAAGTCTCAAGGCACTCAAAATGACTCTAGATTCCAATCCCAGAATAAATGGTCTGAAGTCGATGGGATGAAATCCACTGGAAGGAGGGAATTAAGGCATCCCCCATCATCCAACATGAGGTACTCAGCAAAGCTGTATAATGTGGAAGGACTCGATCATAAGGTGCACGAACCAGTAACTGTACTGGGAATGGCCAACATGCAATGTCAAGATAACTGAGGAATGGCCAACTAAGGTTTCAACTTCCTTCAAACAAGAGCATAACAGCGTATGGCGACTGAATGAAGTCAGCATAGAATCGATATACAAACTAGGACATCTCTGTGACGTAGGAGGAATTGACAGAGGCTCCATAGGGACTAGAAGCTTAACCAGTCGGTGGAGATAAACTCAGATAAACGAGTACAACTCCTAAAGTCAAACTATAACCCAACCAATGGATGTGATATACAGTGCTCTGTTCGAAGGCGACACAACTTCACAGCTGCCAAAGATAACATCTTCCCTTGTCTGGATTTTTGGTTTTTTTATTTTTTTGGACTTTTTCAGTTATTTGAAAAGCTTGAAAAAAGAATAAAATAGCTTTATAGTTACAAACTAGGAGGAGACGAGTGTCATCAGGGAAAACAAACTAGTTCTAAGCAGTGGAACATACCTATGCTCAATGCAAGGATACATGTGTAGGATATCGACACTCAGGGAAAAATCCCCTCCCGGTAAAAAGGGAATCAAGCTGCGAAGGATATAAAAAATGGCTCTACATGGCTAGACATGAGACAAGCTAGGGCTATATGGCTGAAACACAATGTCAAGGGAGCCGGCATAAAGCTCAATAAGGCAGGAAATGCTCATGATAATGCATTCACAACTTGATACGAGGGAGTCCTAAGGGAAAAGGCCAACATAAGATCAAGAGGAGTATGAGGGTCTTGTGAAATGTCATGGCAATACTATACAATGGAATCCCACACCCTAAAGGAGAAAATGTCAGTATGGGCACCAAATGCAACTAAGGTGCTAACTAGGGTACCCATGTAAGGTGAGGCTCTACCACTCATATCATGCCACTTCTAAAACAACAAGAAGGGTACGTGACATAACAGAGTGGGTTCGTACCTAAGGACATGATGATATGGTCATAAGGTCATGAAAAATGAAAATGGTGGTGAAACCTAACCTATATGCTAGTTTAGACATGATACCTGAGATGGGCACGAACGGGTCAATCCAATGGCTGCAACGACACTGAAAAAGGTCTTCTACATCACAAATTATGTCAAAAACGGTCCAAAATGGTTAGAAAATGTCGAAACTATAGGAAAGGGGGTAAAAAATTTTCAAATATTTGAAAAAATTCTATAAATAGTAAAAAATATAAATCATTTGAAACTTTTACCCATTTGAGCTCTGATTTTCAACTGCAAATTCCAGGTTATCCAGCTGGCGGAATTCACAACCATTTCTTCCAGGTATTTACTCATGCTCTCCTCTTGCATTTTGATATAGTTTTTATAGATTTTCATGGTAAAATGAGGTTTTTTAGGCCATCCCAACATGAGCACTGCAGCCCACATGAATATCAAGGTTTTTTTCGCGTATAGGGTTGGCTATACGCGGAAAAGGGCCTCAAACTCGCGTACATACGCGACTGTTTTCAAAACAGTCACGTATGAGGCCGTGCATATGAATTTTTCCTAAACTAATGGGAAAATTTCCAATTTATTTTGCAAGATGGTGCTAGAGTGGACAGAGCGTGAGCATGGTGAAGTAGAGGAAGCAGTAAGGGCGTACTTAATGCCTCAACAAGATTTACGTGCATGCAGACTCTATAAGTTTTAGTGTCTTGGTGGTTTGAGGGACAAACCAATATTGCTACAGATGCTGGTAGACTATTGGGATCCAAACTCGGAGTCCTTCCGTATTGATGGGATGTCCCTCACCATAGAGGTGGAGGACATATACTTTATCACTGGTCTTTCTAGACAAGGGGAGGTGGTGAACCTTCATTCCCAAGGTGGGCCAGGGGGTGGCCTGACTATTGACGTGTACATTGCGGTGTACTGTTATCCAGACAACGAGAAGGTGGGGATTCAAGTCCCTACCAATGCTATACAGGTGCTGGGCCTAAAGGCCATACTTTTGACACTGGGAAGGATAGCCAGCTTAGCATCACTCCACCAGGCCTCACGACCTCTGATGTTCTATGTAGTGGAGTGCATGAGACCCACTATATACGACTGGAGTACTACACTACTGAGCAACATGAAACACTAGCTCAGTAAGTGTAAGGCAGGCAGAGTGCGAAACTTCGGGTTCAACAGTATTTGGAGCATGTTTTTCTTCGAGCGTGTTCTAAGATTGAGCCCTAGAGTGGACATTCCTCTGCACAGGGTTCGAGATCCGGCCCAATGATGTTGGGCAAACGCTATGCGCAAACTGGGGGGTGGTAGGGTGGCCAACCCATATCCAGCTGACTTCTTTCCATGGTGGCGACGACAGATAGTTGCCATCGATGACTACCCCTATGCAAGGATAGATTTCTGGGGGGACCTGGACATGCCGCTACCACCAGGATCGGCATATGGTGACATAGGTAACGAATCTCAACCCTCACTCTTTTTAAAAATTTTGAGTTATTTAATTTTTTTTGTGTTTTCTTGACTATATGGAATCAAAAAGACATGTTTTGCGTGACAATACATAGTGACATCTACCATTTATGTGCAGATGTGGGACCACAGCGACCAGAGGGCTTCCCTCATCATAGACGGAGGGGAAGAGGAGATGACATCACAGGTGTGGATTCGGAGCGAACGCTCCAGAGCATTCATACCAACTTTGTGAGACTGACTCATAGATTTCCCATGGTGCAAGTCGAGGACTTGCCTGAGGCCATGCAGTGATAGGTGGTGGGTGTACCACGCGCATGGGTGCATTTATTTCGGCGGCTAGCTAGAGCCGTAGTGACGTTCCATGATCACAACCCTCCTCCTCCTCCACAGGATTAGACACCTGGGAGTGTATATGTTTTGTACTACCGTGTATTATATGATGGTGGCTTAAAATTCCCAATTTTGTATCATGACACTATGTATTACCACATTTTTTATGTATATATAAAAAGTTTTCTGGTGATCGGTTTATTTATTTACATGTGTAAAAATTGTGTTTATGATTAATTTATTGTGAGTGAAACAAATGCCAATCTAACACGTAGTTAGCATATGAGTCAGCAACTTGATTATTATTTCTTGGAATATGTATATATGTTATATTATCAAATTGTTGTTCTAACAATCTCACACGCAAGAATCTCCTCAATAACGTCGGATCTCTAACATGGTACAAACCATTGAGCTGTGAAAATACTAACTCTGAATCAAGATGTACCTCAAGAGAGAGAACACCATGTAAAATGGCATCCCGTAGAATCTCGATAACGACACTATATTCAGCAACATTGTTGGAGTATGGTCATAGACATACACTTCCTAAAGACAGTACTTGACCCATAGGAGTATAAATCACCCAAGCAGCAGAGGCTGAGTGTTGAGTTTGACAGCTTGCACCATCCGCGAATCCTATGTAGGTGGAATATTCCATTGACATCTGCCAAAAGAAACAAAAACTAATCACAAACCCAATCACGATAAGAAAAAGACCTAACTATGCAAAGCTATACAATAATATACAATAAGCAGCCTTGGCTGAAAATCATGCATAGTATTTTTTAAGACAGAGCCCATTTCTAGGCTCCGCCAAGGCTGTCCCTTCATAATCCACTAACTCATAGGCACCCTTCTCTAACACACGCTTGACCACGTAAGGACCACGCCACATAGGATTAAATTTCCCTTCCCCTAAGGGTTCTTTCGGTTGATCCCACAAAAATACCAAGTCTCCTTCACTAAACACTCTTGGATGGATAGAATTATCGTATTAGGCCTTTACGCGACGCTTATTAACCTCTAGAGCCAACAAGGCATCCCGATGCTGCTCATAAAGTTGCTCAAGGTGAACCAAATGCTCCTCCAAAGGTGAAGTTTCTGGTAAGAGTTCCACCGCTAGCTTCAACGAAGGAATATCGCATTCAACTGGCAATATCAACTCCACTCCATGCACTAATTGATATGGAGAAAAACCAGTGGCATTCTTAACATCGGTTCGATATGCCCACAAAGCAGGGTATAACATAATGTGCCAATTCATCTTGCTTCGTGTGATGGTTCGTTCGAGAATGGATTTGAGTGATTTATTCACTGCCTCTACTTGTCCATTCACTTGAGGGTAGTAAGAAGAGGAGTGCTCTTGCTTATACCCTAACTTGGATGCCAACTCTTCCATCATACGATTCTGAAAGTGCGAGCCATGGTCAATGACAAGCTCTTTCAAAATCCCGAATCGAGTAATAATTTGGTTGAATACAAAGTGAGCAGCTGTCTCACCGTCGAATTTTACTGTAGGCATAGCCTCAGCCCATTTCGTGAAGTAATCAACAATTACTATAATATGATGGTGTCCCCCAGTCGAAGCTAGGTAGCAATCAATAAATTCAGCCCCCATTTAGTGAAGGGACCGGAGGTGATAATGGGATGTAACGGGGTAGGTTTCAAGCGCATATTATGTGCGAACACCTGGCAAGGGTGGAAACTCTTGACCGCATCAATACAATCCTTGAAGATCGACGGCCAGAAATAAACCGCTCTCAAAATATTTTGAGCTGTAGAAATCCCAGATAAATGACCACCACACGCCCCTTTGTGGAAATCATTCAACACTACCTCAGCCTCATCATGAGTTAAACAACGTCGTAAAATGGAATCTACCCCACGGTGGTACAAAGTATTGTCCACTATGAGGTAGTTCTTAGAGACGTGACGTAATCGTCATCATTAATCTCACGAGAGGTGAGTAGGGGTCTTCTGCATTTGCAAATATACTATGATATTCCCATACCATGGGTCTAACGTTGAGATTAAGAATATGTGTTCATCGACAAATGTATCTTCAAAAACCAACTCCTCGGCCTCAATCAGGAAATCCCATATAAGCTCTGCATCAAACTCTTACAGAATGACAATCCATTTATTATACTTTCCCCCAATCATCCTATGGGTGAGGACGAATTGAAATGGATTGACATGGGCCACAACCAAGGTTTGGTGAAGGAGAATATAATGTCTCAAAAACTGAACCACATTTATGGTAGCTAAAGAAAGCTTATTGACATGAGAATAACGAATCTCTGCGTCAATAAGGTTTCGGCTCAGATAATATATGACATGCTCCTGGAGCTCCTCATCCTCCTGAACCAAAACCATACCAATCATCTCTAAGGACATGGCCACATATAATAAGAAATCACGGCTATAGTCCGGGGGACTAATCACCGGGGCTGATGCTAGGGCTCACTTGAGTGCATCGAAGGACTCCTAGGCTCACTCATCCCACTCAAAGGGAGTATCCTTCTTCAAGAGATGCATGAATCCTCTAGTCAAATTGGCAAAGTTGACAACAAATCTTCGTAAGAAGTTTTCCATGCCTTGCAAACACTGAAGATGACGAATATTTTTCGGGGGAGACAACTGAAGTATTGCCTCAACCTTAAAAGGGTCGACTCTTATTCCCTCTTTCGAAACGATGAATCCGAACAAACAACTTGACTTCACGCAAAAGATGCACTTATGAGGATTTAATCTAACTGAATAGTGCCATCATCTTTCGAATACCAACCTCAAGTGATAGGGATGGCACATTCTCATATGAGAATGAGCAGCGAGGTCATCCAAAAATACTTCAATAATAGACTTGAGATCATGGAAGATCAAGGTCATCACCCGCTGAAACGTAGCTCTGACATTTTTAAGGCCAAAAGGCATTTTCTGATATGCAAATTTTCCCCAAGGACAGATAAATGCGGTATTATGTTGGTCCTTAGGTTTAATCTGTATCTGATTGTACCCGAAAAAGCCGTCCGTGAAGGAGAACACCTCGCTACCCGCACACTCATCCAAAATCTGATCAATAAATGGTGTGGGGAAGTTATCCTTAGGACAGGCATGATTTAAATCGTGGAAATCAGTACATATGTGGATCACTCCCTGCTTCTTATCCACCGGAACGGGGTTTGAAAGCCACTCCGTCAAGGGAATGGGATAGATCAAATCGGCTTTCAACAACTTCTCTATCTCTGCCTTAATGGCGGGTGCTTTCCTAGGATTCACTACGCGTAAATGCTGTCGAACAGGCTTAGCATTGGAGTAAGTCTTAATCTTGTGTTTGACAATACGAGGGTCAATACATGGCATCTCATTGTAATACCAAGCAAAAATATCATGAAATTCCTTAAATAGCTCATTGTATTCAAGAATCTCAACTTGGGAACATTCCGCCCTAATATAGACATTCTCTATTATGCTAGGATTGCGAGAAATGTTGATAGGAATCGTTGACGATATGTTTGCCATGTTTCCATCAGCCATCAGACCAGGAAAGATTAATGGAACCATAGGACTACCAACTTTCTAAGTAATAATCACCCTAAAATCCTCACACTCTAAGCGGTCAAGCTCAGGAAGAAAGTACAATTTATGATGGAGTTCCTCCCATGGTGGCTCAACTCTCGACATAGCCTCGATAATCGCTTCATCTGAAGGGAAAACCGTATCAAGGTAGTCATGGGTGTGAGAAGACTATACTACCCATGCCGGCAGCACATAAGGGTCCTCCTCCTCCGTCCGTGAAGAGGAAGGACTAGGCTCTGCAGCAAACTTGAGATTAGCTTGATAAGCTATCATAACTGCATGAAATGGCACACTCATCTCGACGGGCTCACTCAAAGTACTCGGTGTAGGAATAATCCAAGGATATTCCATATGGGTCGTGTGAAAAGACACCGAGGTCATAGATGTCGAAGCCTCATCGGAACAACATCCTATCATGAGGATCGGTGTAGGACAACTAAAGCTTCCCATGAGGGATGGATACATGCCTACACCCACACTCCCAGTTGCCGGCTGAGAGTGATCAACGATTAGGATCGAAGCTCTGAAAGATGCGGTAATAGATGGATTCTTGAATTCCATTTGATCAATCGTTACAATATTCTCATTATGTGGAAAGCATACAACGCGGAACAAGGAAGAAGAAACGGCTTGCATACTATACATCTAGTTCCTACCCAGCAAGAGATTGTAGTCAAGGGGCGCATAAACCACCTCAACCTCTATTGCAACGGTCTTCCCCCCCAAACAGACTTTAAGGGAAGGAAGGATACCGTGTAGCCTAAAAGATCTCCCATAAAACATAGTTAACATAGTCGCTGATTTAGACAGCTCAGGAGAACCCAGACCCTTCCAACAGGACAAAGACATCACAGAAGCAGCAGTGCCCTCATCAATCACAGTACGCTTGACGATCATATTAATACATTCTACGTGCACCAAAAGAGACACATAGTAGGGAAATCGAGGCTGTAGTCTTGCGGTTTCAAATTTGATCACCGAGGAAGAATAATCTTCGTTCACACTAAGGGTAGAAAGCAACGCCTTCCTTTGTGAGGGACAACTCTGAAGCACTTCCAATACAGACATCGCACAAGGAGTGTGGCCCCAATCCTCGACAACTAAATAATTTTGGGCAGCTCGGGCATTTGGATTATGCCCTGAACGCTTAAAAACTCCTTTAGGAATGCGAGGTGCAACCTTAGGTTTATCCACAGGTTTCTTAATGCACAAAGGGGACCCTAGTGGATCAGGCTCTTTTCCTAGGCTAGGTTGTGATGAACTATAATATTTTGCACGAGTCACAACTTTCGCAGCACGGACCATGTTAATGCACTGACGACCACTACCCTCTGGTGGATCATCATCACTAGACTGGTCATGGGACTTCGAGTTCATATTCTGGTTATGCGGTAAAGGGTTTGTTAACACAGCTGGGCCCTATGCTAAGAATCTCGAAGCTTCTTCAATCCGAGGGCACAAGTAAGTGAGGTGATCATCCTTACATAACTTGCAAGGGAACTTAACCTTACGTTTAGCTTGCTTGTCCCCCCCAGCATTTCTACCGTTCTTGTCATTATTGTTAGCATTCTCATTCTTATTCCCACCCTTTCGATTATTATTCTTACCCTTTTTTCCATTTCGTCTGGGCTGCTGGTTACCCTTCTGGTCTGACGATTGCACAGAAAGTACATTCGCCATTTGGGTAGGTTGAGATGAAGCCGTATCTTGTCCCGAGGAAGATTGGTTGATTGACAACTGACCAACTTGTTTTGCAACCGAATCTGCAGGTTTCACACTTGCACAACCCACAATGCCATCGGCATGTGGTCCAAGTTTGACTTTGGGGTCCAAACTGGAATGAGGAGCATTGGGAATAATCTCATACAACAAACCGGACTGAGCATAGATCAAGTCCAGTTCCTGCACCCTAAAGATCTCTTGTTCCTCATTCTGCACTCTGGATGTGGAAACATCCTTCGCTATATATGGCAATAACGATTTGAGGAACCACTCGAGGATGAACTCCGGTGGTATAAAGGCTTTAATTAATCTCTTTCGTCTACGCCACTCTTGAATATGATCAGAGATATGGGTGGATTTAGCTTGCTAAAATGTTGACAAGAGTTCAGTACCAACGTCATAACGCACTGATAGTTGGAAGTGATTAAGAAAAATCATCGCAAGGTCATCGAACAAAGTGAAAGCTCCCCTAGGTAACTCTATATACCATTTCGCAACAGGCCCTGTGAGGGTGCGTTGAAATAGTCTCAAATAGACTAAGTCTCGATGTAATGAATTCCAAGAGCACCATAGGTGAAATGTAGTAACGTGTTCGCTCGGATCCTCTCTCGTTTTTCCTTCGAACTTAGGTATGTCCAAAGGAAGCTTGGTAGGGACAGCCGTCCAAGCCGGGTCATGAGCCACGGGATCGTTCGTAAGTCTCTGTAAGTCAGGAAGATTAAGTGTTGCGAGGAAAGGGAGCCTAGGATGATGAGGTCGATGGACCACTCCCTGGTTCATATTGGGTTGATTACCACCATGGCCCTGGCCATAGTGCCCTCCTCCCATATGACCCGTAGAGGGTGGCGTGGAAGCACCATAATGAGGTGGACCTTGACTAGTAGGAGCTACAAAGCCGTAATTAGGAGAGTAAGCAGGTTGTTGATACCCGCCTCCATAAGGTGAAGAACCCTGTCCATACTGTGCCCCATAATAGGGTCCATAGGTCATCGCTTGCGATGCCCCATGAGACACTCTGTAGGTAGGAAGATACGTTTCGAAAGTAGGAATATACATACCGGAAGTAGGGATATATGCTGCAGAAGTAGTAATCTGACCTCTAGAAGCATGAACATAACTTATCGAAGCAACGGGTGGTATGTAAACTTGAGACACAATTGGTCTAGTAACCGTAGTACGGACCTGACTCGTAGCCATGTGCCGACTCGAAGGACCATGCGAATAAGGTGGAGGATGGACATTTGAAGAACTAGGGACTGAGGATGAATGGATCTGAGTAATCAAGTATGTACTATTCCCTATCGTGACTTGTCTTGGATCTGGTATCCTAATAGGATCGCTAACCCTAGACCTAGGAGGAACATAAGATGTAACTTCCACCGCTGGGACGGAAGGTGCAATGTTACTAGTGCTCCCAAACCTCTCCACATGGTAAGGAATGAGAGTGCCCCCAGGCATAGTGTTAGGCTCGAAGTTGGACTCGACATGAAATGTCAAATCGTGCATAGGAAAACCAGTCATACAATAACTACCACAGCTAGTGGTGGAAGGTTCAAAATGAGTCTCGGCGTCCTCTGTCATGCCATATCGGTAACATGTCAAAGGGGAATCAGCCCTAGAGTGAGTAGGTCTATTGTGCATGGCTCCTATCTCATAAATCATAGGATCTAAATCAGCTAAGTCGGGTGAAGGATTGTAAGTCGAAGTAAATTCCCCATCGTCTACATGAATGGGAGGAGGTGGTTCAGGAATACCTTCTGAAGAATATCCCATGGTGTGTGAATCAATGTGTGACATAGTCCACCTGGACTATCTAGGTCCCTCTCCCAAAGGAGGAGGAGAAGTAGAAGGAGGAAGCCCTTCTAAATGATGAGAACGGCGAGGAGCCGTACCTGATCGCACAATGACTCAAAAAATAGAAAAGACTCTCTATTTACGTCAACCCTAGGCCAACTAGCATGCATAGAGCAATCACTAATAAAATCTAAAGCCAAATGCAAGTAAACAAGGGATGGATAAGTGAGCTCCCGAATGAAGCAGGTATGTCTCACCTAGGAGAGGCTTGAGACTCCCATACACAACAAGCGGAGGTACATAACCAATTATTGTGGCCCTCAGCTTCAATGTGTAAAGCGACTGTGCTGTCCAACCCCAACCTAGCCGGGACACCCACAGAATAACCTCTGCAAAGTACCCCCTCAATATCCTAGGTAAGGCCACTAAGGTCACCTCAATATAATCAATGCTCAGGTGGACAGTCGCAGGTAGGATTGACCGTATGGGCAGGGTAGCAAAGCCCGAAACTCTCGAAAGAGCCCCCAGATACGAATACAATCTTGGAAATATCTCCGGTGCTACTCAATTATGACTAGGGGTCATCCCAATCAATAACCGCTCACACTGCCTCGTGCTTAACTCCCTTTTGAGAGGAGGATCCCGAGAAACACTGGTTATAACAAGGATTTCACACACTCACCTGGACAAACACCTAGATGTTGTTGTTTAGTGATCTTGGAGAATTGACTTACAATGAACTATTCCAAGATCCTAAAACCTAAGCTTCTTGGTGCACCCTAGAAAGGAAAAGAGTGTAATTCATTTTAATTTAGCGTTGATTTTAGTTGGCTTTATTACTCAAAAATAGGATATGGTCGTGCAACTAATGGTGTTATGGCGCGACAAGAAGTAAAATGCACACCTAACAATCAATGCAAATGCATTGTGTCCATGAAAACAGGGTATGCTACTACGTGAAATGCACAATTCTTCTTCAAATGATGAATGCAAATTTTCCTATATGAAGTCCTAACTAGTACTCCAAAGCAAATCTAGTGCAAGTACAATGCAAAGTGCAAAATGCAATGCATGATGATAAGCAAATGTTTTTGGATTTTTTGAAAATAAAAGAGATGCAAAAAGAAAAAGAATTATTCTACAACCCCCAGACTATGCAAGCACACATAAATAGCATTCAAGCAAAGCACTAAGGTAAAATAACTCTAATGCACTAATCTCAAACAAAAATTGAAAATTCCATGACAAGAACCTTCTTTAAAAAAGAAAAATTTAGCCTAAAAAAAACGTTTCTGGTCAGAAACAGAGGTATTAATAGACTCAGGCAGTGCCAAAGGTGACTCAGCAAATATCAGAATTCACCTAGAAACCAATTATCTTCCACAAAAGGGCCAAATCAAGGGCATACGCAACTATTTGCAGTAAACCCATGTGTATACGCGGAAATCTAAGGGAAACCCGTGTGTATACGTGACTGTAAGTCAAAAACTTGCATACAGGAAGGAAAGGTGCACAAGCTCAAGGTAAATAGATAGGCTGATACTAACTTCACACCAATCAGACTCTACCAAGCATACATGCCCCCATACCTGACACAAAAACAAGAGAGAAAGAGCAATTCAAATACATTGAATGCCGAGAAATCAACCCCCAAAGGACAACTACTAGGAACTCCCCAGCGGAGTCGCTAATTCTGTTACGGAGAGAAATTCCTATGGCTTGGGGTATCACAACAGACAACTTGACTCTAGAAATAAATCCTTTCCAATAAGCAATATAAATTAAACGTCTAACACTAAAGGATCAGACCTCGTACCTTATTCCGGACAGTTGAAGTAGATCCCCGTTGAGCTTTCCAACTTTAGCTTGAATTGATAGATTACTTTCTCAACAACAAGTAAACAATACAAGCATACTATATATCATGGTGTTAGATCTATTCTAGCATATATAATCAATAATGTAAAATCATTTGACATAATCCAATGGATACAATATTCATTCAAACACACATTATTGGACAGGAAAAGATAGTTCTTATTAATATAAATCAGAGATTACAAGATACAACCTCTGTCGGCACGTATGCGAACCAGAGAAACTGAATCCCCCACTTAGGAATCCACCACTTCAATCCTCCATCACTTATATAGAAATCTCACAAGCAAAAGGCAAGTTTGGGAAGAACACAAAAGTGCTCCACAGGACAAAGGGATGCAGACTCAAGCATAGGTTCTGGCAACAATGGACTATAATTTTGATGCTCTCAATTCTCTCTCATGTCTTCATTGTACCAAGGGGTTCCTTATATAGCTTTTCAAAGGGTTATTGAAGGGTCGAATACGAGCAATCTCAAGGAATATGGAAGGCCAGGAGTCAAATGAGTCGGATCCATGTCAAGGAAAACTCCAAAAGGATTTGGATTATGCACATATCCCGATGTATGTGGTTATATGGGTCAAACCCGGATATGTACGCGCTCATAGGTTTAAAAGCTGCGTATATCATTTTTCATATGTTTGTAGGGATGATCAAGGAAACATCAAAGGACAAAAAATGGTCCATGGGGTCTAAAGAGTCTGCAACGGGACAGGGGAAGGCCATACAATGTGTGATTCACCTAGAGTGGTGAAATCTGCTATAACAGTATAGACTTGCTCGATTCACCGAGCTTAAATAACCATTTACACAAATATAAGTAATAACCAAATAAATTATAGTAGTACATTGTAATGAAAAGATAATTTAAAGAAACAGTAAATACTTTTCCATATCACCAAGTTAGGGTAAAACCCTAATAACTCAAAATTTACAATAGAGGTGTAAAACCAAAGAGTTTAAGCTCTTCCAATGCCTCTCGGCTTCAAACAAAATTAACAGAGTAAGGATTTACCAGCCTTCTTTCATTTTTACATTTATACACAGTAACAAGAACAAAAACCAAAATTTACAGTCATGGCCTAAGCCGAAAGCCCCGCATAAAGAAAGGGTTTTTCATTAATAGAAACAACGAACCAAGTAAACCCAAGAAAACCAAAACCACGAGGGTTTTGCAGGCCACGACGACCAACCATCAAAAGTCCCATAAGGGACTGAATAAGGACGAACTGCCATGGGTTATCCAAGGCTTACCTGTGAGCAAGCGCTTGTCCCAGCCTTGCACCAACCACGCAAAAGGGGACAGGTCAACACCTGTGAATCATCAAACACATTGCTGTTAATATCTTGTATTTCATATAAGAAGAAATTGTAATAATTAGAGATGTAAAGAAAATGCAGACATATTTATCAGTTCTTACCTCAAATCTTCACTGAAACGTAACCACCCACGAACAACAGTGCAGCTACCAACGCGAGGAGGAACCAAGCCTTCATCTACCATAGGAGAAATGGAGTTAACCCACGCAACTGTGACCAGGGAATTATGAAATATGGGGAGACAAGCCAAGCATGTATGAATGCTTTGGCCGCAACTTTTCCAACTTCAAAAACCACTCAGCGGTGAAACCCTAAGACCCAATAAATCTTACGATGTCAAGCCACGACCCCACTACCGAGCCAAAGAAATTGGGACTACACAGTCTAATAAGTTTTGAACTGAGCAAGCAGTGAAATCTAAAACCCCGGAAGATATCAACCAACCCAGTCCAGGAAGCGAAGGTTTTCTATTACGACTCTTCTCTCTCAGTTTCCAAGGCAGGTTTACGAAGGGCGAAAGGCAAGAGAAAGTTAGAAAACTGTCATTCAAACCAGTTGTAGAAATTGGCATGGAGGTTGAAATGCAGTAGCAGAGTATCCGGAGGCCGAGAAAGACGGAGGAAATGACGAGACTAGGGTTGCAAATTGCCTTTTAACCACATAATACTTGGCTACGACGTTGCCACGTTCACGCACAAATTATTTGCATGTAGTGGGTAAATCCCTATAGTCCCGGCGTGTAATCATCGAGAAGATTACTATTCCAATCATTTTTCTGTTTCGAAAGTTCCACCATAATCCTTAGTCCCGAAGTCAACCTAGCATACACGTTATATGGTGATCAAAAAAAATATTAATATACAAACTATGCCTTAAAACTCATCAAAGGCATGGGGGATAATACAACCCATCATTATACAAATATGGTATACGTTCATTCAAACAATTATAACCTTGGTAATAGTTAAGCCTTGTAATATGTTATAAAAGAAATTCATAATGTTTATTTTTGGTGAGTACATTTCTTACAAGCAAGTATTCATTCAACCAAACAATTGTAACATAGTAAGGGTATAAACAATATGCGACCTAGCACATTATGCAAGTAAAGGAGGCATTTAATAAAATATTATAGAACTTTGAATCAAGGTGAAACCATAGACATCATGGGCGTGGTCTAATATATGACCCCTTTGTCTATACATTGAAAAGTATTCATTCAACATACAACTATAATTTTATTTAAAGTTATTCCTTAAAGCTCATCAAGGGAGGGATAAATATTACTACCCATATAATACTAACATATTATTCAATCTTTCAATGGTTATAAATCCATTAAGGATATGCCTTTTACTATTTATAAAAGGAGTTCATAGAACCTTCGTATAATAAGATACCCATCTTGCTAGAATTATTCTCGTCGTGCATTGGAGTATTTTACATATATATAATCTATTAAGTTTACAAATGAAATGTTAACCATATCATATTTATCAGGCTTATCAATAGGTAACTTTGATGACTTAATATCATTAACTGAACAAAATCTTCCAAATAAGTTAAGTGTAAAAGAGTTAAGTTCATCGACACTAACATATTTCCTTTTGATAGCAATATGTAATAAAATAGTTCCTTAAAACTTCAAAGCTTTGGAAGTTGGAATAATGGTACAAAAAATCATTTATCAATGCGCACTACCTTCACATCACAAGGATTAAACAAAATTTATCAAGATGTAAAGGGATTATGTTCACTTTTAAAGATAGATCCTTAGCGTAATAACCCTGCCATCTTTGTTCTATGTGTATGGAAATATGAAAGGTGTTTACACATACAACAACTATGGTAAACATTGATAAACATCAAAGAGTTTAATACGCAATAAAAACTATAAATTACAACTAGAGAGAGAAAGCAACTGTCACCAATACTGATAGGACTGAATCTCGTTTCCATGGCGTCTTTAAAAGAATAACGATTTAATGGTTTTAGCTCATAAAGCATTTGAAATTGAATAGCATTTATATTATTTTACTGAGCTATTATTTTTGCAACGAACATATATCTGTATGCGTAATGATTATTGATAAGCAGCACCGGATCTTTCTTACCTGTAATTCTGTAAGAGCAGGTAAACTTTTTGCATTAGCTCAAAGCTAAGTAAGCCCTAGAATACCAAGACAGTTCCACCTTGTGGTCGCAAAGAGAAACAAGTCATTAAACTGAAAAAGAATTATTCAATAAAATAAACATAATCAAGTAGATAATTCATATTATAAAATCATTAACATATAGCTAATTTAAAACAATTAATTGACTGCATTAATGAAGATTATCTATATTTTCAAAATTTTAAATTTTTCGGAAATTTTGGGGTTTTGACATGGGTAATCTGCTTGTCTCTGAGTTACACCAATCCCATGAGTCATTATGCTCCTTTCAATCATTCGAAGAGTTCCCTGGGTATCGTTGCACTATTTTTTGGTCCATATCTCATCGAGTTAATGTATCCAAGTAATTTATTGTGCCTCACATGTTCAAGGTAATTTTTAACCTAAATCAACCACTCTGCAATCTTAACCATTTCATCATTGTGTCAGTCTCTGCTCATTTAGTCCATTATATTACATCACTCTCCTGTGTCAATTTTGTGTCTATTATGGGGGATACATCGTGGCCCTCTTTCGATGTCTTTGTTCATGTCATCTAATTCAACTCATTATTCAGGAATTACAATGAGAAACTAGTTAGTGCCTTGTAACTTGCATGCCCCAATGGCATCATTCCTCACTTTTGACAATGGGATTATGTTATTGATCCTTGATCAAATTATTCCATGAGTGTTTGAATTCAACTCATTTATTCATATTTTTGTAATGTACAAAGGTATGTTGGGAGTCATTGTCCTTATTGCTGATTTCCCTCACACTTAATGGTTTACCTCAATGACTGGTAGTCAAGTGGTTTCTAGCATGATCGACATCAATACATATATTCACATGGTTATAATTGTGATGAAGAATTTGGGAACCTTTATTATGTATTTCAACCATGTTGCAATGGATATTATATGAGTATTTAGTAGATTCTAGAATTCTCATCATGATGGCTATCTCAGTGATGTATGTACTATTACACATATCCACATTATATTGGTTCGTGGAGGGGTATTTATTATATCGTAGATCCATAGTGTATTCTTTTGTGGCTATGATTTGATCATGTCATGCAGAAATGGATCCACATTGTATATTTGGTGGCCATATCCTTAAGCGGTGCTTTCATGGATCCGTAGTCTATTGGTCAATGGACATGCTTTGAGTTAGTTTATTCTGATAATGGGTATGCCTACCTTGGGGATGATACCTAAATATTATTTAACATTATTCTTGTATATTCTTCCTAGATCTCCTATTCCAACACCATTACACCCATATTTTTGTAAAGTGTTTTGGCCATGTGTTTCCTTTCGACCTCACACTTTAGGGCAAACCTATTATACACCTATTTGTCACACTTAGTTTTACCACCATGAAAATATGTTTATCATGATCCCTAAGTGTGTTACAAGGGTAACACAATGTTTTTCATAATCCCTAGACATCCTTAGAAAGGGAATATATAATTAAGAGGTCGAAACCCCATTTTCCTACCTTGATTTATGCCCCTTTTGAAGGATCATCACTTTCCTTTCATTATGTGGGGATAGATGAAACCATCTCATGTATCCTTGCACTATTGTATGTAGTGTTAAGTCCCACTTCATCTCTCTTTTCCTATATTTGGGGGAGCAATGAAGTTGGTTTAACTACTCCAACTTAGATGTAGGATCATGATTTGTAAGGATTTGGTTGGTTGGGTTTGGGATTTGAGCCATCCCTATCCTTATATAATGAGTAATTATAATATTCCTTGATCCAAAAAATTGTCTTTTGATCCACTCCCTTATCCATAGTAGTTATGCTTCCAAATCACATATAATGAGGGTCATTTTCCATTTAAGGGAATTAGAAAAGGTGAGAATATTACACTTATTATCCTAAGACACCTTAAGGGGATGGAAGGAAAAAATTGGAGGAGTTGTTTGTTAGTTTTTCTACTTTAATTCAAATTGATTGGGATATTTATATGAAAGAATAACAAGCACAACAAGATACATGATATGCACAAGGAACAAAGATTTTCCTTGAGGAAACCATAATGGAGAAAACCTTGCAAACTTCCTTAGAATAGTTCTGTCACTAATAAAATATCACAAGATAGAAAACACTAAGAATAAGAAGTATTCTACAGCTCTCTCTCTCTCTCTCTCTCTCTCTCTCTCTCTCCTATATCGAACTTGTCATCTCTCTCCTAATGTGCACTTGAGAGAGTGTGTGAGTGTGTCTAAATGAGGGAGGGTGCCTCCCTATTTATACACATCATGTGATTGACCTAGAAACATAATAGGCTGATATCTTAACCCAGTACGGCTAAATTCACCTAGGAGACTCAAAAAATACATTTTATTATATTAAACTGGGGACTATTGCCCTGAATTACAATGAAGGTTTTACCTAATGACCATATCCAATAATGACATCTCAAACGGAGGGAAAACATCTCCAACAGGGGTAAAACAATATACAATAATAACATACAACATAATATCTTCTGAAGTTACAATTACAAAAACACTCCCTCTTAACTAGGAAGGTATTCTCTCACCACAGTCATCAACTCTTTTGGTCAAGTCATCATCGTTGGATCATCATCATCATTGTTGTTGTAGTGCTCATATTTTCGATCATTGATTAGTGACATCTATAGGATCTATCCATCATAGGAAATTTATACAAAGCCAACCGTGTTTCATGTTGGATGTAGGCCTAGCCCTCATCTAGGTATTAATCATATCCACAAACAATCCATCACATAGGTACAACCCAATACCATTCATTACATTGCCAGTACAATCACCTACATATCCTACCATCATCTCATCATATTCAGATCATCATCACACATAGAGAGCAGCCCATATGCACATCACATGTCCAACATGCCACCTATGTTCTACCAACATAGGAGCCGGCTAGGACTCATTATGTCTCAAGGAAAACATGTGTCTACCACTACGCGAGAATCACCTAGGAGCACACCAAGTGCATTGCATCTCTCCATGGTTATCCTGTGTTCTACCAACATAGGATAATGCCCGGAGTAATTACATCTCAAGGACAACCTACCTCTACCACTATGCAAGAATATCCTAGGTGCACACCAAGTGTCTTGTGACTTGTGTACATCTCATCGTCTCTAACATGGGAGCATTCCAGGACTGATTACATCTAGGTAAAATCTATGTCTACCACCATGTGAGACCCATATCCATAATGGGAGAACATCGGGACTGATTACATCTATGTACAACTTGCATCTACCACCATGGGATAACCATCTCCAGCATGTGACATGGCAGGACTGATTAGGCCTAGGAACAACCTATGTTTACCATCATGCGAGAACCATGTTCAGCATGTGAACATGTTAGGATTGATTAGTTCCAGACACAACTTATGTCTACCACCATGCGAGAACCATCTCCAACATGAGAGAAATCCAGGATCAATTATTTATAGGGACAACCTGCATCTCCTACCATGTGATATATCACTCTAGTGCATTTATGTCTTCTAGTCTCTCGTCATCACTATCATGGGAGCACACTAATACTGATTACATGCAGGGAAAATATGTGTCTACCACCATGCAAGATCTCATCATTCTCTTTGTCTAGAGACCTCGATTTGGATGACACCAAGTATCTCTCTAAAGTACTCAAACTTCACTATGGCTAATGGCTTAGTCAATACATCATCTATATGCTCGCCCATCGCCATGTACTGGAGCTTCACTGCTCCTCTCTATACCATATCCTGTATATAGTGATACTTGATATCAATGTTCTTCGACTTGTCATGGAACACCAAGTTCTCCGACAATTTCACACAACTCTAGCTATTGCAAAAAATGAAAGTTTCCTCTAACTCAAGATAAACAAATTAGATAGTAGATTCTGAAGCCATATTTCCTCACAACTAGCTGAACAAGCTGCAACATACTCTTCTTCGGTTGTAATGCCACACATGATTGTTTCCTATTAAACTAGGAGATCATGTCAGATCCCAAACTGAAGCAGCATCTTGAACTAATCTTCCTAGCAGTGGTGTTTCCTTCCCAATTTGAATTAACATAACCATGTAGGTTAATCCTTTGATTTGCTTCATACTTTATCCCATAGTCAATTGTACCCCTCAGGTACCTCAATACATGATTTGTAACAATCAGGTGAACACATCTCAGATCTGTTAGGAACTGGATGAAGGTCTTCACAACAAAGTATATGTCTCATCTCGTGTTCGTCAAGTACATCAATGAACCAATCATCTCATGATACATCATGGCATCAACTGATTCTGATGAAGCATCACTCAATAGCTTTAAGTTCGATGACATATGTGTGGTTATTTCCTTATAGTCCAACATTTTGGATCTCTTCAGAATATACACAACATACTTTAATTGACCAAGGAAAACCCATTTTGTACTTTGCCACACCTCCATTCCTAAGAATTAGTGCATCATCCCTAGGTATTTCATCTCAAAATTAGGGACAAGTATCCTCTTTCCATTTACAATGAGTTATCCCTCTAATGTCAGAAATAGGTCATCAACATATAGAAGGATTATCATCGGTATTCCACATTCAACATTGAAGTAAAGGATGGAATATTCTTTACTATTCGTAAATCCTAATCTCATCAAGAAGTTGTCCATCATTTCGTACCATGTCATCGGTTCTCATTTCAATCCGTACAAGGATTTATTAAACTTGCAAACATCAGTCTATTTTTCATGTGTCTCAAATACCAATGGATGCCCCACGTACACTTCCTCTTTGATTACACCATTTAAGGATGATGTCTTGATGCCCATATGGTGTACCTTCCATTTAATTATTGAAACCAATGCAAGTATAGATATGATGTAAGTGTATCTTTCTATGGGTACAAATGTCTCCTCGTAGTCTATGCCTTCTTTCTAGGAGAAGCCACATGCCACAAATATTTCCTTGTGTTTCTCAATACTACTTCTTGCAACATGCTTGATCTTATAGATCCACTTCGAAGTCACAACAGACTTCTCTTCCAGTCTAGGAACTATTTGCCAGACATCATTCTTCATAATTGACTGGTACTCCTCGATCATGGAATCCTTCCATTCTTATTTTCTGTAGCCTCTTTGTAGTTGGAAGGTTCTTTATCAATGATGCCACATATTAGGGCCACATATCCATTGTATGGTCTAGGTATTTTCCTTTCTCTATGCATCCCATCTGGAGCACCATACCTTTATACATTTTGTATTATCTCTCATGCCCATGTTGGTTTTATTTTATGGGAGTTCTTCTCGTGAGGTATTTCTATAGGTTCTCATGGCTCTGTCATGTCATGGTATTCATGGTATTCTAAATTTGCTTCTTCGGTGTCTCCGAATCTGGTTGTTTCAGGTTTTTTGACCTCTTCAATAGGTAGTTTTCTGGATTTGGAATATGCCGAGTCTTCACCAGATGTTACATCTCTACTGATACCGATATTCTTAATCCTTGGAAGTATATTCGATAGGCCTTTGAAGTGTCATTGTATCCTACGAATATTCCCTTCCTTCCTAAAGGATCGATCTTGTTCCTGTTTTTCTTTTGGATGTGTATGTACACTGGGCAACCAAATTATATACTGAAAGCACTGACTTCTGGTTTCTCACCTAAGAAATCCTCTTTTGGAGTATTTTTCTTTGGTACTTGATGAGGTGTACAATTTTGTACATACACAGTTGTCCTTGTTGATTCTTCCCACAAGTGCATCGAAATATCATGGTCATGTAGCATTTATTTTGTTTCCTCCATTATCGTTTTGTTCTTTCGTTTTACAATACCATTATGTTGAGGATTGTAGGGAGTTATCAATTCCCTATTAATCCCAGATTCTCTTCAAATTTCGCCATTATCTGATTGCAAAGTCTTGATATTCCTCTCCATTTTATTTTCAACCAATCATTTGAATTCCTTGAACTTGTTGAATACCTCATTTTTACCTTTCAAGAAATATATCCAAGTTTTATGGGAGAAGTCATCTATAGAGGAAACATAGTATACATACCCACTTAGTGATCTAGATGACATGGGATTGCATACATCTGAGTGGAATATCTCCAATATTCCTTTTTCTTTTCTTTCACTGCTAGGAAATGTCTTCTTTGTGTTCTTTCCTTGCGCACATCCCTTGCAAACAGCTTCATGTTTTTCCTAGATTTACGGTAGTCCTGAAACTGATTTGCTTGCAATTGGTAGTGCTCTATAATGCACATGTGCAAGCCTTCTATGCCATAGTTCACTTGGTTCTATTGAGTCATGAACCAAGCCTCCCTCTTTCTCTCTAACTATTGTTGCATCAATAATTGCCTTTCCTTTTGTCCACATTAGGACTTGGCCATCAACAAATGCAACCCTTATTCCCTTTGCATCTAGGGAAGATATGGAGAGAAGACTCTTCTCCAATATTGGAACATATAACACATCTTTCATCTTCAAGGATTTCCAAAAATATAGCTTCTAGGAATCTTATCCACTTCCTCTTATGGGGTATTGATAATAATCCCCAAGTTTCACCTTCTGAGGTGACTCATGCTCAGATAAATTGAGGAATGATTCTTTGTATCCTCTCATATGTTTGGATTACACGGTATATATAATCCAATCATTGCTAGAGTGTGAGATAGTTCCCATGAGTTCTGATATTAGGACATATTATTCATCACTTGAAGAATCAACTCTTTCTTCTCTGAATATTTCATTCGTTGGTTCATCATATTCAATGGTGTGAGCATGATGTATTTTCTTGTTTGACTTATTATTGGAGGAGCCTTTTTTTCTGGGCCAATCTATGGAGTAGTTCCCATTCGCATCACATGTGTAACATATAATGTTTTATTTATTTTGTCTTTTGTGATGAGGGTCCTCCCTTTTGTTGTGATGGTGGTCCTCCTTCTTTCTATGATTTATTTTGCTGTGAACTATGAGAGCTTGACATTCAGTTTCTCCCATATTCTCTTATCTTGTTATGAGACGAGCTTCTTCTTATGTGCAGTCTTCCTAATTTTGCTGAAAGTGATCAGCTTCTTTCTGGCACATATCCCTTGAATGAATGAAACCCATGATATTGGGAGACTGGGGTGTGCATATTAATATATTTTTCTTCAACCTTATCTTCGATTTCTTCAATTTGTTCCTTCATTTGAGAAACCCTTGTGAAGTAGGATTACATGGTCTTTGCGTTTTGTATATTTACATTATTCAATTGGTTCCTCAATATCATATTTTGATTGATGGTATTTCCTTCGAATTGATTCATCAAAGCATCAAACAGTTCTTTAGGTGTCTTCAAGGATGACACCTGAGGGATGAGGTGATCCTTAATAGAATATGCAATGATTCTCTTAGCGTTGACCAGTTTATTATTATCAATATCCTTAGCCTCATCTCCCTCTGGATATGGAAATTCCTTACTAATATACTTATCCAAATCATTTTCTTCAAGGATCAGGGAGATCCTATACTTTCATGCTTGGAAGTTATTATCTCCCTCAAGTTTATCATCAAGTTGGGTGTGATGAGTCATTTTAAAATGAGAACCTCAAATGAAAATAAGAGATATTTATATCATACCAATTTGAGATTCCGAACTTGGTTCCAGATTTGGTTGACCTAGAGTTTGTGAAAGAAAACCTAATTTTCCAAACTTGGAGTTTTGGAATTCTGTCTAGATGTCCTTTGGAAAATTTAGTGGAGGGAGTATCCAAAAATTTGATGCACTAGTTTCTCTCAGCACTAGTGTCTAGGACAAAAATAAAACTTCTTCAAATTTGTTTTTTCTTCCTCCAAAATATGCACCCTCCTAGGGCAAGTTATCCTATCCCTCTTTTCTTGACGATATGTGGATAGAATACCTTGAACTAGGAATCCCTAGTTTTTGTTGCTGCACAGTGCCTTGTTTCAGAGTAGCTCTGATACCATGTTAGTTTTTCTACTTTAATTCAAATTGATTGGGATATTTATCTTAAAGAATAACAAGCACAAGAATATACATAAGATGCACAAGACACAAATATTTTACTCAGTGAAACCATAAAGGAGAAAACCCCACAAAATTCCTCAGAATAGTTCTGTCACTAATAGAATATCACAAGATGGAAAAACCCAAGAATAATAACTATTATGCAAATCTCTCTCTTTCCGCTCTAGCAAACTTATCCTCTCTCTCCTAATGTGGACTTGAGAAAGTGTGTGCATGTGTCTAAATGAGGGAGGATGCATCCTTATTTATACAAATCATGTGACTGACCTAGAAAACTAACTGGTCTGACCTGTTAACCTAGTAGGGTCTACTTCACCTAGGGAGACTCAAAAAATACATTTTATTATATTAAACTGGGGACTAATTCCCCGACTTAAAATGAAGGTTTTACTTCAATGACCATATACAATAATAGCATCCCAAATTGAGGGAAAACATCTTCTATGGAGGTATGAACAATATACAATGATAATATACAACAAAATATATTCCGAAGTTACAATTACAAGAAGATTGTTGCTGCATCGAACTCATGGTTGTAAGTGCTTCTTATTTTTCTTTGCACAAATGAAAACTTGGTCTATTTTCCCCATTTATATTTCTTGTGTTGGATTCATGGTCTATCATTTGATAGTTAGATCTATTCTTGATACACGTGTTATGTTGGAAAGGGTTTGCTTTCTATTTTCTATAGGCTTCCATTTACATCTAAATCTTGGATCTTGAGAGTAGGGACTGGATCAAATAGGAGAAGCAAGGACAACCTTCCAAAAGAGAGGTAGGTCATATGCTTTCTCTTCTCTTCCTTATACTTTGATTTCTTGTAAATGAGTTAGGTCTAGGATATGTTAGTGTCCACTTGTTTTCATTCTATCTTGGATTGATGGAGTCTCAATCCAAGAAATATTTCACCTATCTGTAGGGTAAATATTCCATAACAAATCTATTATAGGTTTCCTGTAAATGACAGATTATCTTATCAATAATCCCTTGATTGGTTTTCTTACCTTCTCTTTATCCCTAAAGAGGATAAGTTACCCTTAGATGAAGAGAAAAATCTAAAGAAAAACTAATGTTTCCCACCTAATATATCACCCTCGCTAATTTTTGTGACAATCCCATTACAATTACCATTAAGGGAAGCAGAATCACCAAAAGAAAATTGTTTTCCTCTCATTGAAACTAATAAGTAGAAGGCATTTTTCTGCAAAATATAGTAGAAGAAACCAATCTAGGGAATGTAAATGTTTCTAAGCTGTAAGAAATTAAGTTCTTGTTGTTTTGGTTTAGATTTAAAAAATCAAAATTCAATCACCTCTAATCATGACGAAACCATTTCAATATTAGGGAGCACACATGCCGATATTTAGCTTACTTATAATCTGGATTCTAGATTCAAGCATTATTCGAGGGTAGTATTTTAAAGGACAGTTTCAAACATGTATTTAATGAATAATTAATTTATGGGGACACTTTCAATTTGATTGATATGTTAGCATTGAAAAATATCGAACCTATATTCTCCAATGACATTCATGAACTAAGAAAAGAACATGGAGCACACATGATTGTTAACCATTGGAATGGAGGAATTTACATTGGAATTTAGAAACCCTTTAAGCTCGGAGTGGGAATAAACCCATATTGTTTCTTTTCAAATTGCATTAATTGTTTACCTTGAATATAAAGAGAATAATGAATACATTGTGATATGTGCAGACTCTCTTACCGAAGAAATGGAGTCATCTTCAGAATTTCAAAATTTTTATGCCATATACACAAATATGTTTGATAATGTCCATCTACAAGAAAATGCACCAACTTACCACGCAAAAATACCTTTATGGACTTTTTTTGGGAATAAACCACATAGTGATGAGGGAGAGAAAGAATATTTCTAAACACATATTGATCAAGGTACATTGATGGTAATAGTCCATCCAATGTGCATAATTTTGAAAACTCTTTACAATCAAAATTTATAGATTATAATGAAAGAAAGGTTGATCACTACAACCTTGTTTTTGATTGCCATGTTTCTTTTCCTAAAATGAGTTTGATCATCAACACCATTCATTGATCATGTACAATCTAGAATTACTAATCTCTTTGAATACATGCAGACCATAGAAGGGATGGAGCATGAAGTACACAAAGAATTTGTAAACCTCCTATTGATTCCTAGAAAAATTCCTAGGTACTGACAGTAGGCATTCTCGCCGATAACAATCCCAATTAAATTTCCCACCGTTTGGTGTGGGGAATCCGTTCAGTTAACGGTCCGACTACCGTAGATTAAGTTGTTTAAATTTTTACCAGTTACGACCTGATCCACCATTTATGTAATTTTCTTTTTAAATATGAGATTCAAGTGCCTAAATGCATATAATTATTAAACAAAAACCTCACAAGTGATGCACAGGTTCTTATCTCTCATCTTATTATTCCTTCCTTCTCAATTATTCTTCTAAATATAAGACTAGTCTAATCTATCCTATTCTAATTTATCCTATCCCCGCATGGAGAAAATCTAGAATTCAGAGTAATATATTGTAACTACGCACATCAATTTCACAGATAGATGCTCTAATCTAATGCTCACATTTACAACAGAAATAATATCAAATATAGCTCTGATATAATGAAACCATTTATTACTCATTCATTGCAAAGGCATTTACATATAAATAAAATCCATTCATAACCAAAGAATTAATTCCAAGAAGTTAGAACAATCTCACTATATAATGTACGGAAGCAAGAAGAAGCAATTCCACATGATGCATTCCATACATTCCAAGAAAAATTTTGTGTAGGCCGTTGTTCCAGCAAATCGATCTTTCTTATTAGAAAAGAACTAGTTCTTTTACAAAATAGTCCATCCTCTCTTATTCCAGCCAAAAGTCCCATTTAATCTCTTCCTACCTCAATTTATATTACAATCATATTCGTCATCTAGTGACTCTTTGTTTACCCTAACTCTATAAATTCCCAAAATTTGTCTTTTAGTGATTTACATGGGAAAATACAAACAATTCTATAAGAGACAAAATTTAGGTGGGCCTTACCATGCTAGAGACAAATGTTACCCACGCATTAGCCTCCTCAACAATGGATTTGTATTTCATTGGCTCCAATATGTGCAAGGTCACTTCATGTATTGACGGTTGCATCTCCATGCGTGTCACTTCTTAGTCATTTTAAAAATCCCTTGTTTCTGTGTCTATTTCATGTTCTTCTTAATGGGACAATCTGACTTGTTGAAAAATACAGGTCTGTGATACATAAATGCAAAAATGATAAGTGAATTAGTAATATCACATTTTTTTTAAATAACCAAATATATTATACTAAGAAACATGCATCATTGTATAAAACAGAGAAATAATGGTATTGCAAAAAACAACGAACAAAAAAGGCATTAATGTGGTCGTTGGATTCTTTAACGTGGTTGTTGGACAAGAAGAAGTTTGGCACGAAAACGTTTTGGCCACTGCAGATAATCTAACTAATTTGAATACACCTCTAACTGTATCGACAACAAAACTCCTTTCACACTTATTGTATCTACGACGTTGTCACTTTTTCTCCAGAGTCTGGCGACGCGATCGTTTCGGTGAAAAATCATGAGTCTTACTAATAGTTTCAACGAGATCTCGCCAATTCCTTCCAATTTCTGGGCATGTGACTATTTTGGTGGGCTTTAAGAATCACTCTTCCTTTTCAATTCATGAATGCTTTAGTGAAAATTTTGAGTTGATCCGAATACTCAACAACCTTTTTTAATGGCAATATTTTCCTAACCTCTCTGATTGTTTTGGCGCCCACATGCGAGTCACCTCCGATAGTGTCGCGGATTTATTTGAATCATGAATAAATATTATTTTCTTTCAATCCGTGAATGTTTCAGTGGAAAATACTAAGTCTTCTCTGACCAAAAACCTCTGATCATTTTATCGTGGTTTCCTGAGTCGCTTCCAATGGTATCGACGGTGATTTCTGAGTTTATTTCGATAGTGTCGGAAAAATTATCCATATCCTTTTGAATGTTTTGGTGGAGATTTCCAAGTTCCTCTGAAACAGTACCACATAAAATTAAGGCTGACTCATCTGACTCTTTCAGCACAACTATTTGAGTTCTTTTGATTCACCGAGGAAACTAGCCAACTTAGTCCGATATGTCGGCAAAAAAGGGTGAGCTTTACTTAACCAAAAAAAATTATTTTTTCTCAATCCTTTTGGGAAAACTAAGAGTGCAAGATAGATTTCCTTGATTTAGAAAAATATTCTAAGTATACTTTCAAACAAAAATAGAAGGAGGGGCCCTAAAATATAAAAATTTTGGGGAAGCAGTTGCAACAGCAATAGCGTGAGTCTTACTGATAGTTTCGGTGAAATATCGCTAGTTCCTTTCAATGTCTGGGAATGCATATGTTTCTGAGAGCTTTAAGAACCACTTTTCGTTTTCAATTCATGAATGTTTCGGCAAAAAATATGAGCTGATTCAAACATTCGGTAACCTTTGTTATTGGAAATATTTTCCTAACCTATCTGATTGTTTCAGAGCCCACGCACGAGTCACCTATGACAGTGTCGGCGGATTTATTTGAGTCATGCTGAAATATTCTTTTATTTCAATCCATGAGCGTTTCAGTGGAAAATACTAAGTATTCTCTGACTAAAAACCTCCGATCATTTGAATGCGGTTTCCTGAGTCTCTTTCGACAGTATCAGCAATGATTTCTATGTATATTTTGACATCGTCAATGAAATTATCCATTTCCTTCCAACTGTTTCATCGGATATTTCTAAGTTCCTATGAAACAGTACAACATAAAATTAAGGCTGGCTTCTCCAACTGTTTCAATGAAACTAGCCAAGTTCTTCTGATTCATCGTGGAAACTGGCTAACTCAATTCGATATGTTGGAAAAAAAGGGTGAGTTTCACTTAGTGTTGGCTACTTTTCTTCACTCTCATGACCCATGTTCAACAAACTCACAAGACCAACAAAACACCCAAAGACATTGGCCCGATAGAGCAAGCTTAGTCAGCAACACTTGTGAGGCAGGTGAAGTCTCACTCGAGATATATTAATGTGTAACTCCCATAACCATGTTTTCGCAATCGATGAGGGATTATAGTACCCTGGCCCATAATAAAGGAGCTCGACATAATTGGAAGGATGGAGTCTTTTACTAACTTGACAGTGACGCAATAGTGTGACACAACCTTGTCCTTGAAAACTTAACAACTGGCGCAACTGTGCGACGTAGATGATCCCTTAGTAGTAAATAACAGTGGCGTGACTATATTACAACTTAACAGTATTTGAACATTAATTAATATGAAATACTTAGACAATGCTTTAGTCATTCATTCATTCACTTCTTTTTTCAATATGGTGATATTCACATAAACAATAACCATAAACAATGCAAGATAATCAAACATTCAACATTCAACACTCATGTGACACAAGAGATAACGTAGAAACCCATTGGGTAAAAACCACAAAGGTTCTCTTCATCTGGCATGAGAAATATATGGCACCTTTCAGTCTATGAATTGAATTCAAACTGCTTTAAGAAATGTATTTTTAGCTCAGACTCTCTCCTACTCTCATGCTCTCTGTTCTTATTATGCTTTCTTCCACTCCTACTAATCCGCACAAATCCTAGATTGACTCCTCTACTCTACTATCTGTGCACTTAGTTGTAGACTGACTCTTACAAAATAGTCTACGTACACATTTGCATATTACTATCAAACTTCTTTTTGATTCCTTCCAGTATTTTCTAACTTTTCTAACTTGTAACAACCAACCTAACAAACAATTATACAAAATGGGTTCTTCGTATTTATAAATTCTGCAAGACCACGCAGGGTCGTCTGGTTACAACTCATTTATTATAGTCATAAATAGACACAAAAAATATTTCATTACATTTGTATAGGCCATAAATAGCCACAGAAAAATATTTCAATACATATTGTATATGCCATAACTAGCCGCAAAAATGTCCTCCAGTCTTCCGTCGCCTTGAGCACCTACTATCTTTCTGACCTGTCGCTTTCCAGCCTTTACTCTTCTACTTACCCATGGATTCTCTTTTCCTTAGTTGTATTTCTCCTCGTCGTAGCTTTCTCTCTTCTACACTTCCTTTCCTTCCTTTACCTTCCTGTACTTTGTCGCACGCCTATTTTTCCTACCTTGCACTTGCACTTTTGTTTCTTCCTTGTGCTCTTTCCTGGGCCAACAAGCCCCCAACACTCACATGCGGCTTGTCTCGAGCCACTAAGAAGGTTTATGGTTATGGTGTTGGCATCGCCATGGTACCAACCTTGTCCTGAAATTCCTTCAAAATTCCTTGCACCTGGGAAAATTCTTCGCATACCTCCTCCTTTTGCTTCTCCAATTGCTTGACATGGTCGAAAATGTAATGTTTTGACGGTACACATTCCAGCGACTAAGTTATATGCTAGAGCTTCTATTGTACAGGATGAATGAGCAATGTAACTTGTTCAGCTTTGGAATTGTGTGCCACCACTTCTTCATTTCTGTGTTGTTCTTTCTCACGCTGAGTCTTTACCTATTGTTGTAGCTGCTTCAGCTCGGCTACCTTTGCGATATTTTCCTTGATGGGAATCTTCTTCATTTCTGCCTTAACCACTGTGATTTTTAAGTCAGATCGACATGCATATTATATGAACTTCGTCGTTGTTTCATCTTCCATGAGCAATTCCCACGTCCCAAATACAATGTCGACAAATTCATTGTAGAGCTTTTGTCCCTCCTTAATATGATCAATAACCTCAGATGTTGTTTTCTTGAGCTCTTCTAGGACCTCAGGAGGTCTACTTGGTTGTTGATGCACTTTAAGATCTTCCACCTGTTTCTTTAGATCCATGGAAATCCTGGATAGCCACGCTACCTTTGTGGCTGCATCTACATATTCTTTTCCTTCTTCTATAGGGAACTCTACGAATGCACCACTTATGGCTTCCTCCAACGTAATCATGCCTTATTCTTATGCCTAAATCTCTTGCTCCTTCTTCCTAAGAAGGACCTTGCACTCTTTTGACTTCCTTGTTACCTTTTTAGTATGATAAGAAAGATCATTTTCTTTGATCCTAAATTCAGTCACAGTTACATGTTGTACAACATATACTCCATCCAATGCTAGTTTGGAAAAATCTAGCGACGGTGTCCCCATCTCGTGGAGAACATCATCAAACTCCTATGTTCCGGTTTCCACTGCTTACACTTTGAAATCTATCTTGAGTGTCGGTAATAGCAGTGGTGTTTCTAATGTATTACGAGGGTCAACACCATATGTCTCAGCTTCGACTATGCTCCATACCTCATTAATGGACTCCATGAGCTTATTGCATGCTCTATGAGTTTGTTTGTTAATTTCATCTATTTTTTACCTATACCTTTAAAGCTACTCTTCACTACTTCTGCAATTGCATTTGCAAGAAGGCTCATGTCTTCCTTAGCTAAGTTGAGTGTGTTAGATCATGTTTTTGTTTTCCATCTTTTAATACTTTTGTTTATGTTTTGAAACTTGGTTTTATGCATTACTCTTAGAAAATTTTGTTGCCTAGGATAGTTTGAATTGTTTTTCCTTTAATCTTCATGTTATTTGTTTTCTTAGCCTTATTTTTTGAAAATTTTGGTTTGATTTCATAGTTAGATGGCTTATAGAAGGATTATGTCGATTAAAAGTTCTAAAAAATAACATTAAAGTTTGATTAGGGTCCCTAAATCAAGTTTAAACCTATATCATGAGATTAATTTTTGAAAATCATTAACTTGAATTTTCTTGTAGCGCAAGCCAAAAAAAAATGCACACAGGCGCTACAAGCAAGTCGTGCAAGTTAAAAATCATCATTCAATGTTTCGGAGATTTAGTTCTCTATGTCGCCGACACTGTGGTAGCATTCCGGTATAAAGCTCCGATGAGATAGTTTCTAGAGCCTCCGATCACCGATTGCAAAGCTATTGGTTTAAAGCGTCTACACTGTGGCAGAATTTCGGTATTAACCTCCGACGAGATAGTTGCTAGAGCCTCCGATCACCGATCGCGAAGCTATTGGTTTAAAGCATCGACACTACGGCAACATTCAGTCTTGAGGTTCCGATGCATTAGTGATTACAAATTTTGATCACCTACAAGTTAGTAATTGAAAGCACCGATACGTTCAGTCTTGGGGCTCCGATCACAGATGCTGAGAAATATTAGTTGTTAGTGATGGGAGACACCGATACCGTGGCAACATTCAAATATTAATCACTATGACAAGTGTGAATATCATCAAGAAGGAGAATCATGGCAGTTTCTTACATAAGTGATGCAATAATGATAGCAGACCATAATGAGACAAAATCATTTTGAATCATGTTTTTTCCTGAAGTGCACGTAGAGTAGGTGGAGATCGTGGCGAAAAATAAGTACTTGAAAATTGTACTTTCGAAATAGAGTAAAATTAAGGCTTTGGGGAGCAGTCGTTTGGAGTTTTCAAAATGGTCAGAGAATATTGGGGCATGCAGTTCGACACCTAACAGACAGGAGAATAGGATTCCATCAGTTGGATTAGCCATTTTAACAGGTAAGTTGCGAACTGATTTCCAAGGTTTATTAATTTGGGGTTTTTCTAAACAAAATATTAATGACTGAATTGAGGGCAGATTATTAGTTGTTAAGCCTAATTGATACTAAATGATGGATGCTCAGTCATGAAGTTAAAATTATTGTCAATCTTAAATGAGAAGAGGTCAATTTTATTAATTCTTGCACATGATCTAGGAACTAGGAATCAAAATCATCAAAGAATAATTAACAAATACTCATGAATTGGAAATAACTGGAACCAAAATAGGTTTCCTCTCTGTATATTTTATAAACAATAATGGGTTACAATTTCCATGCTGAGAAATGGCTTAACTCCTGTTGGGAAATAGGGCAGACCCGGGTTTAAACCTTTAGTGTCGCACCAACAAAAGACCCACAGTGTTGGCCCTTTCGGCAACAACCTGCGCGCAGGTTGCAGTCTCACCCGAAACAACTATGGGGTGCCGCAGAATCAGGTTTCTGCAAGCCAAGAGGGGGATTACTGTACCTTAGCATTAATAATATTATTAATCAATACTATAAAAGCTTTACCATTCATTCACATAAAACTTCGCAGATAAATAAACAGTCATTACTTGCTCAACCCACTACAGGGAATTCACAGCGAAGCTAAATATTAACAGCGATCTAACTTATCAGATGTATACAGTTATTAATGCATAAAAGATAACAGAAACAGAAACAGCACAAGAAACCACGACACCGGATATAACGTGGTTCACCCCCAGTGTAGGGGCTACGTCCACAAACTGTGTTTTATTCAACTTGCTACAAAACCACAGTTTGATCTGCGCACTCAACTGCAGATCCCTTCTTTCTCTAAAAGCCGCGCACACAGAAGCAGGCCTCTGCGCACACAGCTGCAGATCTTTATTTCTCTTATTACAAAAACCCTCTGCACACACAGCTGCAGAGGTCGTCCACGCACACAGCTGGGACTTAACCTTTCAAAATCAACCTTAGCTTCACCTTATTCTTTCTTACATCATAAAACCTAACCTATCTTCTTTGCACAAGCGCTTATTTATACTGCGCGTTTTTACAAAACCATGGTCTTAAACCATGGGCACCTAGAACCCTAAACCCTGGATTTCAACCAAGGGTTTATTACAAACAAAAGTAGTTTTAACTTCCCTCGACACCCCTAAGACTGTTTTGACCCATAACTCCACTTACAAAACTTCTCTGCTTAATCGCAGGGTTACCCAAACATGGAGTATGCGTCCCAACAGGCCCCTAAGACTCACTAGTGGCCCGTCCGGGGACACTCTTCAGTTTCTCTGATGGAATAATGCCGCTGAAAAAGCATAGTGTACTGCTTGCTGAAGCTCTGCGTTCTGCAGCCGGCTGCCTACTTCTGTCCTTTGCAAAATTTTTGTTGATGAAGACCATCGCGATCCACCTGTAACACCATCCTTCTCTTCAATTGCGGATGCCCGACCATCCACAACTTTGGGGTCCCCTAGGATTGCGTGTCCCACTGCAGAAGGAATATAGCTGCCAAAGTTCTGCTATGCCGCATGATTGCATGGTGGGATTCCCCAGAGTCTTTTTGCTAGGCCTCATGCCCTTTGTTGCTCTACGTTAGAGCAAACTCCTATCTGTCTTTGCGAATTTAGAGCAAACTCCTGCCTGTCGATGTACTTAGCCAAGTAGGGCTGTGCTGGCGGAGTACTCAGAAGGTGCTGCAAACCTCTGTCCCTTACTTCTCGTACTAACTCCTGAAATTTACAGTCGTTCGACATGGTTTGGGCGGAATATCTCACAGATGTGCCTAAGACAGAGACATAGGTCGAGATGGCTTCTTATAAAATCCTGAGGCGTAATTTGTCATCATGGTGTAGTAATGACGTGAACTCTGATGAAGTTCCAGAAATCTTCTCCGCACAGCGCCGGATTTGCCCAAAATATCATTATGACAAGTAATGAGAGCAGCTCTCGTGCTAGCGCCGCCGAATGCAATATGTCCCATCCGCCACATTTTGGACTGCGACACACCTTGATAACCCTCGACTTCGACACAGTCTGACCCTGCGACCTACAACCAACCTAAAGCTCTGCATTCTTTAGACAAAACAGAGTACGATATTCCATAATGCTACGAACATCTTCGCTTATTTGCTTGGTGCTACCTCCTATTCTGAGTATCTGGCCTGTCCATATACTTTTTTAAGCGGCTCCCATTTATCATAGAGGGAAAGAGTTCACCATTTAACTTAGCTAGCTGGACTACGCCCCCATCAGTAACTTTGTGTACTACATACGGGCCTTTCCAATGTGTCTTAAGCTTTCCTGGGAACTTCATGAATTTGCTGTCATAAAGGAGCACAAGATCACCCTGCTGAAAATGTTTCTTCTTGATGTGTCTGTCATGCCATGCTTTTTCTCGAGATTTCTGCACCTGTTGTTGGAAGCCTGCGACAAATCTATCCTCTTCAAGTTCTAATATCTATTTCAGTCTCTCTGTGATTATGGCTGGGTCATCCATGTCAGTGAAAGCAGATATCCGGAGGCTGGGAACAATGTATTCCATGGGCATGACAGCTTCTTGCCCATAAACTAGTTGAAAGGGTGTATGGCCTGTCAAATTTTTGCAAGTAGTTCTGTAAGCCCATAGCACTACTGGAATTTGAAGATCCCAATCATTCCTGTTAGCGTTACAAACCTTTGTCAAGGCATGCTCAAGGATTTTGTTAAAAGCTTCGACAGTCCCATTTGCTTGTGGGTGACATGCAGTACTCTTTTGATGATACACCTGAAATTCTTCAGTCAATACTTCAATAGTCCTGTTCAGGAAATGTGACCCCTGATCACTCATAAGAACTTTGGGACACCCAAATCTAGATAAGATGTTGTCGAAGATGAACTTCGCAGCAGTAGCAGCGCTACAGGTCTTGACTGGTTGAGCTTCGGCCCAACGGGTAAGATAATCAATTGCTGTAATGATGTATCTGGCTCCTGAGTGTTTCACAGGGTGGTTGATAGGACCAACAAAGTCGATGGCCCATTTGTCAAAGGCCTGTAATGTGACTTGCAGAACTAGAGGCATTTCATCCCTCCTAGATGGTTTACCTGTCCTCTGACAGATGTCGCAGCTATGGCAATATTCTCTTGCATCTTTGTGGAGTGTAGGCCACCATAAACCGGTTGTCAAAATCTTCTGCGCGGTGGCTTTACCTGCATAGTGACCTCCTGCTGCACCAGAGTGTGCTTCAGCCAATATTAGAGGTTTTTCGTGTTCCAAAACACATCTGCGCAGTATCTCATCTGATCCCATTTTATACAGCTGTCCTGCTATTAAAGTGAAGTCCGCGGCTCGAACCACCAACTGCTTCTTCTGTTGTGTGGTCATCTCTGGAGGGGGTGTACCTATGGACAAATACTGAACAATATCTTGGAAATAGTCATCAACTATCTGGATAGCAAATAATTGTGCATCGGGGAGGCCTGCGTCCAAATTTGTAGGTTCTTCGCCTGACTCGAGCCTCGACAAGTGGTCAGGTCCTAGGTTAAGTATTCCAGGCTTAACAATGATCTCAAAATCATATTCTTGAAATAGGATTAACCATCTGCATATTCTTCCACCTAGAACAGGTTTGTTAACCAAGTACTTCAAAGCAGAGTGGTCAGTAAACATCTTAAAATGAGATCCTAGCAGATAATGTCGAAATTTTTGTAATGCATATACCATAGCAAGACCTTCGCGTTCTGTCGTAGTATAATTTTTCTCAGCTGTAGACAACTTTCTGCTAGCAAAAGAGATAGGGTGATCGATATTACCTACACCTGGCTGAGTGAGCACAGTACCTAAAGCAATAGAGGACGCATTAACATGCACATGAAACTCCTTGTTTCAATCAGGGAATACTAGGATAGGGGCAGTGACCATTTTTTCTTTCAGAATGTCGAGGCTTGCTTGGAATTCTGGTGTCCAATCGAACTTAATATATTTCTTTAGCTGCCTTTCCATTGGGGTGGTAATCTTGGCATATCCTTGGATAAATTTCCTGTAGTAACCGGTGTGACCAAGCGTTGTGCGAAGTTGTTTGACAGACTTCGGAGGTGGCAGGTTCACAATAATAGCAATCTTCGCAGGGTCCATCATCAATCCCTGCTTGCATACCACATGACCAAGTAGAATGCCAAAAGGTGCATAGAAAATGCACTTTTTTAAGTTCAATGAGATTTGGTGCTGTCTGCATTTGTCCAACATAAGTCTCAAACTAGTTAGATGGTATTTTACGAGCCCAAAAATAGTCCAATCATCGAAGTAAACTTCTAGGAATTTATGGATGTATTCTTTAAACACGGAGATGACTACTCGAGAAAATATGGCAGGTGCATTCTTCAACCTGAAGGGCATGACAGTATACTGGAAGGATCCCATTTCGGTAGCAAAGGTTGTCTTATGTCAGTCCTCTGGAGCAATTCGGATCTGATGGTAGCCAGAAAATCCATCGGTAAAAGAGTACACTTCTTGGCCTCCGACATTGTCGAGCACTTCATCTGTAAAGGGAGTGGGAAAAGGGTCGTGTAGAAAGGCATCATTGAGTTTCCTTAGATCGACACAGATTCGGATTTCACCCTTAGTCTTCTTCTCCTGAATGACCATAGGGCTGACCCACTCAAATTCTTCAACAGGTTCGATTATTCCTGCAGCAAGCATCTTATCCAACTCTAGTTTAACCTTTTCCTTGTATTTTGGATTCAATCTATAAGGGAGCTGCTTCACAGGCTTCGCATCAGGCTTCAGGGGGATCTTCATTACACCGATATTTCCCAGGATACCTTTCATTTCAGAGAACTTTGTCAAAAAAAGATCTTGGTATTCATGGAGAAGTTGAGTTACCTTGCTTACCATCTCATCATCCCAATAATTGCCAACGGTAGTAAACTTAGGCTATTCATCGGAACCAATGTTAACTGTGCGCGTCTTCACGGGCTGCGTTACTTCGGGAACTTCGACTACCGGTCCATGCACATCGCAGTATCCTTCAGACTCGGGGATATCGAGGCAGCGCGGGTCCTCCTCCTCATCGACTGTGAAGTTATAACATTCGACTGCGAGGGCTTCTTGGGTGGCCCAGTCAGGGCGGTTTTCTGTCACTGCTTGTTTGTTAAATACCTTAGTATGGATGATCCTGATAGCTGTGTCTAGGGCTGGACAGACATCATTAGTAGAGAAAGTATTGATAAAGCTATGAACAAGACAGTCCCAACTTACAATATCTTGGCGAAGTTTAGCCTCTGCGTACCAGCTCTTCGCTAGTGGTCCCAGCGTGTGCACAAATATATGTACCCACTCATCTTGAGGTACATACTTCCATGCTTCGTAGCATTTTCTTAAGTGATCCTGGGGGCAATTTTTCCCCTCAAACTTGCTTTGCGTCTTTGCCGACTGGTCTGAGAACCTCAGGCGAAGGAGCTTCTGACATGCTTCCCAGGTAGGGATCTGCTTCTTATGGCTCGTCCACCATCTGACTGCTGTGGCTCTGAATGCAGACTCTAGGGCCTCCATTTTCTGTAGGTCAGGTATTTGATCCAAGAATTGTACAATAAACGGTGCAGGATCTGTCGAACCATCATATACAGGTATAGTTCTGAGTTGTGAGTTGACCCATCTGAGAGATTTGGTAGGGAAGACATTGTGGCCCCTATGGTGCTCAGATAATCGGTGTTGCCAATTTTATAATTCATCGTCAGAGTCCGTCATACAGGAGCTACCAGACTCCCACCCTGCGGCCAGAGGATCCTCATAACCTTCTGCCTGCGCAGTGGTAGTAGAGATGGGTTCCGCATCCGCTTGATCCTCATGTCGGAGAGGTTCTGTGTACCGTGCCCCTTGTGAAGGATCCAGGGGCAAGATGACCCTGAAGTCTTTCCCTTCGAAGACCATCTGTCTCTTCTTTAGGTTAATGACTGCGGCATTTGCCATTGCCCATTCAATTCCTAGCAGGGCCGGGTAAGGGTCGCTGTCATCAATGATCTCAATTACTTCGAAGTCCACGAAGGTGCTGACCCCGTCAATATCTATTTGGAGATCCAAGAATATTCCTAAAGGTACAATCTTTTGCTGGTTAGCTAGCCTCAATTGTATAGGGGACCAGGCAAGGGTAGGTTTCCCCATTTGTTCCCAAGTTTGTTTGGTTAAAACATTTACATCAGACCCTAAGGCCAGAATAACATCGGTCATATCATATGCCCCTATCTGAGCATTCAATCGCATCTCCCTGCCAGTCCTGCTAACTCGATGAACAGTTTTGTCCCGACCACAGCTCTGCAGAGATTCGCAGGAAGCGATTACGTTCTGTAGCTCATTCAGAGCATCTTGATTTCTTAAAAGTTTAAGGCAACTTTGTAAAAAGATAGACAATATACTTACTTTATCCAGCGAAGCTTCGCGAGGCAGTGACTGAGGCTGCGTAGGTGCGCTGGGTGGGCTAGGGCCAGCAAAATCTTTCTTGGCTTCCAGGAATGTCTCTTTCTCTCTGAGTATATCAAATGTAGGGACTTTCTCAGGAGCCTTCCGAACTAGAGCTTCGGCAGGTCAGTTTGGCGTATTTTGAATGTGTGTCGTAAGTCCACTTCTTGTAACGAAATTGATGGCTGCAGCAGGGCGGGGCTCTACAGAAATCATCTTAAGGTTCTGAGCAGGGGTGGTCTGTCGTGCCTGAATCTTAGCTATCAACTGGGGGCACTGCTCAATCACATGATCTACTGCGCGGCAATACCGGCATGTCGTAGTGGGGTTCTGACAGTCGCGAGCCAAATGCCCAGCTTGGTTACAATTGTAACACACAAATTGGCTTCGGCCTCACCCGGCCATGCCACCACGGCCTCCAAAAGTACCTCGTCCAGAGGCACCCCCCTGGTAACCATAACTATCGGTACTTGGGCCTTCCGTGTGCACCCGGTAAGCATCATAGGTGCGGCACTCATCCTCATTATGACCTACAGATTTGCAGAAATCACAGTAGGAGGTCTTAGTTCCCTGTCCATACCTTTGCAGCAGGTAATAGTTCTCAGGTCGGTGCTGACCTGTCATTCTGTAGAGCTCACAATACCGTTGCCGGGACTTGAACCCAGGTCTCTCGGGTGAGAGCCAAGTATCCTAACCAACTAGACTACAACGGAACCAATTTGTTGGGCAATAGGGCAGACCCGGGTTTAAACCTTTAGTGTCGCACCAACAAAAGACCCACAGTGTTGGCCCTTTCGGCAACAACCTGCGCGCAGGTTGCAGTCTCACCCGAAACAGCTATGGGGTGCCGCAGAATCAGGTTTCTACAAGCTAAGAGGGGGATTACTATACCTTAGCCTTAATAATCTTATTAATCAATACTATAAAAGCTTTACCATTCATTCACATACAACTTCGCAGATAAATAAACAGTCATTACTTGCTCAACCCACTACAGGGAATTCACAGCGAAGCTAAATATTAACAGCGATCTAACTTATCAGATGTATACAATTATTAATGCATAAAAGATAACAGAAACAGAAACAGCACAAGAAACCACGACACTGGATATAATGTGGTTCACCCCCAGTGTAGGGGCTATGTCCACAAACCGTGTTTTATTCAACTTGCTACAAAACCACAGTTTGATCTGCGCACTCAGCTGCAGATCCCTTCTTTCTCTAAAAGCCGTGCACACAGCAGCAGGCCTCTGCGCACACAGCTGCATATCTTTCTTTCTCTTCTTACAAAAACCCTCTGCGCACACAGCTGCAGAGGTCGTCCACGCACATAGCTGGGACTTAACCTTTCAAAATCAACCTTAGCTTCGCCTTATTCTTTCTTACATCATAAAACCTAACCTATCTTCTTTGCACAAGTGCTTATTTATACTGCGCATTTTTACAAAACCATGGTCTTAAACCATGGGCACCCAGAACCCTAAACCATGGATTTCAACCAAGGGTTTATTACAAACAAAAGTAGTTTTAACTTCCCCCGACACCCCTAAGACTGTTTTGACCCATAACTCCACTTACAAAACTTCTCTGCTTAACCGCAGGGTTACCCAAACATGGAGTATGCATCCCAACAACTCCATGAAGAATTTGAATACCTAAGGGACAATTCGAATTCAATGAGTGAGTCTAGCTTAACTGACTCTCAACCATTCAATCTCACTTATTTAACCACTTGACCAAAACCCTAATTGACTCACCAAACCCTAACTGAATTCAGAGTGCAATAAATGACTGAATCTCAACTGAAGGAGATCAAACACATGTCATAGCAATCCAATCAGCAAGTGCTAGTGCTCCATGACTTCAATGAACCCTGATGAAGTTAACTGAAGCTGAACTGACCATCAGAAGTTGGTGGAGGCGCCTTGTTGACTCCAGTTCATTAAATAATAATAAATAATCATTAAATAATCATTAAATAATATATTTAATGAATGGAGGCACCTTAACTGACTGTAACTGACTGGTTGAACTGATTGTAACCACCGGTTAGCAATTAGGTGCATTAATATCACTCAGATCGCCCTCGGAGTGCTCCAGTTAGCCTCCTTGACTATAAGAGAAGGCTAAGTTAGCCTCCTTGACTTTAGGAAAGCGTGGGTGTGACTGGATGATGGCAATTAATGCTCCACTGATGTCAATTAAACTTAGGATAGTGGTTTAACTAGGCCATTTTGACCGAAAGAGTGTGTATGATGGTAGATGTCTCCAACACCCCCCCTTAAGCTATACTTAGGAAGAGTTAGAAAACATAGATGCATAAAATGCTAGGGCCCTGGAAACAAAGGCCATAGGTCACCCTGTACAATAAAGTAACTACTTAATATAACCAAGGAAATGGGGAAAACCTCATGGGAAAAATACCCCCCCTCAAACTAAGCAGTAAATCAAGAATTGGTTCTTCTATGTAGCAGCATCTTGAGACTGTGCATGTGAAACTCTGAATCCAAAATAAATGAATATTTTTGGAGGAATCTTCCACTTTGGAAGAAAAACAATGCACTCAACTGAATCAGAAATATAAACAGTTGCACGGTGAAAACTAGACCCATGTAGAGCAACTGAAATCATCTGAAGAGAGAGAAAAGGTTCTTGAGGATTCGAACCATGTGTGGAACAATCAAGAAAATGATATGTTAAATCCCTGAACAAAAAACCATTATTGGTAAAATCAGCCCCAAATCTTAGGAGCAAGTGTTCAAGCGGATGCAGAATGTCTTCCTCTTTACTAGTTCTGGGAGGAGATGAGCTTGTGACCAAAGGTAGAGAATCCCTGGGAATTTGGAGAGAGAATGATTGAGCTCCATAATCTGATATAGATTCTGAAATAGCTAATTATTCATAAAATAAAATATCAGCAACCTCATAAGAGGAAACTAACACCAAATCCCCAGCAACAAAATTGAAGAAGAATTGCAGTACTTGATTTTTCACACTGGAATTGGTGAGAGCAGCTACAAGCATGACTGAAAGCTCTTGGATTTTAAAATATGAACAAAATAATATCATATCAGAATGTAAATCAGATCTAAATAAGTTCACAACAGATCCAAAGCTATGAAATCAAATCAAATCCCCAGCAGCAGTTTTGTAGGAGACTTGCGGTACTTGTTTCTTCACACCGTTGATGAGAACAGCTACAAGCAGTACTGAAGGTTTATGAACCTGAAATTTTGAACCAATAAATATCAGATCAGATCCAAATAATATCATGTCATATCCAATAATTTTCATATCAGAACCAAAATTATGGTCAACCGAGACGGTAGATGCACAGTTTTCTTCTTCTTCAAAATTCTGAATTTTGGTGCATGCAATCCTGCAAGAACTTGCTGGAATATCTAGATCATGGGGAGTGAATGTGTCACTCTTATAATCTGATATTTCTTCCAAAATATCCAATTTTTTACATATTTGCACACCAGCAGCAACATTAGAGGGAGAAATATCAAATTTCTCTTCACTTTCGGAAGCAATTACTGGTAAATTTTGCACAGAATTCATAGGAAAATCACCGTTGAATGTTTGCATGGAAGTGCAGCAGTATTTTTATTCAATATCAGAGATTTGAATGTCTTCTTCTGTTTCAGCAATATCAGAAGATGAGATATCAGAGATCTCATTAACTTCCAGAGCATCAGGAGAAGGAGTCACTTCATGGAGACTTTCTTCAATTCGAATTGAATGTGTAGAAGATTTTGCTTCATCTTCATCTTGAACAACTTCATCAGAGAGAGTAGAGGCTGAGAATTTTGAGTGAAGAACTCTTGTGGTGCTGGCTGTAATCTCCAAAGTACTATTATGATCCTCATTGTGCTTGCCAAAGGTTCTGTCCAATATTGTCCAGACTTCCTTTGGGTATTCAGCAGAACAATATAGGTAGTACAAGCTATCATCAAGGGCCAGACCTATTGATCCAAAAGCTCTGTCACCATCATTTAGCCAGTCATTCTCATTCTCATAAGACTCTATTCCAAGTCCAATAGACACCTCATAAAGACCTCGTCTCTTCAGAGATGCAATCATCTTCAACTTCCATTCTGAATAGCTTGTGAATGGGGTGAGAAGAGGGATTGATGAGTCCATTCAAAGTTGTACCTGTTAAGACCTGCAAATCAAAACAAAAGGGTCACCATAAGGTCAGACAGCCTACACATTCTAGGCTTTCATCACACCCAACATAGTCAATCAAGCAAGCTTGATCAACAAGTTCTTTACTTGGGATATTGAGTGGTAAGCCTTGGCTTCTGGTGCAGTGCTGGATTTTTGAGCTATTGCTCAAATTTCATGGAGAAATATGTCAAAAAGCTTGTTCTTGAGAGATTGATCTTCGTCCTGCCACATGCTCTGATACCATATTAATTCTTGCACATGATCTAGGAACTAGGAATCAAAATCAACAAAGAATAATTAACAAATACTCATGAATTGGAAATAACTGGAACCAAAATAGGTTTCCTCTCTGTATATTTTATAAACAATAACGGGTTACAATTTCCATGATGAGAAATTGCTTAACTCCATGAAGAATTTGAATACCTAAGGGACAATTTGAATTCAATGAGTGAGTCTAGCTTAACTGACTCTCAACCATTCAATCTCACTCAGTTAACCACTTGACGAAAACCCTAATTGACTCACCAAACCCTAACTGAAGTTCGAGTGCAATAAATTATTGAATCTCAATTGAAGGATATCGAACACATGTCATAGCAATCCAATCATCAAGTGCTAGTGCTCCATGACTTCAATGAACCCCGATGAAGTTAACTAAAGCTGAACTGACCATCAGAAGTTGGTGGAGGCGCCTTGTTGACTACAGTTCATTAAATAATAATAAATAATCATTAAATAATATATTTAATGAATGGAGGCACCTTAAATGACTGTAACTGACTGGTTGAACTGATTGTAACCACCAGTTAGCAATTAGGTGCATTAATATCACTCATATCACCCCCGGAGTGCTCCAGTTAGCCTCCTTGACTGTAGGAGAAGGCTAAGTCAGCCTCCTTGACTGTAGGAAGGCATGGGTGTGACTGGATGATGGCAATTAATGCTCCACTGATGTCAATTAAACTTAGGATAGTGGTTTAACTAGGCCAATTTGACCGAAAGAGTGTGTATGATGGTAGATGTCTCCAACAAATTTAGGGTTCCCCTATACAGTATCGTCTGTTAGTTTATCAAAATTTGAAGACAGTCAAAGTGTGTTTTATGGTTAAAAGCTGTTTGACAATATTTCAAAATGAAAAAGAGTGGTAAGACTAATAGGGCAGAACCCTCAGACTTAAGCTGGGTCCAAAATTTTCCAAATTGTGCACAATTATTTGCAAAAGCAGGGTGGTTAGTATTCTTTGAAAAGATTGAAGGTTATCACTCAGAGGTTTCTTACAAGTTCGCTAAATGTTTAGAAAAGGATGTAGTGTCTTTTGATACTGTGAAGTTCAAACTAACCAGGGAGTTCCTAGCAAAAGAAATAGGAATTCTGGATGAGCGAGAATTCTGGTTCAAAAAGGAACCCTTCAATTTTAATGCTCAGAGATATCTACTTCCAGGTGTAGTAGCAGATTGGGGAAAGGGAGTACCCATTCAAAAGTTTAAACCTGAGTGGATTGAGCATATCAAGATCTTACCCAAGCTATATCACCTGTGAAAGCAAATTTGTTTTTGTGTTTAAGTATCATTTTATATTCCTTCAGCATCTCAGTCATGAATCCAAAATGAATCTTCCTTTCTTCTTTTTGAAAATTTTACAGAAGATGTCAAGTAGGGTGAAAGAACATCAGGATCATACAAAACAATCAATTTTTCACCATGGGCTTATTAAACTGGTTATAAGCACAGTATTGCAGAAAAGAGAAAAGACATGGGAACACTTCTTATTTTGGTTAGGTTTCAAAGCTGAGAAGGAGGAGCAGTCTAAGAAGAGACAAGTAGATAAGGGTCAAACTTTGATTAAGAAACTTAGAAAGAAATTCATAGTCAAATATGAAGAAGTTGGTGAACCAGGAAAAGCTTCAAAATAGGAAGATGAAAACATTGAACTTGAACAACAAATTAATGCTGAGGAAAGCAAAGTTTTACGGTCAGAGATGAAGGAAGTTGAGCCAGTGGAAGAGATGTTACCTGTAGAATCAAATCAAGATGTAAAGGAATATGTTAAGGAATAGAAGCATAGCCCCATTACAGTACTATCTGAAGAGGATGAAAAATACTTATCTGATGAGGCTAGGGTTCCTGCTACTAATGAGGCTAGGGTTTGTTCTAAGTAAGAAATACACACCCATTTTGAAGAGGAAATAGTGTCACGAAAGAAAAGAATGAAGGTTGTTAAATTTTCTTCGATAACTCATCATGGAAAGGTTTTGAAAATGTTAGGAGAGGTTCGAGCAGATTTGAGACCTAAGACAAGGCCAAAGAACAAGCTTAGATTAAACATGAAGAAGCTATTAAATCCCAAACTGGCTAAGGAAAATGTTACAATAATAGAAGATTCATCATCTCAGGAGAAATTGGAAGATAGTGAAGATGACAACAAAGAAGTTATGAAAGTTAAAAAAAAATAGCATCAAAAGAAAAACCAATCTTCACTGATACTAAAATCTCAGACATTTTCATGGAGGTTCGAAAATAGATGATCCAAGAACAACAGCATAATGATATAAAGAGTTCTTGTATGGAGAAAAGAGAGGTAATTGAAGAAGAATTTTAGTGTAATATTGAAGCTAAAGAACATCCAAATATTCCTATGACCTTCACAGAGCTTATGAAGGAGGATGAAGAAATCTACAAGAAGCTAAAAATCCCATGGACACCAGAAGGAATGGAAACAATATCAGGAGATAAATGTATTGATTCTGAAAAGGAAAATCTACAAAGAAGTATTAAGCAATACAAGAATCAAATTGAATATATGCATGAAACTAATGATGGCTTAGTTACTACAAATAGGAGACTTAGAGAAGACTTGGAAGAAGTTAACAGCCATTACCAGGAATTGATTGGAGTTTCTAAAGAAGCTCTTAAAAAGGAAAATACAAACAGAGAATTAGTTCACAGAGTTAAGGAAAACTATTCAGGAGCTGATACAATAGAATGAAGAGTTAACAAAGAGGGTTTCAGAATTTGAAGCAGACCACTTGAAAGCTAGAAGGAAAGCTCAGGATTTGGAGGGAATTGCTCTATTAGCTGAAGCAGCAAAAGACTAGTAAAATTCTTTAAGGAGAGAAGTTATTAGTTAGTTTGAAAAGTTATTTTATTTTATTTTTGTATAATGTTAGTTTATATTGAACAACTTGACAGATGGACTAAAAGTAGTTAGGGTTCAGTTATGCAACCATTTTTGAGAGAACAGGATAAATGTAAGTCTGAAAGAGGACAAAGGGTTCGATTTTTGTTGCAAGGGGAGGCTATCAGGATGTGTTTATGAGCTAAGTAAAAGACTCTTATGTGTTTTTGAGGATTGAATTATGAAATATATGCTGCTATATGCCCTTTAGATTATTGACTGGTTTCATTTCTAATTTGTGTTAATTACTCAGTTGGTATATTCATTTCTTGTCTAATGTTTTTTATGCTTGAAGTGCTTGCTAGTTGTGGGTGAAACTTAGTTCTGTGTTTATTCTATTGGGATTATGGTTTATATGTTATGCATATTATTCATTCAAATTCTCATGATTTAGTGTTTTATTTGGTCTTATGAATGTTTTCCCTCTTGTCTTCAATCTATACAACCAAAACCATAGAATAACTATTTCACTTAATTGAGTTTATTGAGATTGTGTTGGCTTGCTCTTCTCTAGTATGAGAACAAATTCTGGCACTAATAGACTGTATTAGATGTTTTATCATCTTTGTGCTTCTTGTGTTGTGGATCATGCTACTCCTTTTCCTATGCCTTCTTTTGGTTCTGCAAATCCTCATCGGTGGGTGTACCTTCTGAATCATCTTGATCAGAGCCGTGATCACTGTCATCATCACCGTCATCATATGACTCCCATGACTGGTTTCCTTGCATGTCACCCCCATCATTACCTGGTTCATTATCTTAGCCATTACCTTGGCTGTTTCCTTGGTTATTTCCTTGGTCCCTCTCTTCGTTGACTTGGACGCGCCATTCCTCAGGCTAGTCCTGGATGACCGCTTCAACATCTTGGTCCTTAATCATGAAATGCATCGGCTACGCTTGTTTCTCCAAGTCCTTCCACAGCTATAGGATGATATTGTGGACACCATCCTATAATTTTATGAAAGGTGCATACCTTTGCACTATCGCAACTTGCATTCTATGTTTGTGTTGCACTACTTATCTTAATGTGTCCACATGCAGAAAGAAATCTATGTTGTTGTCCTTCTGTCGGATCTTGTCTTCCTTATCTTCCCACAGGTTCTGATATTTTGTGCCGTGATAGAATACTAGGACATCTAGTGGCTGGTAGTCTGGTGGGTCTGACCAAACTACAAAAGAAATCAAAATCAACAACCAGGAGTAGTGGAATTTTTCCTTACTTTCTACCTATGCTTGTGTTGCATCCTCTAGCAGCTCATTCAGTAAATACTGCAACCAATTGAATAGCACTCCCTCTGCGCCTTAGTTCCATTGTCTCGATAGTGCAATTTGTGGGTTGAATCTTGCGCAACATCTTGGAAGATAAAATATTCACAGAGAACCTCACTGTATTGTCAGTTATATAGGAAATGAGGAATCCTTTGTTTGCATGCTGGAGGTCATGTTTTTCCTTCATCTTCATCATATCCCTGTTCACGCATAGATATGGCTCAGGGTTGCTTCTTTGACGTGAGAGACCTGTTATCAATGAAATGATCTTGACATCGACAAAATATGGTTTGTTGAGCCATAAATAGCCTCCATGGAAGTAGACCAGGAGTTGTCACACATATGTGCTCACTTGTTTACTTCAACCAAAATGTGGCATGAGCAATAAATTAATTAGGCCCATGCTTTAGATACCTCGATCCCACTCCATTGGCACTACAATCTGTGGCATAGGCAGGACAGCTGGAAGAGTGACCATATACATGTTTATTTTCAAGTCCGCCTGTTTAGGCATATCATTATCCTCAAATCATAGTCGCACCAGCTTCGGAATAATGTTCATTAACAATGGTACTCTAATAGGGATCTGGGGTGAAACCAAGGATGAGTGTGCTCACATCGGGATCTTCACCTAGGGTGCTTCTACTCTCCTTGGTCAAACATATGGCAGTAGTAGGTTTCGTTCTTCTATAGTGCTGTTAGTTTCTCTTCGCAAAGGCGGAGCTGGTGTGTCCTCGGTGGACTTGTGCTTCTTTGTGAAATTTGGCACCTTAACCCAAGGCCCTAACATTCTTGGAAGGTCTGTACTTTACACAAACAATCATGGACCTGCAACTGGTACATTAACTGGTGGATTTTGAACTAGGGACGACGCAGGGGCGAACCGGTAGCAGGAATTGTCTGGGGAGGTGACCGACCATTGTTTCTAGTTATTGTTGTACTTTTTATGTCTCCAATGATGTAATATCTTCCACTATAGGGCAGGGTGATGTTCGTGTAATGTTAGACAGTTTCTTGGTGCTGGAAATTGAAATTACCATCAGCTTCGGCTCTCATAGTTGCAGAATTTGGTTCCCTCTTTCTCTCTTGCACGTAAAAAATGTAACTTGACGAAAAATTGTTATATTTATAGGCGTGCGCTCGTCCTGCATGTAATCATTTGATGGGAGATCAACATCTTGTCGATTACATGGGTTTCCATTTCGACCTATTTCAGAATTAACTCGCATGCTTGAGCACTGATCTGTACCTGTCAGGACAGTTATGGCATGGATGACGGATGGGATCAAAAATCATGTCGCTACTTTCCTCAGAATTTTTGAATTAATGATGCTTTGCTGTCATAACTACCTAAATATTTTTAGGTATCCGTGCTTTAATGGTGTCCAACTATGATTCCCTCTCTTATTGTGATTTGCTTACCCTTGTCACGGACGTGCGACAAAACAATTTCCTTTTCTCTTTTTCATTTTCTCTCTCTTTTTTTTCATACTTTTTCCTTCTCATGCAGTTGTGTCGCAGCCATCAAGGTAGGGTTTCAGAAGGCTTCAATTTATCATTCCTATGACTGATGTTCCATCTAGCTTATGCAATTTCACTGCGCTGACCTCAATGATGTGTGCGATCACGTATGGCCCTAGCCAATGCATCTTCAATTTTTCTAGATGCTTAAAAAATTTACTGTCGTACAACAAAACATGTCCTCCAACTTTGAAGTACTTAGTTTTAATATGGAGATCATGCCATGATTTTTGTCTTTGCTTTTCTATGTTTTGATGGAACCATGCGATGAAACGTTCCTCCTCCATTTGAATGAGCCGCGACAACCTTTGCTCGACAGCATCTATGTCATCATTTTCGTCAGTGCAATAATTATTAGGCTTGGCACAATATATTCCATCGGCACAACAACTTCTTGTCCATACACTAGTCTAAATGGAGTGTGTCATGTCAATATCTTTCATGTTGTGCGGTATTCCCATAGCACAGTTGAAACTTTCTAATCCCAATCATCTCTGTGTGCATTGCATACTTTGTTTAATGCATTTTCTAGAATATTTTTGAAGGATTCAACCGTTCCATTCTCCTAAGGATGATAGGGTGTCATTTTCCTATACTGAATTTGGAATTCCGCAGTAATCTCATCAATCATTTTTTTAGCAAAATGCATACCTTGATCACTTAGAATAATTTTCGGGCATCCAAATCTAGTCACCACATTTTCAACTAAAACATTTTCCGTGGTTGCAGCAATTCAACCTTTAATAGGTGCAACTTCAGCCCATCTAGTTAAGTAGTTCACCGTTGTGAAAATATAGTGCATGCCAGTCCTTTTCCCTGGCAAATTGATTGGTCCAACAAAATCAACAACCCAATTATCAAATACTTGTAGGGTTATCTATGGCGCTAGTGGCATCTCGTCACGTCTTGACGGTTTAGCCGTTCTCTGTAAAACATCGCGGCATCAACAGAAGCTCTTAGTATCCATATGTGTGGTTGACCACCATAATCCAGCTTGCAATATCTTTCACACTGTTTCCTTTCCAGCATAGTGCCCTCTCACAACACCAGCATGTGATTCACTCATTATCCAATGTCACTCGTGGTCGAAAAGACACCGATGCAATATTTCATCAGGGTCCATCTTGTACAGATGTCCCATATTCAACGTAAAATCAACGGCTTTAACAACCAATTGTTTCTTCTACGTAGTGGTGAACCCTTCAGGAGCATAGCCTATACTCAAAAGGTGAATGATAGCCTCAAACTTTTTATCAACCATGATAACCACAAATAATTGCGCATCAGGAAATTTATCCTCCAGGATGTTTGGTTCTTCACCAATTTCTATCTGCAACAAGTGATTAGGCTCCACAATTAGTTGACCATGTTTAACAATGACTTCAAAATAGAATTCTTGGAAGAGGAGGAGCCATCGACAGATCTTCCCCCCAACACTGGCTTGTGGACTAGGTATTTTAATATCGAATGATCAGTGTGCATTTTAAAATGTCCACCCAACAAATAGTGTCGAAACTTTTGCAGCGCATATACCATGGCGAGTCCCTCTCTTTTGTCATCGTGTAGTTTTTCTCTACTATAAAAAAAATTTTGTTGGAAAAAGCAATAGGGTGGTCAAGCTTTCCCTCACTCGGTTGTGTCAGAAATATGCCAAGCATGACAGATGACGCGTCGATAGGAACATGGAACTGCTTCTTCCAGTCTAGAAATACAAGTATTGGTGCAGTGGCCATCTTTCTCTTTAACTTGTCTAAACTTTCCTGACAAGATTTTGTCCACTGAAACTTTTCATCTTTTTTCAAAATTTTCTCCATAGGTGTTGTTAGTGCTAGAAATTGTTCCTAGACTACCACAAGAAAAAGCTAACACAATCTCAAAAGAAAAACAAAATGAAATTGGTTTTTAAAGGTTTTGGTTTAAAACTTTATCAACAAGGAGGTAAAACCATAAACAAGCTAACACATAACTAAATCATGAACAAGTTTAATAAACTGGGGGTCAAACACATATGAATAAACCATAAACATTACACATGAAATACTTATTCCACCCATAAGACACAAGCATTTTCATGAATAAAAACTTTAAACAAGAAATGAAATTGTATGTTGAGTAATCAACCAGATTAGAAATGAAACCATCATAACAAGTACAAAAGGCTTATCAGTTTGTATATAATCAATAACAGTCATCAACTCACATAAGAGTTATCAGTCATTAGCTTGAGATATCATAGCTTAAATGCCTCTCCTTGAGTCAAAATTTGAACCCTACCTCTATCTCCTTTCCTACTTTTATCCTTCTTTTTTCTAAAATAGTTACATAATTGACTAAACTAACTTTTAGGTCAGGATTCGAAACAGTTACAAAGATCATTGTCTTTTCAAAAATTAAAATATTAACTATTACAAAAATAAATTGACTCCTGTCACTAGTAGTCCTCATAGGTTTTTTGTTGCCTCAGTTAATAATGTAATCCCTTCTAAGGCATGTGACTGCCTTTTAGTTCTCTGCTACTCTGCTTCCAAATCTTCAATCTTCTTTGACATTCTCTCATTTTGTTGGGTCAAATTTTAAATTTTTTGGTTCAATTCCTCAAAGTGGCTTTGAGTCTATCTCTTTCTCTTTAAATATTCCTTTGAAACAACAATTAACTCCTGGTAGTGTGTGTTTATGTCATCAAGATCCTCCCTTAGTCTCCTATTAGCCATAACCAATTCCTCATTGGTTTCACTTAGATAACCAATATGGTATTTACATTGCTTCACAGTCTTCTTTAAGTTATATGCTTTTGAATCTATGCTCATTCCTTCATGCAATGTAGAATCTTTGTTTGATAGCCATGGGATATTCATTTTCCTAAAAAATGGGTCATCATCTTCCTCATTCTTGACTGCTTCCTCTTTAACAATAACTTCTGGAGACCTAAAGTTTTTAGTGCTAAAATATATTGACTGTTCTTCTACCTTATATTTTGCTATTTATGACTCTAAAATCACTAAATGCTCTTTCTCAATATGAATTTGCTGAGAACTGGAGTTTCCTTCTTCTTCAATGTCTTCTTGAGATGAAGAATCTTTAATCACAGTGACTTTCTCCTTCATTAATCTAGGGTTTAGAATCTTTTTCATGTTCAGTCTCAGTTTATTTTTGGCTCTTGTTTTTGGTCTCCACCTTGTTCCTATTTCTCCTAACATTACAAATTCTTTGCCCTGAAACTTTACAGCTGAGAGTTGTACAACATCAACTTTCAATCCTGTTACAAAAGAATTTCCTTTAAACTTTTCATTTGGAACTTTCATATTATCAACTTTCAATTTTGATGGAACTAAAACCTCTGTCATGTTTTCTTTTACATCTATAAAACTCTGATTTTGTTCTAATGAAATTCTCCCATCTTTCTAATATGTAACAACTCTTTGGTCCTCTTCTGCATTATCTAAAATCTATTCTTGATTACCATGAAACACTTTTCTTACCTCTTCACATACAGACTCTTTGAATTTTTGAGTTGAATATTCCTCCTGAACACTGTCTTTTACCAGCTCGTTAATGACTTCTTTCTTTAACCTTTTTACCAGACTATACTGCTTGTTCATCTTCCTCTTTTTGGGTTGGTCCTCTTTTTCATTGTGAAAGCCTGACCAAAACAAGAAATAATCCCAAGTTTTTCTCTTCTTCTGAAGGACAGTGCAAACAATCAGCTTTATTATACCATGATGAAAAAGAGATTGTTGTGTATGATCACTATGACCTTTTATCGTGTTTGACATCTTTTGCAGACTTTTCAAAAATAAAGAAGGTAAGTTCATCCTGGAATGTTGATTTAAATGCTGCAGGAATTTGATATGATATTTGAAGACCATGGCAAATCTTCCTTCACATGTGATGTAGCTTTATAAAATTTTAATAGCCTCTCTCCAGTCAGGCTTAAACTTGTCTAATTGTACACATTTCCCCCAATATAGGTTTTCAACTTCAGGCAAGAGAAAATCTTTTGGATAGAAGGTGAAGGGTATTTTTTTAAACCAGAACTCTCCTTCATCTGCTATGCCTGTGGCTTCTGTTATCAATTCTCTCGTCAATTCAAATTTAAGGTTATCAAATGAAACTGTGTCTTTATCAAAACCTTGGGAAAACCCATATGACACTTCTGGTTTAAAGCCATCGATTCTCTGAAAGAAATCAAACCATCTAGCTCTTTGAAACATTGATGCACAATCAGGAAAAATTTATGCCCAGCTTGTATCAGTGGGTTTAGCTCTGTTAGTTTTACCACTTTTCTTCATTTTCTACACTATAACCCTAGACTGTGTATTTCTTTAAACCTGTTCAAAAATATTCAAAATGGTTCTCTGGAACGATGAAATTAGCAGCCAAGCAAATTCGTAACAAACAGTTTTAATAATTTTTTTTTAAATCCCTACAAAATTGACAACATGTCAATATATACTACTATTCTTTCCATGATTTTTGTACCCGTTCATACACCTCTCATGATGATGAACTAAACTCCTGAATATGTGCTCTTATGTCTTCAAATTTATCCAAAGGATTTCAATACTTTACCCTGCAACAACCACAATTTCTAACCGCTTCCTTGAATGATTTTACCAAATGAAAACCTAACAGGTATGACCATGATCTTTGCAACTTCCCATACACCTATCATAATCATTAGGGCTTTGAATATGCTCTATCATAAGTGTCCAAAGACGTCCACCAATTTTGATTTCAAAGAGCCATGATTCTCCTCAATAATCTTTATCTCCTGTCATACACTTGTCATAATGATCAGTAGGCTCTAAACACATATCATTATGTCTTCACAGGTGTTAAACATCTCCTACAGTCTTCGATTATAAAGCATCGACATTAATTGCCATAATTTCATAGGTTCGAGATTCTTGTAGCACCTTTATTCATTGACTTCCGACCTTGCACTACAGTAATCTCCCTTTTGCATATTTTTTAACCAAGGCTTAAAAACAAAGGTTAGTCATAATCTAAAACTTTGAAATAAACTTTATTATAATTTTTTGAGACTTTAAAGATATATATATTAACTAATAATCCCAAAGAACAAATATTAAAACTATAGTAATGAAATGATCAAATCATTAAAAGCATTAAATAAAACAAAAAGCATTGATTGCCAAAATTTCTCAAAACCAACTTAAAATGTAAAGTCATAGTAAACCAATGTTTGAAAAAGTAATACAAATAACCTAAGAACAACATCTAGTTATAACATCTGGCTCCTGCTGTGGGATGAAATCCTCCCTGTGAGGTTTCAAAAACCTATAGATCAGTGCCTTCTGTCCACTCAACTAAACCTGTCTACTACTCTGCTAAAATTCCATTGGGCTATGGAGTCTTTATTCAATATCTTTCACACCAATATATACAATTAATGACAAGTCTCTTACCAACAAACTTTTGGCATTGAACACAAGTCTTAACCTACTGATATACATCAGAGAACAAAGAAGGCCAATAGAAACCAGACCTCAAAATTTTGTAAGAAGTGGCCTTTCAGTATTTATGAACTCCACAAGCACCCTCATGTGATTCTGAAATAATACTCCTCCTATATCCTTCCAAAGTAACAATTGATTTATTAAATAGTATTTAGTGGCTTTCAATTTTAGTGATCCAACTGCCTTTCTATCTAAATGTTTAGGACATTGTAAAAACAATAAGAAATGAACAATGTCGACATACCATACTGATTCTGCATACCTATTCATAATATGTTCTTTGTCTTTCCCTGCTTGAAACTCTTCTTGTACTGATTGTTTTTCCATCAAATGAAGACCAAGAGCTTCACAATTTGAGTCAACCAACAATTTTGCTAAACCTTGTCCTTTCACAAGCTTAGTAGGATTTATTTCCACATCATACTCCATAATCTTTGCAATCCATTTTCCCCTCTTTTCTTCAGAGTCTGGCTGAGTTAAAATGTCTTTTATAGTATCATTAGGAACATAGGCAATAATTCTTGAATGTAGACGATAAATTCTAAAAAACTTCAATGCCTTTACCAGTGAATATGCTTTCTTTTCCAAGGTACTATATTTCAATTCTAAATCACTGAAAGTCGTACTAAGGAAATAAATAGGTTGCTCCAGTCCTTCTGCATTCTTTTATAACAAAACAACAGCTATTGTATCCTGTGATGCAAAAGAAAAAGTCAGAAAATATTTTGAAAAATATGGACTCACCAACACTAGTGCTTCTATAAGAGCTTGCTTTATCTTCTCAAATGAGGTCCTGGCCTCTACTGTCCACTTCACCTCTTGATCTTTCCTTAACATAGTTGTTATCTACTTTATAGTTTGAGCAAAATTTGGTATAAACCATCTGAGAAAATTAATCTTACCAATAAATGACTAAACATCCTTCTTACTTCTAGGCAAACTGATTTTTAAAATGGATTTAACTCTCTCAAGGTCTATTCTTATTCCATCTACTGAAAGCAAATGTCCTAGAAGCTTTCCTTCTTGAACAAAAAAATGTGACTTCTTTGGATTTAATGACAGTCCATATTTTCTGCACTTCCAAAAGGTTTGCTTGAGGTGTTTTAGATGTTCTTCATCAGACAGTGAAAACAATGTAATTTCATCGAATAAATCACAACAAATTTTTCCTTTTCCCCAACAAAGGCTATATCCATAGCTCTTTGAAATGTCACACCAGCATTCATCAGACCAAATGGCATCTTGTCATACATGAAGGTACCCCAAGGAGTGGTAAAAGTTGTCTTCTCCCTGTCATTTGGGTGCATAGAAATTTGATTGTATCCCGAGAATCCATCCACCATTGACATTCTCTGATAACTCACTACCTGCTACAAAACTTGCTCAGTCTTACGAAAAGGGTAGTTATCTTTTAATGAAGATCTATTTAAATTACGAAAGTCCACACACAATCTTATATCTCCATTATTTTTTTCTTACTAGAACAATTTTAGCCACCCAAGATGAGTATCTAAGTGGAACAATGATTTTTGCATCCAACAATTTCTTAACCTCCTTCTCTATGACTGGAAATAAAGCAGGATTTATTCTTCTTAATTTTTGTTTGAAAAGTTTTACATTAGGCTTTAAAGGAACTTTATGCTAAATAATATTAGTATCATATGTTTTTAAATCCTCATAAAACCAAGCAAAGACATCAAGATATTCCTTCAATAATTTAATGTACATGTTCCTTTGCTCAGCTAAAAGTGACTTCAAAATTTTTACCATCCTAGGCTGCTCTTCAGTGCCAATATTATAGTCTACAACATTCTCCTCTGAATATTTCATTGCTGGTTTCAATGGATTATCATCTTTTGAAAAAAATCTTTCAAGGGGGACCAATCCTTTGGGAATAAAATTTCCTTTCAACTCAATAATTTTATGTCCAGAAATTTCATTTTATGAATATTCATCAGCATCTTCAACTTCCTCATCTTGGTCTTGATCAATCAACAAATTATAAAATTCACCAGCCAATTTCAAAAACCTCTTAATTTCTAGGTCATATTCAAAAACCCTCCATTGCTTGATATTATCTGGTACTGAAGGCATGTATCTAACTTCAATATGATATTTTAATTGAGTTTGTTTCAGAATTATGAAATGTGTGGCTGCTAAGGAAAGTGAATCAGCTGTCTGATTATGATCTCTGGGAATAAAAGAAATATTAAATGCGATAAAAAAGTTATCAATCATGTCCCAGACCTCATTTCTATGTAGTTTCAACAAATCCTGCTTTACTTGATATTTTCCCCTTACTTGCTGGAAAACTAATTTGGAGTCTCCATAAACAAAAATTTGTTGAATGCCCAGGTCTTTTGTAGTCTTTAAACCCAGTATCAATGCTTCATACTTTGTTGTATTGTTTGTAGTTACAAACTCCAACTTATACATCAAACTTATTAACTCACCACTAGGGGAAACCAAAACAATACCTACTCCTGCTCCTTCTTGAGATGAAGAGCCATCAAAATACATTTTCCACAACTCATCCTTTTGTTCAATAGAACATTTCACTGGTTTTTTCTTCTCAACCTGTAACATACCAGTTGTATTGTCATCACTGAAATGTAACATGCAAGAGCCCAAATCCTTTTCTACAGCATAAAGTAGATGATTTGTTGGGTTCTTGTCATCAGTGACAATGTAAGCATACCGTAATTCTCTATACAATCTCCTATTCTCTCCTCCAAAAATAGGGATTGTTGCATATCATAAATCCATTTGTAAAGTACCCCCTCCTTCTTAGCCCAATATCTTGAAAGTAACATTTCAAACTTAAAAGTAATATCTACCACCACCACATCCATGATGACACTTTCATGGGTAACTGAGTCAAATTAACCACCATATACTTAATTACTCCCAAAAATTTAACAACTCTAGAATCAAATGCATATAAATCCTGATAGGGTTTTGTGATACTTAAACCCAAAGCCTCCATGACTGCTTTAGGCATCAAATTGTGAGAAGCACCAGAATCAAGTAAACAATTATGAATCATCTGACCATGAATATTCAATGTTATATATAAAGGTGGAGATGAATTTGAATCACTTTCAGTTTTATCAGCTAAAGCAGAACCATAAATATTTTAGGATATTCTTCTTGTAAATTCACTGTATCTGAAGGTATTTGACTAGCTGATGAACCAAGCATCTTTAAAACTGGATTTCTGTAGCTAGGGTTTTTCATCAACTCAATAAAAGGTACTGGAATTTTAATCTTAGATAACTCATTTTCAAAATTAAAATTCTGTACATTTTTATTCACTTCTTCAACTTCAGCAACCTTATCTAGATTACTCTGATCAACTCTTTTTTCCTGTGTTTGATTAGATGGATGTTTTGGAGGAGGACCTATTTTCTTTTTAGGAATCTGAACATTCTGTTTTGGACCAGACCTTAAACTTATATCCTTCTTTGGTTCATATTTTCATATATTAGCTGAGACTTCAGGAGTCAAATAACTCTCTGTCTGACAAATATTTGCATCAAAAAATTCAGAATCTTGATATTTGTTAGCAGGAATATTGCACCTTCTACGGACAGAAGTTGTTCCTCTGGTCTGAATGGTTCAGATCCAGAACAAATGAGTGAACAAAAAAGGATGAAGACCTTCCCTGAATGTTGTAAACACCTGGAATAATTCCTTGATGATGAACCTATGTACCTACAGAACATGTCAAACAAACAAGAACATCAAAGCTACCAGAACATTATTAACACATCCATACTAGTGACTAAGGAATCTAGTAACATATACATGCAATATTAGTACAACAAATATGTGGGATGAAAATAATATTTGCATTAAGAAATCAATTAAGAAACTTACAACCATTTCCTTAGTGTTGAAAAAATCCTCCACAAGACAAACATCTCATCCCCGATAGCTCCAACTTGCTCTCTTGTGCTCTCCAATGAATTGGACTAGATAGTCAATTCAACAGCATAACATTACCATTCATTTCTCTCCCTCAACTATGGGACATGATCTTGTATTTATAGGGCTCAATGGATAGGGATAGTTGAGATAATTGTGGGTGAGGTGGCCATAAGATCCTACCAAGAGGGATCTCGAATCCAACCAATCGAGATTGATAGGGATAAGGGAGGACACGAGGCTCATGTTCTAGAATCCTCGATAATCCTCTCTTTTTCCATTTTTACCAAGGGTACCGCTTTTGTTCCTTTATGATAGAGCGGTGAAGGGTAAGAACTACTTCAAGAACGAAGCACAAGCGCGGTGGAACCACTTTTCTATAATGGGACTCAGGCGGTGTTAAACAAGGTACCACTCATTAGCCAAAGGGAAAGTGCGGTGCTTGGGTTTTTTATGTACAATTGATATCCAGAACATGTTTCCACTCCAAGTTTTGGGATTTAGGGAAAACATACGTGTTAAGGATCTTATCACATGTTGATGACAGGATTTGGGTATAACAGAATCCCCCCCAAAGCATGAGACTTAGAGGGATATGATAAGCGAGAGATTTGAGAGAACAAGTTGTCACTTCGAGGTAAGAGTCAATTTGATCAGAGAGTGTTGTTAAGTAGGCATCTACAATACATAAATACTTTTGACTCATAGACAAATGTAACCAACTCATGGTTGCAGACCAATACAAGGCATATCCAAGAGAGGAATAAACAACCATGGCTACTAGAATACAATGTAGATCCATGTGATAGACGACTCAAACTTGGACATAGCTACCAGATATACAATGTAGATCTATGTCATACAGACGCAAATTTGAGCATAGCCACAACCATAGAAATGTGGATCCATGCCTGATATACAAAACTCCATCACAACTTGGGGAATGCAATGAGTGCTAAATAAGTACCCAGTGTCTTTGTCTCTTTTTCCACAAAGTACGATTCTATCTATGTGATTACAATGTTCTGAAGTCAAACATGGTAGAAACCATTTGATTACCAGCCAATGATGTGAACCGTTAACAAGTGCGAGGGAGATCACCATTGATGTCAATGATTCCCAAGGTACCCTAGTACAATCTACTGAGTGTGAATAGATGTCTTGATGTCGAACACCCAGTCGATTCTATCGATCAAAGGTCAATGATGTGAACCTATGTCAAGAGAGAGAGAATCTATCATTGAGGCATATAGATCTCAAGGTACTAAATTTGTTTCTAAGAATATTTCTCAGATGATGAGCTGATGTCGATGAGAATAGTCTCATTGAAGGAGGGCCATGATGAATCCCACATCGATGAAACTAAACTCAGAACAAAGTTCTAGAATGATGTGAATGAGGTAACCATAGGACTGACTCAAAAGTACTGACACAGAGGCTATTTTGACTGCAGAGGTAAACTTTTTCAACTTTCCTTTGAACATCGGGCAGCACGACAAAAGACATGGCAGCATGACTGGACCAGACAAACACACAATGCGATGGTGGACAATGCATTCTTTTGAAAGAATCAAAGGAGTGACATGACTCATGAAAGTGGATCATCATGGAAATTAGCTGAATACCCAATCGACTGAAATGATATGCAGATAAGTACCATGTTCAAAGGTAACGACAAACTACCATTTATTTGCAAAATGATTCCCTTCCCTTAATTCCCCCATAATGGTTGATGAGTTCCTCTTTTCATTTTTACGAGTTCAAAGAGGGTAACAAACACTCACTGTAGCTCATCTGAAGACAAGTCCAAACTCATATGTTTCACGAACCTGAGAGAGGAGGGGTTCGTTCCCAAAAGAGGGTCTCTCAATGTTTAATTTAACGAGTCCAATGAAATTTAACTTGGTATCGTTCATGTTTAGAGAGTCTGAACAACCATGGAAGAAGACTCCATAGGGTCATTTTTCATAAATAGTTCATCTAAACTGAAAAAGTGATAACCTACTATCAGATGAATGACTCTTCAAGTGCTTTAATGAGCGTGAAGAAGACAAGATCACTCGACAATCTTTTCATATTTAAGGAGCCCAAAAAGAGTTTAAAGATTACTCCACTAGGTCTCTTTTCATGATGATGGATTTTACGAGTCTGAAAAGAATCAGAAAAGGACTTGGACCTTTTATGCTAAGTTTGGAGAGCATGACCAAAGTGTCACAATAAACGATCAAAGAATTTTTTCGTTTTATGGTAGTACAAAAAAGTCAAAAACAAACTCCCAAAACTTTTACTGCTACCTCTCTTTATCCTGCAACGACTTAAAAACAATTGTTAAACTCCAAAAAATGACAATAGAGGATCATGACTAATAGATTTAAAAACTATGATATGCCAAAACCTAGAATGCTTATAAAAGTTATGTAAATAGTAAAAAATCAAAACATTTTACCATTTACCAATAGTGGAGAGCCTTTGGAGCAGTTTCTTGGTCATATTTTCAGTTGGTGATTTCAGGAGCATCTACCATCAGATTTTCGCACCATCAGTTCCAGGTAATAGCTTGAACCTTGCTCTTTCATTTCATGCTTCCATTCTTGATTTTTGGGGGTGTTTTGGGCTATTTTAGTGAGCCCTAAAACCATGGATGTGGGCATCACTCTTATCCCTTGTGGGATAAGCAGTACCTCGCTAGAACCGCGCCCGAAACACGCCACTCAGGAAGTGCCACCGCCTGTCCTCAACGGGACTCGGGCGGTGCCGGCCGTGGGTAGATAAAAATGGATATACAAGCCAAAATTGATGATATTTTATTATTTCAATGGTTGGTGATGTTTCTAATTGGTCTTGTGATGGTTTTTTACAGGTTCCCATTGATAAAAAATGGTCATTTGGAAAGAGAGGCAACATGACAATGATGATGCATTTGCCAAACAAAACGTGGGTTGTATAGCCGCGTTGAGAGACTGTGGTATTCTAAAGTTTTTCTGCACACCTAGCATGGTGTCACATGAGTGCTTATTAGAGCACATTCTCCATATGTGGAATCTGGAGCAATAGTATTTTGAGGTGGGTGCTCATGTATTGACCATTGAAGTAGAGGATATATTCTTCCTGACAGGCCTATTGAGACGGGGTGCTCCCATCTCTTTGACTGGTTCCCGTGGAGGGGAAATCACTACCCAGGAGCTGATAGATTTCCATTGTATTCCCGGGACTAGAACATCGAGGAAGAAAATTCCCATAAAAGCAGTGGTGGATGGCCCCCTTCGTACACTTTTGTTTACCAGGAAAAGAGTGGCGGGGAGCCAAGGGGTTCACAAGGCATCTAGAGAGCATATGATATGAGCTATAGAGGCCATGGTGCCCACAATATTCAACTGGGTGGAGTCTCTATTACTGGTGTTCAAATATCAGCTAACCAAGTGTCAACAAGGGGAGCTGAAGCAGTTCAGTTTCGGTTCCATTTTAGCGTGTTTATTTTTCAAGAGGGTCCCCCAGCTGAGACCCCAGGTAGTGCTCAGATCATTGAGGGTGAGAGACCCTCGCATGCTGAGGTGGGTCCATATCATGTCCCACACAAGGGCGGGTAGAGGCAAGGTGAATTTCAGAGACCCATTTTTTCGATGGCTGAGAGACCAACTCCTCATGGTTGAGGACTATGCATACGCGGGTACCGACTTCACGGGTGACCCTGACCTACCGCTTCCACCTGGTGCTCAGTGGCGTGATATCGGTAAGAAAAAAAAACCCTAAAATGGAAATTGTGTTTTTATGTTTTGATGTTTTATATTTTTTATGTGTAGTAATGAGACTTAAATGTTTTCATGTAGATGTCAAAGAAGCACGACCTAGGGAAGCTTCCCCACTAGATAGGTGAGCTAGAGCCCATTTTGTTCCACAAGGTGATTATGTGACAGGGGAGCTAGAGGAGAACCTTGAGAGGTTAACTCTAGACATCCCATATTCCTCAATCGACGACCTCCCACTGAGGTACCAGAGGCCCACTGTGGGAGTACTGGGTCATTTCAGTAGACTGCTACGTCGAGTAGCCTGGGCGGTCATGTGTTACCACGAGCATAAATAGATGATAGGCTGTATGATGCATCACTAAAAGCCGATAGATAGCTTCAGCATTTTTGTATGATGATATTTTTCTTGAAATCCTGAGCACTTCAGATGAGGTCTCGTGACCTATTTTTTGTAAAACAATTTATATATATATATACAGACTTCTACTTCTGGTGTTTATATGTCTCAAATGGAAAATGTATTTTACATGAGTTTTATGTGTCTTTTATAGTTTATTTACAATGAACCATGTTTGATTTTCATGTCATGAATGGGCAATATGCCAGCCTAGGATGTAATTTTCCAATGAGTCAGCAACTGCATTATCTTCTCTAGGGATATGCCTATAGGTAATAGCTTCAAATGAAATCTCCAGTAAATGTACCCTCTAGAAGAGACGGAGAAGCATGTCATTCGTAATAGTATAGGCATGGTTTAAATGACAAACCACTAGTTGTGAGTCCATCAAAAGTACCAAGTTACGAACATTTTGGGAGGCAGCTTCAGTCTAAAGACCTATGACTGCTTGCCAACTCGATGATATTGTTTGTAGTGGGACCAATACAAACCGCTCCTGAACTAACCAAATCGTAAGCTGGGGAATAGAGAACCCAAGAAACTGAGGCAATATTGAAGGTGTGGCGGCAAGCACCATTAGCGAAGACGTAGAAAGCCATCTGCTCTGCATGACCAAAACATGGTATAAACAGATACAGACACTAAACTCAAAACCATATAGAAAATACTTAAGCACACTAAAAGTTGAGTAATATACATATATACAAGGTACTACACAAGAAATATCTAGGCATAGTACCTCTTCAGGTACAACCCATTATGAGGTTGTCCTAAGGGGATTCCATCATAGTCCACGAGATCATAGGCCCCTTTCTCTAAAAATTTGGAAATAATGAAAGGACCATACCACATGGATTCGAACTTCCCTTTCCCTATTTTTTCATATCTCTGATCATAGGTTAAAACTAGGTCACCTTTGTTAAAGGAACAAGGTTGGATAGACTTGTCATACTGCGCCTTGACACATTTCTTGTGTGCCTCATTGGCTAAGGTAGCATCTCTTCTAGTTTCGTCATGGTTGTTCAAGTAGAGAAATATTTCTTCCTCTCTGGAAGTTTCTGGGAGAATTTCGATAGCAAGTTTCAAGGATGGAATTTGACATTGAATAGGTAAGACAACTTCTAGTCCATAGACAAGTTGGAAGGGTGAAAAACCAGTAGTTGTTTTCATCGAAGTCCTGTAGGCCCAAAATAGCGGAAAAAATAATATGGTGCCAGTTGGATTTATGGTCTCCAACCATCCAACGCAGCATTGTTTTCAAAACTTTGTTAATGGCTTCAACTTGACCATTAGATTGTGGATAATAGGGTGTTGAGTTTTCATGACGAAAACCTAGCTTGGAACTTAATTTCTCCATCATTTGATTACAGAAATGTGATCCGTGATCAGTGACTATGGACTGCGGGACTTTGAATCTTTCTATCACATGATTAAATAGGAAGAGAGTGGAAGTGTTACCATCCTCTGCATATGTAGGCATGGCCTCATCCCATTTTGTAAAATAGTCAAAGTCTATGATGATGTAACCATGCCCCCCGACTGAGGTAGGCTTACAATGCATATAATTAATCCCCCATTTGGAGAAAGGGCCAACGACAATGATGGGGTGTAACGAAGTAGGATGGGTGCGCTTTTTTAGATAAAAATGTTGGCAAGGTGGGAATTTCTTAACATCCTTGTGACAATATTTAAAGATTGGAGGCCAGAAATAGCCAACGCGAAGGATTTTCTGGGCTGTAGCCATCCCAGATAGATGACCACCACATGCTCCAAAGTGGCAATCATTCAAAACTTGTTCGGCTTCCTCCTGGGTAAGGCATCGCCAGAGAACGGAATCGATACATCGTCTATACAAAGTGTAATTCAGGATGATGTAGTATTTTGCGTGGTGACGGATATGGCGACGATCGCCATGGGATAGAGAGGGATGAAATCTTTGTGTCTAGAGATAAATGAGAAAATCTCCATACCATGGGTCAGTAGTGCTTATTAGGAATAGGAATTCATCCAGGAATGAATCACTAGGCTCAGATTCCATCGAAGCACAGGGAAGATCACACATTAGCTCAGCAAAGACCAAGGATTTATTTGACGTAGCTTTGGAAAAATCTAAATCAAACTCTTGTCGGATGACTATCCATCAGGAATACTTTCCCCTGACCACCTGATGAGTCAGGATGTAATACATAGGGTTCTATTCTTCCAATACGGTGGTTGTGTGGAGCAAAATCTAGTGACAAAATTTCTGAACAGTAATGACCGTGGCTAATGATAATTTCTCCATGCATGAGTATCGAGTTTCAGAATCTATGAGATTCTTACTAGCATAGTAGATCATGTGCTCCTAACCGTCAGGATTCTCCTGCACCAAAACCATAGCGATGGTAGTAGTGGAGGCAGAAATGTATAAGAGAAAATCCTTTGAATAATTTGGGGGGTCTATCATGGGTAAGTGAGTCAGAGTGTGTTTGAGATTATCAAAGGCATGTTGGGCTTGGTCATCCCAAAAGAACGGAGTGCCCTTTTTAAGGAGACGCATATAACCATATGTTTTCTCTGCAAAATTGCAAATGAAATGACATAGGAAGTTTTCCTTCCCTTGCAAACTTTGGAGTTCTAGAAGGTTGGTTGGGGCTAGTAGGGATAAAATAGCAGCAATTTTCAATGGATCTATCTAGATGCCATCCTTAGAAACCACAAAACCTAACAGGCGTCCTGACTCAAAGAAAAAAACACATTTATGAGGATTGAGCCATATGTTATAATGATGGAATCTTAGGAAAATGTCTCTAAGATGACCAGGGTGGTCCTCCCATCATTGTGAATGAGTTGGGAGGTCGTCAAGCTACGGTTATACAATATGTTTTATATCGTGAAACGCATAGGACATAGCACACTAGAAAGTGGCTCTAGCATTTTCCAGGCTGAATGGTAACTTCCTGTATGCAAAGGTTCCCCATGGGAAAATAAATGTTGTCTTGTGCTGATTGGTGGGTAAAATATCAATCTGATTGTAACCCAAAAATCCATCCATAAATGAGAAGATGACACTTCTGGCATAGTTGTCGATAATCTGGTCGATATGCGGAGTGGAAAAGTTGTCTTTGGGACAAGATTTGTTCAAATGTCTGAAATCGATCCAAACTCTAATGGTGCCCTGCTTTTTATTAACAGGGACGACGTTTGATACCCATTCCGTCAGGGGTACAAGATAAATAAACCCTACTTTTAAAATCTTTTCTATTTTCAGCTTTGATAGCTGCAGCTTTCCTTGGATGGACTTGCCTCATTTTTTACCTGACAGGTCTTGCACTAGGATAGGTTTTTATTTCATGAAACACAATGGATGGGTATATCCATGGAATTTATTCATAGGACCAGGCAAAGACATCTCAGAATTCTTTAAAAAGTGCTATATATGCTTCAGATTCTTATGCTGAGCAGTTCTTCCCAACATGAACATGATCAAGGGTGCCAAGCTTGGCTAATATGTCAATTGGATTCATTTGATTAATGTTGCATGGATTTCCTTCAGAATCCATGTTCTGTAACAATATAGGATTTTGAGGTGTTTTGACAATATTAGTAGTAAAAAGGGATGCAAAATCATGGTCTATTGAACTGGTATTGGGGAGGAACGAGGATCTATGGTGATGATCCTCCCATATAGGTTCATTCGTACTCATGATCTCCATAATGGACTCATCCTAAGGAAAAGTCTGGGAGAGATAATCAAGAGTAGGAAGAGAGGGTTCTAACCAGTAGGGTAAGTGGTAAGGGTCTGAAGCCACCAGATGAAGGTCATTAGTGTAGTCATCGGAAAGGGTGTGGATAACATTATACATTTCTTCATGCGGACTCAACGAGGTGGACCCAACAAATTTTTTTCCCTTTGGATCATAATCAAATGAAGAAATCATATTTACCATCGCTTTTTCTGTGTTAGGAGGGCTTGATGAAAAAATCCCCATAAGGGAGATATCCTTCAGCATGCCTACCTCAATCGACTGGTAAGGAGGATGGGGGCTGTCCTAACATAGGGATGTTATTAGCCGTAGAGATGGTAACATCTGGTTTACAAAAATTGAGCTGGTCAATGGTTACAATCCTCCTAAGATGCAGAAATTGGATAGTTTGAAATATCGTCGAAGCGACAACAGTCATGGCATAAAACCAATTTCTTCCTAATAGGAGGTTTTAGTCTAATAGGGCATCTACTACTTCCACTTGAACGAAAACAATTTTTCCCCCTAGCTCAACTGAAAGGGTTGGTATGAGACCGTGGGGCTGGAAACTCCATCCATCAAAGGCTTTCAAAGTTGTTGGCGATGTTACAAGCTCAGGAGAGCCAATAGCTTTCCAACAAGATAGGGACAAAACCAAAGTTGAAGCTTCTTCATCTAAGACAGTTCTAAAGACCTCCTTTCCGACTACTTTCATTATGATTTGGAAAGCGAGTTTGTGAGGTAGTCTAGACTTATAGTTCTAGACATTAAAATGAATCAGACTAGTGTCATCTGGGTCTAAAGCTCCTAACGCGGTTAACAAGTTTTTACGCTATGTTGGACAACTTTGGAGTACTTCCAAGGTAGACATTGCACATGGTTCCTAAGCAAGATCTTCAACTACATTATAAAATTGGGTAGCTTGGGCATTAGGATTAAAAACATCCTTCCCAAGAGTACTCTTGGGTGGGTGGATAACCATGTCAATATTAGGTTTCTCGATGGTTAGGGGACCAGTAGAAAAGGACTCAGGAGAACCAGTAAAGGGAGATTTTACTGAAGAAGAATTGTCTTATTTCTTGTCTATGGGTTTGTCATAACTTTGACTTCGAGTTTGTAAACTAACAGTGTCTAAAGACATCATGCAAATTTTCTCTGAAGAACTAGAATGTACCTGATTAGACATGTGGTCTATCAGTTGTTGTTAGGAGGGAAAAGGATCCATGAGAGCTGCTGGGGGGGGATTAGTTTCTAGGAATTGATTGATTTCTTCACAACAGGGACACTCTTTGATGAAGTGGTCACCTCCACATAGCAAACATGGATATTTCACTTTTCTTTTACCTTTATCGTTCTCGTTGATGGTTGGTTTTGGATTTTCCTATGGGTTTCTAGGTTTTTTGTTTTTAGCTGTACCTTTATTTTTATTGTTGTCAGGCGTTTGTGTACTCTAAATGGAATTTACCTCAGTGGAAACCTTGGGATTTGAAGGAGTAGGGGTGGAAGTTTGGGGTTTCTTGGCAGGTTTTGATGTTGGAGGGGACTGGATTGAACCAACAATCCCATAAATAGTGGTTTCTGTTGGTGGCTTGGTAGGATCGGTTCTTGGGTGAGGAATATGAGGGATCAAGTCATACAATGCTCCGAGATAGGAATATACCAAGTCCAGATATTGGGCTCAACTAATGACTTGCTCTTCGGTAATGACACCACCCATAGCCACATCTCGAGCGATTGGAGGAAACAAATATTTGGTAAACCAATCAACTAACAACTGATCCAGGATAGGAGCCTTAATAAGTCTTCTTTTCCTTCTCCACTCATGTATATGATCTGATATGTGGGTGGAGGCGTTCTGACGTAGAGAAGTTAAGAGATCTGTACCTGTTTCATAGCAGATAGGAAGCTGAAGTGTGCAAGAAAGATAGTTTCCAAAGAACCAAAATCCACAAACGAATGTTCTGGAAGTTCAATGTACTGTTTCGTGGCGGTACCGGTCAAAGTTTGTTGGAAGAATATTAAACAAACTGAATCATCCATTAGGGAGTTTGAAGAACACCACAAATGGAATGTCATGACATGATTTTTTGGATCATCTCCATACTTCCCATCGAATTTTGGAATGTCTGATGGTAACTTTACTCGACTGGTAGGTCATGAGGGGTTATGTCAAATCGGATCATTAATCAACTTGGACAAATCAGGCAAGTCCAAAATTGCTAGGAAAGGTAACTGGCGATTAGGTTGTATGTACTGGTAGTATTGATAGGGCATATAAGTACCAGTAAGACCATAAGTAGAGTGATATATAGGTTGTTGAAATGGTTATTGTGATGAAGAACCATCAGAATATCCACCCCCAGGGGGTTGATTTCCAGGATTGAGATCGTTAGGACCACCGGGGCCTCCAGGAGGAGGACCACTAGGACTGCTGGGACCACCAAGACCACCTAGACCACTAGGAGGAGGACCACTAGACTCTCCATGACCCCTAGGAGGTAAACCTCTGAAGCCTCCAGAACCACTAGGACGAAGGACACCAGACCCTCGGGGACCATTAGGAGGGAAGCCGCCAAGCCCCCCAAGACCACCATGATTGTTAGGGCCATAAGGAGGAAAGTTGTCAAGCCCTCCAGGACCATTAGGCCCCCTAGAGGGAGGACCTCCATAAGGTGGTCCTCCGACACCCCTCACAGTATGTATAGGTATCCCTCCCATATTTCGCATGTAGGACTAGTTGGGTTGCCCCCATGGAGTGAAAGTATTACTAGGATATGGAATTCCAGCATAAGGCATTCCTGTAGGGGTGGGTTGGTAATAGATATTTCCTACAGGTACTTGATTTGTTGTGTAACCATACCCCCAAGAGGTTTGATGGGTTCCATGTTGTGCCCCCAAGGGCTGACCTGAACTGGATGGGGGGTTAACCACATTCATATGGGTAGGAGGGACATAGACTGCAGATTTCTCTATAATAGAGGTCTGTCCAATACTAGCTACAACTACAATGATAGATAACGTAGGTCATGCAGTGGGTTTCCCCCTGGAACTAAAAGGTATTGATGACACAGGAATTGAATGTTGTTCCCCAGGTGCAGAAGACCTGAGAGGCCCTTGGAATAGACATAATATGGGAGGTGGTGGGGTTGGTGGTGTTTTTTCCCTTCACACACCTGGGGGGAATGTGGCAAAAATATTCAAGCCACTCGGTGTGTCCTTGGGGGCAAGTCTCGAGTCAAGGATGTCACCTTGTTCTTGACTCCTCCATCTAGGCGCAACTCCCAATGAAGATAAGGGGGGTAGACCCTATTAAGTTACTAAGGAAAAATTATTTAGTATGATGATGGTATTAAAGAGTAAATTTTTTAGGAGTTTCAATTTAACAATTGTAAAAAACAAATAACATGATGAGATAATCACAAGTAAGCACGAAAATGACACCCAATCACATATAGATTGAAAGAAAAAAACAGTTGACTAGTGCCTTGAAAATGGAGTCGAAAAACAATTAAGAGTGCTTGCAAGTGTTGTAATGAATGTTGTGCAATTGTATCTTGGTTAATTTTAAATTAATGTGAGAAGATGAGTAATTTAATTTAGGCAAGGGGACTCCAGATATACCCAGGGGGTACTTGAAGTATGTCCAAAACTAAACCATCACTGCTACCCGCAAGGAATATGTGGGCTGAATGGAGTCTCTAAGACTATTGTTCATAATGCACCCAAAGGTGTAACAGAGATCGATGCCTCGAGGTCACTTTTCTGGAGTTCCCGCTTCCTTTGGGTATTTTGCCACCATAATGGTTTGATCGAGGCGTTGGATTTTTGCCTGAGGTGGTCAATTTGGGGAGAGTGAATCCTAATTATCCTAGTCACTCAAGTGATTTTGATGTAGCTTGACAGATCAGATGAACCGCAGCCAAGTACAGAGCATACACATTGGAGTCTTTGTTATTTTTAGTAAATTTTAAAAGAGATGTTCTTATTAAAAAGAAAACTCTCCAAGAACCTCTTTCGGTACAAGTGGGCCTCAATCGGGGAATCAAGCAGGGGTTGATTTTGTTCCGATTATCAAAACAATTAATGAAAATGAAATTAGATAATTACAACATTGGTTTTCTAATTAGTCCTACCACGCATCTCTTTCCCCTTGCAGGTCAATCGGGAAGTCATGGGGTAAGTAGTATGATAAATTTTGAATGGAAAATATGGAATAATGAAAAATATTATCAAATTATACAATCCTACATGTCAATACTAAACTAGAACAGAAAAAAGGGAAAAAAGCAAAAAAATGAAACAGACGCGAATCCCCCCTAGGGGGATGGGGAGCGGGCTTGAAAAAGCCTACTCAAAAAATATTTTCCTTTTTATTATTATTGGTTACAATATTATCAAACTGAAATATCAGAAACCTCTTGGTCCTTATATGGGATGAAACCAAGATCTTACAACTCTACCAAAATTTTAAGATTTCAGTCAAAGGGGAGACCCCTGGGAGATTTGAATGATCCCGAGGCCACTTTCGAACAGAAGATTCTTTTCTTTCTGTTATGCCTACTAAAATACAGAGAGAATTTCAGAATCAAAATATGCCCAAAATGACTTTAAGAGTACCTTTTTGTCAGCCTACTTTAACTCGAACAAAACTAATTTAAAACTAGCTAAACTGGTGAAAAAGGAACCAAGGAAAGCAAGCTTTCCTTGGGATCTTGGATTTCTGTTTGTGCAGCCAATGAAATATGCACTAATTGCTGGATTTCATCTTTTTTTTAAATATAAAATGAAATCTAGAGCATGCAACCTACGGATTAACTTTAACATGCCATGCAAAATGGATGATTTCCCTAAGCTAGATCTAGAATGCTTAATGATACTTTTCAGAAATGAGATCTAGACTTATGAGCTTTGAAATAGTAGATCTATGTAATTTTTAATTTAATATGACAGATCTAAATTATAACAAAGCTTGCAACCAAAGTAACCAATTAAGATTTGAATTTTTATAAGGAGGAAGAGAGAGGAAGAGTGCTGGTAGCCTTGAACATCAACCATGGAGCTCTCAGGTGGAGTGTCGAGGGACTATGCCTTTGAATGGTTTTGGAGAGAGTGAAGAAACAAGCTAGCTCAGCATCCTCTCCAAGCTAGGAACCTGCAACTGAAATCGAATAAGTCTTGCCAAAAATACTTGTGAGATCCGGTTAATACATACACATAGATTCAGAATAACATGCATATAAACTTATAAAACATGCTGAATCTAGATCTCTAAACATGCATCAAAGGAAAAAGATGGCCAATAAAATTATTGAAAAACTCCTTTCCTATCAAGATTATAATAATCTTATTATCAATCTTAGCAATGAATCCACAAACAATCAGCAAATTATGAACATAGATACAGGTTACCTCAGTAAAACATGGCAATGCTCATCCACACATACAATGACATGACACCGTCTTGCCTCCAAAGCTTCTATTTATTTCAAATGAACAATAACAACAATAAAATGGAAACAACACCTCAATCCTAATTCTAACTAACTCAGAAAGGAGGCAGCCATGCTTTATTTATACACAAAATTGAAACCCTATCCCAGAGGTAGCACAAATCTCAAGGAGATATACCACTACAACTGAAGGAGAGTCCATCAATGCCTGATCTGAAGCTGAAGTGAGCTTCTATTGAGTCTGAATGTCAATCGGGGGGTTGATTGAGCTGACACATCAACCTATTGATTGAATCATCAACCACAAAGCTCCCAGAAGATCCCACATGTGTGGAGGAGAGAGACATGGTGGAATTCCCCATAAAGGAGGTTGAATTTCAACTCTGTATTTTCCTTGATCACCTCCTTCAGTCAAGGATTTGTCAGATCCAGTCAATCTGGTCAATCTGGTACTGATGAGACTGATTTCAATCAAATCAGTTGAGAATCCACTGATCTAGGATTTTGGATTTGCTCCATTATTCATCAATTTATTAATTAAAATAATTAATAATTGATTTTTTGGGGCTTTCTAACCTGAGTGATGGAAAATCACTCAAAACTTTGAAATAGTGGGTCTATAGGTTTACTGGGTGCTCTTAGCTTGAAAAAGAGCATCCACATGACTGAAACTGATTATTGAGCCTACTTTTATTACAAAACTAATTTTTCCAATTAAACTATTAAAAACTAGCCTAAGTTTTGGAAAATTTAAATTTTAATAAAAACACTAAAAAAATTAAAAAATTAAAAAACCTAGGGGGACTTAGACATGTTCATATGACTCAAACCATAATTCCTAGCATGTTTATACATTGACACATAGACTCTAATAACCTCAATAGGCCTAAATTCCAAGCCGAACACCCCAACTTTGGAGGTATTGAGTGGAAAACTCAGAAATTACAACTCGTTTATTCAACAGCCAATAATAACCAAGGGAAAAAACACCCTGGGCTGATCAGATTGACAAATAAAGTCTAAGAGACCGATTCTTTTACAGATACTATCATGCTAGAAAATTTATTACAATTCCCCCATGGGGTATAAACATGTGACATAGTACAACAAAGTTTCCCAAAAGCAAGACTAAAGGTCTTCTGAAGTCTGAACAAGTTATCCTTGTCCTGTTCACGAGGCTCACTTAATAAAAAACCACTAAGTACAACTTAGGTGGTAACATCTGGCTCCAACTGTGGGATGTGTGCTCGATCTGGTCTTTAAGGCAAGGAGAAGATATGAGAACACCAGAATCTCTGGTTTATATACCCTGTAAAAACATCTCAACTTGATAAGAAAACCTCAATAGCACAAGTTTTATAAAAAAACAATTGAACCATTAAGATGATTTATTTAAACAAAATAAATGTAACTAACTAATTATATTTATTTATTATAGCTAAGTACAAAACAGAAATGCAGAAAGTAAATGCTCTCTTTTAAGGAGCTTATTTTCCTACTCTAAGCATGATATAAAAAGGGTTAAGTGTAATCAGAAATCCAATGGAACCACCTAAGAATTTTATTAAAATAAAAAAAAATTCCTTGTCTTTGGTTACCAACCAAAGTAAGGATACCTTATTCAGAAAATGCAAACCTACGTGATGATCCAGAATGGGCAGGATGGATGAGAGATCATAGGCATGAATAATGTCATAAAAAATCCTCCCAAACTGGTATGTGCTCATGCAGGCTGCTTCTATCCATGATTGGATAGGAGTGATATACCAATCAGCATGATGAGGTAGACTGACTACATCATCATACTGATTACCGGGGCTTATCAAATGATAACTCATTGCACAAGCCCCAAGTAGGTCCAAATCATAAGGAACCTCTATATGTGAAAAATATGGCTGAGACTAATATTCTGCTGACTGCATCACATTTGCCTTTTCACAACACTACTTCTCAATGTCTTCATTACTGATACCTTTGTGCGGCTCTGCATGATATGACTCTGAATGATCATGTGAAGATTTTGAATGCTCCTCTTCGATACTAATATTTTCCGAGGAATCCAGATCCGTGCTCCCCTCTATGGATGTATCGTATATTGGACTTCCACAAATTTTTGAATAGACATTCCCCTTGCTAGACATATAATGGATGGGGTTATCAATAAGATTTTCACATGTGGGATTATCTATGAAATTCCAATAGTCATCACTCCCATCTATGTTGGATATGAGAGAGTCTTCCTTCCTGGTATCACATCCTGAGATATAACTACCCTCCTCTTTCTCATAATAATCATCCTTCAAAGTTTTGGTTTCAAAGATATTATGAGAATTTAAACTTTCCAAAACTTCATCCCTAAGTGATGAACATAGAGGAGTATCATCATACACATCATAAACTTCTTCATAAGTGTCTATCTCTGTAATGGTTTCTTCATGAGAGATTTTTGGACAAGCATTGCAACAATCTTGAGAAAATCTCAAATCTTCAATGTTTTCAGTTATGGTGACATGAGGAGAGTCTTCAACAATGTGTTCAATCATGGGTTCCTTGTGAAGCTCTTCAACATGATTGTCATGGATGTTCCCATCTTCAGAATCTTGTTGTGTAATGAGAGATACCTTATATTCTTTAAAAGTTTCTTAAATGCTTCCTTTCTTAAATAAATACTAGGATTCTCTTTGATGGGAGTATCATGGATTTCCTCTTCACTTAAATGTTCAAGAAGTGATTCCAAGTCTTCAATACTTTGTATCATGGAAAAAGGTCCATCATATGTTTCCATGTGATACTCTATCCCAGATAGGTAGAAGGTAAAGATATTTTCAAGGAACTTTTTCAAACCATTCATACTACCCCTACCATCATGCCACTGCTCTAAAAACATCCAAAGGAAGCCTAGAAAAGAAGTTATACATTTATTAGGAAGGCCCTGATAAAACCAAAAACAAGCCTCACCCCAAAAAGTACCAGCAAACATTTCCATCATATTGTCTTCATGAAGACTATTGGAGCCAATCGTCAATTGAAGGAAAGATTTGACATGCCAGATGACCAAATCACCATAATTTCCATGAAATACTAGAAGCCATTTATATGCATCCCCCACACCATCACAATAGTTAGGAAAACTTGAGATGTTTGAGAAATCGATAGGCTGAAAAATTCCGGTTATTTGGGCAGCATACTGCTCCCTTAATTCATCCATGTCAAAAATTAATAGTATGTATTTGATATAACCATTAAAACTTGTACTGAATAGGTGGAGCTGTCAAGTGATGAGCTTTAAAGGTTTTAATATGTTGCATGGGCTCATCTGCACATGACAAAATTTCACAAGTTTATGAGATAACAAGGTTTTTATCCCTTCAATGGAGTCGCCATTTGAGAATAAAAATATATATTTAAGAACTCTCACAAGAATATTTTTTTCTTTTCTTTGTAAAAATAAAAACTGAAATAATTTAGTGGAGTCACCAGATGAAAATTAAAGATCTACTCTAAGCATTCATCAAACAAAGAAAAAACAAAAAATGAAGCAAACAAAAGTCGTACTCCGGGAATAAAAAGGTTTATCCCTGGCAACGATGCCAAAAAGTGTTGCCACCTTTCACACACTGTAGGGGGACGTGGTAGAAATATTCAAGCCACTCGGTGTGTCCTTGGGGAAAAGTCTCGAGTCAAGGCTGTCACCTTGTTATTGACTCCTCCATTTAGGCTCAACTCCTAACGAAGCCAAGGGGGGTAGACCCTATTAAGTTACTAAGGAAAAATTATCTAGTATGATGATGGTATTAAAGAGTAAGTTTTTTAGGAGTTTTGATTTAACAATTGTAAACAAAAAATAACATGATGAGATAGTCACAAGTAAGCATGAAAATGACACCCAATCACATATAGATTGAAAGAAAAAACAGTTGACCAGTGCCTTGAAAATGGAGTCAAAAAACAATTAAGAGTGCTTGCAAGTGCTGGAATGAATGTTGTACAATTGTATCTTGGTTAATTTTAAATTAATGTGAGAAGATGAGTAATTTAACTTAGGCGAGGGGACTCCAGATATACCTAGGGGGTACTTGAAGTATGTCCAAAACTAAACCGTCACAGCTACCTGCAAGGAATATGTGTGCTGAATGGAGTCTCTGAGACTATTGTTCATAATGCACCTGAAGGTGTAATAGATATCAATGCCTTAAGGTCACTTTTCAGGAGTTCCCGCTTCCTTTGGGTATTTTCCACCGTAATGGTTTGATCGAGGCGTTGAATTTTTTCCTGAGGTGGTTAATTTGGGGAGAGTGAATCCTAATTATTCTAGTCACTCAAGTGCTTTTGATGTAGCTTGACTGATCGAACGAACCGCAACCAAGTACAGAGCATACACACTGGAGTCTTTGTTATTTTTAGTAAATTTTAAAAGAGGTGTTCTTATTAAAAAGAAAACCCTCCAGGAACCTCTTTCAGTCCAAGTGGACCTCAATCGAGGAATCAAGGAGGGTTTTATTTTATTATTATTATCAAAACAATTAATGAAAATGGAAACAGAGATACACAACATCGATTTTCTAATTAGTCCTACCACACATCTGTTTCCCCTTGTGGGTAAATCGAGAAGTCGTGGGGTAAGTAGTATGATTACTTTTGAATGGAAAATATGGAATAATGAAAAATATTATCAAAGTATACAATCTTGCATGTCAATACTAAATTAGAACAGAAAAAAGGTGTTAACACTCTGTTTTTAATAGTTGATTTAAGGGCCTGATGGAAAGTTCGATAAGGGTCCCAGCCCCTCGAATTTCATGTGACCACCCTTCAATGAGGAAAGTGGCAGGTGTATTGTAGCATTGGGCATGATTCATATTCAAGGGCTGTGATTGATCGGAGATGGATCAACGGTTCTGAACCACATTGCGCGATCAAAGCTTCTGTCCGGGATTGTGAAACGTGTTAAAGACCAGTGGCTTTTGATGGTTGAGATGAAATCTAGGGCAGATCGATGACCTAAAGTAATTTTTCAATCCATACTTGTGCGGGTAAAAATGTAATCTCAAATTGCGAAAAGGTGTAGAGGTTGCAAAGATCAACGACCGCGATGAAGAAGGAGATAGATCTACGGTTATGGTTCATTTCGCAAGGTGAACTAGCATGGACAAATATCTGAGTTTCCCATTATGAAAAATGGGGTAGATCCCGCTCCAATCAATGGCTGCATGATAGGTCGATATCGATCAATGGTGAAGAACGTGTCACAGACCAGAACTAACTGCGGTGTTCGGAAGAAATAATTTGGTGGCAAGAGGTGTGGGACGTGGATGGAAGATATAAAGGATTTCTTTGATTGGATGGTTGAGGAGACTCCTGAGGTACAAATTTCCCATCTAGTGTAGAGATGACAGCGGAGGAGGCATTCACATGTGTAATATGCACTCTTTCGGATTGGCCGATTTATCCAACTTTATTTGTAGCACATGCAGCGGTTGAATCATCCCTATGGTAGGGTCATATAAAAAAAGGATAGGTAGCTTTTGTGTGAGCTGGTCTACAGAAATGAGGAAGGTAGCTGGCGAATCTGCAACTCACACGAGTAAAATCCAACGCAGCGTGGGAGGCCATGTCATTTCCCACTTCAAAGGAATGGGGAAACATGGGAGCTTCCACTTCATGAAGTATGCAGCATGGATCTACTATACCAGATGGCATCCACAACTACTCCCCATAGCATATAGTAGGGCGCCATGGCCGATGAAGTCGAATGACTAGATCCCCAGCAAGTAAAGGATCGCCCTGCTCACGTCTTTGCACATGTTGAGATTAGATACACTCAATGATAGAATGTGCAAGAATGTTGGCCAGCCTGTGCGAAGATCAAGCTCGAATCTCTATAAATACCGCCTTCGGTTCGATAAGAGTGAACTAACATATCTCCAAAGGCTAAGTTCTACTTCTCCACGAAATTTGCAGAGGCCTGATAGAGTTTGATGATGAAGATCTGGTTTGAAAAGTTTGTCCATCTGGGGGTGTTGATGGTTGGTGAAAAGGTTTTGCACTCACTCGTCACCTTGGTATTTGCATGCCAATGGTGGCACCAGCCATCGGGACCTAGACATGATGCCCGCACCTCCAACGACGTGAGGCCTGGACATTTATGTCCTGTAAGTGTTTTTCTAGGAACCCCTGATACCATCGTGCCTACCAAATCCTTCGTAGAGGAGGACAGTCATTGACTATTCCCTGTGTAAACATTTGTTTAGATGGGAGTGTTAGGGGATTAAAGCCCTAATCATTCTGATTGCGAAGTACACTTGACAAGGGTGATGGGGATGGTGTAGATCTTCTACACCTTATTGCCTGCGAGAGAATTCACCTCACTAGAGGTGAGGAGTATAAGAAGGATAAGCCACCCCGCAGGTCTATATCATCCAAAATACATGTAGTACTTCTTCCAGAGCCCACGTATAACAATGTCACCCGGCTGGGAAGGAGGCAGCAGAAGTGACTAGACTGGAGAAGGATGTTGAATACCTCGCCTGTGTGTGCCCATGCAAAAAGTTGCATTTGAATGCTGTGGAAGCACACACCTCAAAGTATAGAAGCAGGAATCATACTCATCATCCGTCGTGGCGGCCAAACATGTCGACCTGTTATCCAGGCCAAATAAAGCCACTAGCGCCACAATGTTTTTTCTATTTGTAAAACGTGGCGATAGTCCACTCTTTGCACTATTAGCACCTGATGGCGGCTTGTAACAGATTTTTATTCGATAGTATTAGCAATAGGATTGTATAAAAGTGCTCCTGATAGAGGGAGAAAGGAGTTAGTGAACTGGATTGGGAAACAATCCCGGGCTGAGGCTCCCATTTGTAAAGCTTGATACCTATGTATGAATAAATTGCAGTGAAAGACTGTTACTCACAGCGAAGATTCATGTGTTGTTGTTTTTCCCAATAAGTACTTTCTTTTGTGTGTAAATGTGTTTCCTGTTTCCACTCCATTTTTTTTATTGCTTTTCATGTATGCAACATAGGGTATAGTGGTTCGGAATTCATACTTGTTATGCTCCGACTACTGTTTCAGGCATTCAACAATGGTTCTTCTAAATTTGCATGGAATTCATCTTGCCGATGCTCCATGCGATGGACTGTCCCTCCTTGTCCTCTCAATCTCCCACCAAAATATCCTAACTGGGAAATCAGCGGCTATCTTGCCTCCGTTTGCTACCTTTCGTCATTCTTTCCCTTTGTAATAGTTTCTTGTGTCGGTTTCAACTCCATTTGCCTATGGTCCCTTGTCCCCGATAATCCCACCATGCACCTTATTCAACATACTTTGCCCCATTCAGGATCCTAGCCCCTTGATTATGCTGATTGAAAATCCTATGCGGAGTAGACTCTGGTGACACACAAGATTGACAACCTTATGTGGAGGTACTCCAGTGACCAATGAGAGATCCCTCTCTGATTGCATAGGGACGGAGGTGCAGCCTAAAGTGGTTCTGCTGTTACCCAGGAGCGAGCCTTCCAGAACCTTGGGCTCAATTCTGGTGCTAAAAAAAGGGAAAAAAGAAAAAAAATGAAATGGACACGAATCCCCCCTGGGGGGATGGGGAATGGGCTCGAAAGAGCCTACTCAAAAAATATTTCATTTTTATTATTATTGGTTACAATATCAGCAAACTGAAATATCAGAAACCTCTTGGTCCATATATGGGGTGAAACCAAGATCTTACAACTCTCCCAAAATTTTAAGATTTCAGTCAAAGGGGAGACCCCTGGGGGGATTTGAACGATCACGAGGCCACTTTCGAACAACAGCTTCTTCTCTTTCTATTATGTCTGCTAAAATACAGCTAGCATGTCAGAATGAAATACACCCAAAAGCACTTTAATATTACCTTTGGGTCAGCCTACTTTAACTTGAACAAAACTAAGTTAAAACTAGATAAACCGGTGAAAAAGGAACCAAGGAAAGAAAGATTTCCTTGGGATCTTGGCTTGCTATTTGTGCAGCCAATGAAATATGCACTAATTTCTGGATTTAATATTTTTTTAAACAGAAAAGGAAATCTAGAGCATGCAACCTACGAATTAACTTTAACTTGCTATGCAAAATAGATGATTTGCCGAAGCTAGATCTAGAATGCTTAATGATACTTTTCAGAAATGAGATCTAGACTCACAAGCTTTGAAATAGTAGATCTATTTAATTTTTACTTTAATATGATAGATATAAATTATAACAAATCTTGCAACCAAAGTAACCAGTTAAGATTTGAATTTTTATGAGGAAGAGAGAGGAAGAGTGCTGGTAGCCTTGAAGATCAACCATTGAGCTTTCAGGTGGAATGTCGAGGGACTATGCCTTTGAATGGTTTTGGAGAGAGTGAAGAAATAATCTATATCAGCATCCTCTCCAAGCTAGGAACCTGCAACTGAAATCAAATAGTTGCCAAAAATACTTGTGAGATCCGGTTAATACATACATAGAGATTCAGAATAACATGCATATAAACTTATAAAACATGATGAATATAAATCTCTAAACATGCATCAAAGGAAAGAGATGGCCAATAAAATTATTGAAAAGCTCCTTTCCTATCAATATTATAATAAGCTTATTATCATTCTTAGCAATGAATCCACAAACAATATGCAAATTATGAACATAGATACAGGTTACCTTAGTAAAACATGGCAATGCTCATCCACACATACAACAATGACATGACACCGTCTTGCCTTCAAAGCTTCTCTTTATTTCAAATGAACAATAACAACAATACAATAGCAACAGCACCTCAATCCCAATTCTAACTAACTCAGAAAGGAGGCAGCCATGCTTCATTTCTACACAAAATTGAAACCTTATCCCAGAGGGGGCACAAATCCCAAGGAGATAAACCATTGCAGCTGAAGTAGAGTCCATCAATGCCTGATATGAAGTTGAACTGAGCTTCTACTGAGTCTGAATGTCAATCAAGGGGCTGATTGAGCTGACACATCAACCTGCTGAGTGAATCATCAACCACAGAGCTCCCAGAAGAGCCCACATGTGTGGAGGAGAGAGAGAGGGTGCAATTCCCCATAAAGGAGGCTGAAGTTCAACTTTGGATCTGCCCTGATCACCTCCTTCAGTCAAGGATTTGTCAGATCCAATCAATCTGGTGCCGATGAGACTTATTTCAATCAAATCGGTTGAGAATCCACTGATCTAGGATTTTGGATTTGGTACATTATTCATCAATTTATTAATTAAAATAATCAATAATTGATTTTTTGGTGCTTTCTGACCTGAGTGATGGAAAATCACTCAAAACATGGAAATAGTGGGCCTATAGGTTTACTGGGTGCTCTTAGCTTGAAAATGAGCACCTACATGACTGAAACTGATTATTGAGCCCACTTTTATTACAAAACCAATTTTTCCAATTAAACTATTAAAAAATAGCCTAAGTTTTGGAAAAATAAAATTTTAATAAAAAACTCTAAAAAATTAAAAAACCTAGGGGGACTTAGACATGTTCATATGACTCAACCATAATCCCTAGGATGTTTATACATTGACACATAGACTCTAATAACCTCAATAGGCCTAAATTCCAAGCCAACCACCCCAACTTTGGAGGTATTGAGTGAAAAAATCTGAAATTATAAGTCGTTTATTCAACAACGAATAATAACCAAGGGAAAAAACACCCTGGGATGATCGGATTGACAAATAAAGTCTAAGAGGTCGAGTCTTTTATAGACACTATCATGCTAGAAAATTCATTACAATTCCCCCATGGGGTATGCACATGTGACATAGTACAACAAAGTTTCCCATAAGCAAGACTGAAGGTCTTATAAAGTCTGAACAAGTTATCCTTGTCTGGTTCACTAGGATCACTTGATAAAAAACCACTAAGTAAAACTTAGGTGGTAACAGGTGGTTTGACCTGGATTATGTGGAGTCACAGTGCGATCTAGAATAGGTTCAATGGGCTTCATAGAATCAGCAAGTGAGCGATATCCCACAGGCCAAGGGTTTGGATTAAGAGGAAAACCTGCCAAGAAAGGTGGCGGTGTACCCAATATTTTATCTACACTCTTCTCAAGTTCTCTCGCACGGAGAATAGCTGCCTGGTATTGTCTACGTTCTTCTTCATTTGTTGAAATTTCTCCAGAAGAGGTTGGATGGTTGCAAACGAAGTAATGGCTTGTCCCATAGAGGTATCCCAAAACGAAGCATTGGTACCATAATCTGGACGGGTAGTATCATCAACATGGCCTTCTATGGGAGAATGGAAAAAATTATTACCCCTAGAAGGTTGTTGAGCCAAGGGAGGACCATGCAAAGGATATGGATCTCCACTTTCTGCAACCACATTTTCTCTCGCTTGGGAGTTGGTAGCAGCTCCTTGGTTGATAGCTTCCATAGGATCTTCTCCCGAAACATGAGTAAAATCAGGTAGCAAGCCTGGCACTCTCCTAGACTATCTTAATTCATCCAATTTGTATAGTTCCTATCTAACCTAGGGTCTCAAAACTAGAAAAAACACCAAGAATTTCCCTACTCAAGCTACAGGCCAAACAACCAAACTTAAATGACAGGAGGAGTTTAGATAGTCCAGTCTCTCACTAGGATTGTCAATAAGGTGCCACTCATGATATACCACAAGGTTACATGTGTATTAATCTCCCCGAATGTTTTTTTTGGTGTATGGATCCAAGCAAGACGACCAAAGGGATTTTCTCAGATAGATAAGGTATCCTAGTGGGGTCTCCTGATATACGCAAGGTACGTGGGAGCTCAAATCGGTAGTAGTGCTGTCTAATGCACAACCATTCACAAGGGGCCTTCCTATATACAATCAAGTACATAAAGTACCTTTCTATATACCTCAAGGGTGCATGAAAGGCCGTTCAGTATACCGATGGTACGTGGAAGAACCGCGTGAGTCCCGGGATGTAGTGCGGATGAGTACTGAAAGCTTCTACACTTAACGACACCCAAACACATCTCTAGCCTATCACTCAAATTGCTATGTAAATTTTAGCCTATAACTATCGTTAATTTTGAAGTGGACAGTTAGGTGAATGCATGAAATTTTGACAGAAAAAGTAAAACCATGCTGACATGTAGATGCAAATTTTTCACTTTACCGTTCGACGTATGCCTACTTACGGGAGGGAGAGAGAGTATTTTCTTTTCATTTTGAAAACATAAATTTCCCAAACAACTAATTTGAACAAATCAAATCCAAAGACAAGCAACACATTCCAAACTCATTTTCCTTTTTGAAAGCAATCAGATGGGTAGGAGTCTCTTTTCCTAAAAGAAAAACAACAATCACTCTACATGTATATGCAATCTATTTTTTCAATTTTTCTTTTAACCATAGATAGATCTAACTTAAAACTACACTATTTTTTTTCTTTTGATGAGATAGTACTAATGCAAGAGAGACAAAAGAACAAGGGAACCTGAAAGCTTATGAAGCTAATCAGAGATCCAGTTCCTTATGCTCAATAAAAATAATGACCTAATCTCAACAACAACAAAAAAATATTTTTAAAAGCAAAAAGAATTCCTCTATGGAAAAAATGAAATTAAGATGATAATCAAGTGGTTTTTCTTTCAGTATTTATAAATGAAATGAAAAGAGATCTAATATGAAACCTAAGCTTTCAACAATTCCTTTCAAAATCACAACCAACAAGCATGAAAGCAAACGAATAATCAACAATCCTAACTTAGCTTTTGAATTTTTTCAATCAAATAAATTTTCGCCACAAAATTTTCAACCATGAGCATTCAGATTCAAACACACAAGCCTAACAGTTTAGGGCTGAAAGCAAACAAAAACCCTACTTATGCAAAAAATCACAAAATTCAAGTTCTGGAACAAGGCCTACCTGGCACCGCACTGGAGGAGTCTTGACAGAGTGGTTTTGGACGAGCACCGCTTATGGATAATAGGACTCAAGCGGTGGAACCGCTTATTTCCTGCAACACATGCGCGGTTCCCTGAAATTGTCCAAAACACAAAGAGAATGAGATTCCAAGTTAAAAATTGCTTAGATCAAGGCAAAGACTGATGAATTGACAATAAAAAAGAGCATAAAAATTCAAAGTAGTTCAGATCTGAAAGTTTCAAACCAAACTTCACTAAGCCAGATGGCAGATCTGACTAAAGAGAGTTACATAATGGAGCCTAGATTCAGACAAGTGTTAAAGGATTGAGGAAGATCAGATCAACTAAAATTTTCTTTGTTCCCCAGCAAAGTCTCCAGATTTGTTAGCAGGAATATTTCACCTTTTGTGGACAAAAGTTGTTCCTCTAGTTTGAATGGTTCAGATCCAGAACAAATGAGTGAATGACAAAGGACAAAGACCTTCCCTGAATGTTGTAAACACCTAGAATAATGCCTTTATGACGAACCAGTGTACCTGCAGAACATGTCAAACAAACAAGAACATCAAAGCTACCAGAAAATTATTAACACATCCATACTAGTGACTAAGGAATCCAGTAACATATACATACGAGATCAATACAACAGATATGTCTGACAGAAATCAGCTTTGCATTAAGAAATCAATGAATAAGCTTACATGGAATTTCCTTAGTGTTGACAAACTCCTCCACAAGACAAACACCTCATCCTCGATAGTTCCAATTGCTCTCTTGTGCTCTCCAATGGATTGGACTAGATAGTCAATTCAACACCATAACATTACCATTCAATTCTCTCCCTCAACTATGGGACATGAGCTTGTATTTATAGGGCTCAATGGATAGGGATAGTTGAGATAATTGTGGGTGAGGTTGCCATAAGATTCTACCAAGAGGGATATCAACTCCAACAAACCCAAATTGATAGGGATAAGGGAGGACACGAGGCTCATGTTCTAGAAGCCTCAAGAATCCTCTCTTTTTCCATTTTTACCAAGGGTGCCGCTTTTGTTCCTTTATAACAGAGCAGTGAAGGGTAAGAACCGCTTCAAGAACAAAGCACAAGCGCGGTGGCACCACTTTTCTATAACGGGACTCAGGTGGTGTTGAACAAGGTATCGCTCATCAACCAAAGGGAAAGCGCGATGCTTGGGTTTTTTATGTAGAATTTATATCCAGAACATGTTTCCACTCCAATTTTTGGGATTTAAGGCAAACATTGGTGTTAAGGATCTCATCACATGTTGGTGACAGGATTTGGGTATAACAATATTCCTGTTTAGTTAGAAAACCTTATGATAATAGCTCCCAAAAATAATTCAAATATTGATTTGTATCTTCATACTGAGAAACCCCACCTTCCTTAATGTCATCAACTACATTATTCTGGAGTGGAGGGGGAAATCTCTGATCTTCATTTTCTCTCCTCTCCCTCTAAATATCATTGTTTCTTCGCTCTCTAGGAATAAATCTAGGTGCAAACTGGAGCCTAAATTGATTAGGATTATTAGGGTTTATTTCCCCTTCTTGTGCAGGCCTGTTTGAATTCTTCTCCAGTTCCAATTTATTTAATTTTGCTGTTAAAATTTTGACTAACTTAGCCATTTCATCAATTTTTCTATCAGTTGACTGTGATGTGGAAGGTGTTGGAATCACCTCCTTCTTACCTTTTCTATCATATGTTTGTTGATCTAAATTCACTTTAAGTCTATTACAGGCCAAAATATTGGATTCTACCTCCAAAGCAGCTTATTGCATGTTTAATAAGGTGATTGGTCTTCTCTCTCTTAGGTGTAAAGAGAATTCATGATCAAAGGCATTAGCATAAGTAAGCTTTTCTGAAGTTTTAGAGGGTTTCATTTCTGTCAGAATTCTACCATACATCTTGTTTAATATTTTAGAAAAATCTGTTATGGTTTCATCCTTTTTCCTCCTTAGGGATCCAAATTCAATAATATAATAAGTGTGGTCTTTTTTGTCACCCCATTACCTCATAAATACATCCTGTAACTCCTCTATCAAGGTCATTGAATTTTTTGGTAGTTCCCTGAACCACTTCCTAACCTCACCATCCAGACTCTGCACAAACATCCTCATCCATACATCTTTTACTTCAATGTTTTGGTTGTCTGCATAATTAAGGAATGCATCCACTACAACAAAAACTGGATTTAGCGTTGAATTTAGCACCAGATTTTAGTGTAATTTTTTCCCAATTATGATGAACAATTGGATGCTAAACGTGGCGCTATTGTACAATTTCGTAAAATGTCGTCTATTGCATCTTTTTTTCCATCCTTTTTAACATCCATTTTTGCTTCCAGTTTTGCGCCCAATTTTTTGCATCTTTTTTTACGCCCTTATTTGCAACCAATTTTGCATCTTGTATTGCATCTTTTTCTGCATCCTTTATTACATCCTTATTTACACCCAGTTTGACGCTCAGTTTTGCATCCAATGTTGTGTCTTATTTTGATCCTAGTTTTTTATCAACTCTTGCACCCAATTTTGCACCATTTTTTGCATCAAATTACATGTCCAATTCTGCATCTAGCGTTACATCTCGGTTTGCATCCAATTTTGGGCCCATTATTGCAACTAATTTTGCATCTAGTTTTGCATCCAATTTTACTTATAATGTTGCATCCCCTTTTCCATCTAATTTTTCATCTTGTTCTATGTTTTTTTTTTGTATCCATGTTTGTTCCTAATGTTTCATCTCGTTTTATGTTGTATTTGACATCTAGGTTTGCACCTAGTGTTGCATCCTGGTTGATGTCTTTTTTTGCATCTATGTTTGAGCCCAATTTTTCACCTAGTGTTGTGCCTAGTTTTGCACCCATGTTTGTATGTAATATTGCCTTTAGTTTTGTGTCCAATGTTGCATCCCATGTTGCATATAATATTACATCTAGTTTTACATCCAATGTTTCGTCCCATCTTGCATCCAATATTGTGTCTCATTTTAAGTTTTTGTTTGCGTCGAGTGTTGCTTCGAGTTTTGCACTTGGTGTTATGCCTAGTTTTATGTCCATTGATACACCATATTTTGTGCTCAATTTAATGTCCAATTTTATGTCTAGTTAGGAGTCCACTTTTGCATCTATTGTTGTGTCTAGTTTTGAGCCTAGTATTGCATCTAGTTTTGAGTCATTAATTGTGTCTATTGTTGAGTCTATTTTTGCATCCAATTTTGTGTTTAGTGTGACATCCATTTTTGCGTCCACATTTGCATCTGATGTAACATCTACTTTTGCATCCACTTTTGTGTTTGGTGTGATGTCCACTTTTACATCTAGTTTTGCATTTGGTGTTGCGTCTAATATTGCATCCATCTTGCACTACTATATTTTTTACCTTTAGAAATACATTGCAATATCATTAGGGCATGGAGGAATCGAACCAACAACCTCCTGCTTATAAGGCAAGCACTCTTCCATTGAGCTAGCACCCTATAAGAATCGAGAAGAGGAGCAATATTAACACAGAGATTTCATCATTTGTAATTATAATAAAAGACAATAATATCCAAAGATTGTCATGCTTAAAATCCAATTTATTTTTCCAAAACACACTAATAAGCACAAAAATCTACTGTGATCAAGCAACAAAATATCATAAACAATTACGCAATCTATTAAAGTGATCCACAAAAGGGTCTTAGAAAACAAGATAATGTATTGATGCATACCTAATAACCTAAAATTGAGAAGGAAAAAGGATAAGGGATGTGTTTAATAAATAGTTGTAGAATCCAATTGAGGATGTGTGTATTGCTACATAAATGTTGCTATTCATTGACGATGTGATTTTTTTCAGCAATGGGATGGTAAGAGAAGCACTCATGAATGGTTACTAAAATAAGATGCCCACTATGTGCATCGTCTAATGAATATTTTAACAATGAAAACCAACAAATAGGATTTATATTATGTGCATTATTTATAATCTAAAAATTAGTAAGATGTCAACAAGGAAAATCATCATACCGAAAACACAATCACGCAGAGCATGAGAACATAGTCACGCTGAAGCATGGACACACAATCACACGAAGCATGAGAACACAGTCAATGTGGGCATAGATTCATGTTGAAGCATGTGCACACAACCATGCTAGGAAAACAATCACGCAAAGCATGAGAACACAGTCACGTTGAAGCATGGACTCACAATCACATTGGACAAACAGTCATGCAAAGCATGAGAACAGAGTCACAGTGGGAACACAATCACACAGAGCATGAGAACACAATCACACTAGTAGGAAAGAGACACGATCATGCTGGAAGAAGAGGTCACAATTAGCAGTAGTAAAACAATCCTTGACACCAAACCCAGGTAAGTGAGATACGTCTTGTTGGATAAACATATTGAAGGATAACACTTGCTTTTATAAGGGTCTTAGCTTTTAAGGTGTTAACCAATAAAACATAAAATACAATTAGGTTGACTTAGAATAGGTACCAAAGATCCTAAAAATAAAAACCATAAAGTAAAAGTCATCATACCAAAGGTACACACAATAAGAGTGCTAGGACCAAGTAAGATAAAGGACCATAAGTAAGCCAAAGAGGGTCACAATAAGAAGGTAATACAACCCTCATATCCCACAAGATCAAGTTGTAACATAAGGATGGACAAACAACTCCTTCTACCTATAGGACCAACAAGACCAAGGACTTTAATCTTTTCTCTCTCTCTCAAGGTACATTGTTGTATATAAATTTATCATCACTATATAGGTGCTACTGACATCATCAAGGGGCGGCCAGTCCCTTGAGAAACACTCATTTAGAAATGATATTGAAATCATCAATCAGAAATTCCAAGATGTGGAAAATGAATTTAAATACTGAGGCATAAAACCTTCCCAGCACAAGAAATATCATTTAATCCAGAAAAATACTGATAAAATGAAAGAATTCATCCTCAATAAAAGAACAATTTGAAGTAGAGAATCAAGCAAGAACACAAATTATGATTAAGAGATTCAACCAAAGCACCAGGAAAGTCAGCAGAAAGCTTCCCAACATATCAAGCTCATATGTTGGGGATCTCTATCCTTCAATGAGTCAAGAGGGTCTTCTAGGAGCTTCCCCTAAGGTTGGATTTCTTCACTCTGCTCAAGTTGAAATTCATTCCTTGAAATTACCTTCAAGTCTTCCTTTCTAATTTGCTTTGTATAGAAATTTGTTGATTTAAAAAAAATGGTTTTTGCTCTGGATAAAGCGTGAGACATTTGCATACCATATAAGAATGACAAGTGTTTTCCAAATGAAGAATGCGGGACTATATTTATATGAGAAGCTCATACTTCCAAAGTAAAAAATTCTTGGTTTCAAATTCAGATCACCCAACAAAGGAAATAAAATCAAAGTCAAGAAATTACACTCATTTTGAAAGGATATTGAAATCATCAATCATAAATTCTAAGATGTGAAAAATGGATATCCTGAGGCAGAAAACCTACCCAACACAAGAAATATCATTTAATCCAGAAAAATACTAATAAAATAAAAGAAGTCATCCTCAAGAAACGCATAATATGAAGTAGAGAATCAACTAAGAACACAAATTCTGATTAAGAAACTCAACCAAAGCACTAACAAAGTCAACATAAAGTTTCCCAACATATCAAACAGGTCCAACACATAGACTTATCAAGATTGCACATGGATTGATGCAAATTAATGCTATGGATTTACCTTCAAATATATCTGAATGGATCTATACAACCCATCATAAAAAATCCTTGCATAATTAGGAAAAGCATTAACCAAAGACTGAAACTTGGCAGGTTTGAGATTCCCATCTAGAGAAACCTCATCCAAATAACCATATACTAGTTTATCGACCATCATAATATGAGTCATTAAGGGTGATCCCATAAAAACACCCTCTTCAAATCCATTTGGGTTAACCAGGGTGGACTCAACACCTTGTAGAACAGCCAAAAAATGCTATAAAATACTCTGAACACAGTCAATATCATAGAGAGTCTCAACATTGTAAGAGTAGCTCGGTATTGGGAGATCATCTAAAGTGGCATGTTCAAGTGCTAACCCATTTCTCCTCTCAAAACTCATCTTGCATGAATCAAGAGCATGTTGGCCAGTAGTAAAAGAAAGAGGTGCTTCACAGTCACTGGTTACCTACGATATCTCTTACGATCCTGCCATGTTCATTCCTCTTACATAGTCTCAATGCTTTCAATTAAGACCCTAACCAATGCAAATACCATATGTTTGTACTCCAACAACTTCTCATTTTGTTTCCACCACTTGGGAGCTATGGAACATTATGAAGTAAGTGTATACGCAATTTAATGTGTAGAGAAACTTCCAAGGATTTTAATATTGGATTCCAACTTTAAGAGAGATTGTGCAGTATTCAATGACATTCAATACAAATGTCTCTCCCAGACTTGATATATACCTCAAAATTTCACCAATATTTCTCTATATAATATGAGAGTCTTTTAGAATTCTCACATGAAGCTCATACTTCCAAAGTACAAAATTCTTGGTTTCAAATTTAGATCACCCAACAAAGGAAATAAAATCAAAGTGAATAAATTACACTCATTCAGAAAGGATATTGAAATCATCAATCAGAAATTCTAAGACGTGAAAATTGGATTTAAATCCTGAGGCAGAAAACTTGGCCAACACAAGAAATATCATTTAATACAGAAAAATATTGATACAATAAAAGAAGTCATCCTCAAGAAAAGCACAATTTGAAGCAGAGAATCAACCAAGAACAAAAATTCTGATTAAGAGATTCAACCAAAGCACCAAGAAAGTCAGCAAAATTTTTCCCAACATATCAAACAGGTCCAACATGATGAATGATCAATATTGCACATGGGTTGATGTAGATTAACATTGTGGAGTTACCTTCAAATATATGTCACTAGCTCTATACAACCCATCATCAATAATCCTTGCATAATCAGGAAAAGCATCAACCAAAGACTGAAACTTGACAGGTTTGAGATTCCCATCTAGAGAAACCTCAACTAAATAACCATCTACTAGTTTACTGACCATCATAATAGGAGTCATTGAGGGTGATCCCACAAAACCACCCTCTTAAATTCAATTTGGATTAACCAGGGTAGACTCGGCACCTTCTTGACCAGCCAAACAATGCTTTAGAACCCTCTGAACATAATCAATATCATAGAGAGTGTTGATAGTGTAATATCAGCTCGATATTAGGAGATAATCTACAGTAGCATGTTCAAGCTGTAACCCATTTCTCCTCTCAAGACTTCTCTTGCATGAAGCAGAAGCATGTTGGCGAGTAGTAAAAGAAAGAGGGGCTTCACAGTCACTGGTTACCTATGATATCTCTTACGATCCTGCCATGTTCATTCCTCTTACATACTCTCATTGATTTAAATTAAGACCCTAGCCAATGCAAATACCATACGTTTGTACTCCAACGACTTCTCATTTTGTTTCCACCACTTGGGACCTATCGAACATTATGAAGCAAGTGTATAAGCAATTTAATACATAGAGAAACTTCCAAGGATTTTAATATTGGCTTCCAGCTTTAAAAGAGATTGTGCAGCAGTATTCAATGACATTCGATACAAATGTCTCTCCCGGAGTTGATATATACCTCAAAATTTCACCAGCTTTTCTCTATATAATATGAGAGTATTTCAGAATTATCACATGAAGCTCATACTTCCAAAGTACAAAATTATTGGTTTCAAATTCATATCACCCAACAAAGGAAACAAAATTAAAGTCAAGAAATTACACTCATTCAGAAAGGATATTGAAATCATCAATAAGTGAGATTCCAAGATGTGAAAAATGGATTTAAATACTAAGGCAAAAAACCTGCCCAGCACAAGAAATATCATTTAATCCAAAAAAAATTAAAATACTGATAAAATAAAATAAGTCCTCCTCAAGAAAAGCACAATCAGAAGTAGAGAATGAACCAAGAACACCAATTTTGATTAAGAGATTCAACCAAAGCACCAGGAAAGTCAACTGAAAGTTTCCCAACATATCAAACAGGTCCAACAGACAGACTGATCAAGATTGCACATGGGTTGATGTAGATTAATGTTGTGGAGTTACCTTCAAATATATGTCAATGGCTCTATACAACCCATCATCAAAAATCCTTTCATAATCAGGCAAAACATCAACCAAATACTGAAACTTGGCAGGTTTGAGACTCCCTTCTGAAGAAACCTCATCCAAACAATCATCTACTAGTTTATCGACCATAATAATAGGATTCATTGAGAGTGATCCTATAAAAACACCCTCTTCAAATCTATTTGGATTAACCAGGGTGGACTCAACACCTTGTTGACCAGCCAAAAAAGATGTAAAATCCTCTAAACACAATCAATATCATAGAGAGTCTCAACATTGTAAGAGTAGCTCAGTGTTAGGAGATCATCTAAAGTGGCATGTTCAAGTTGTAACCCATTTCTCCAAACAAGACTTCTCTTGCATGAATCAGAAGCATGTTGGTCAGTAGCAAAATAAAGAGGGGCTTCGTAGTCACTGGTTACCTACGATATCTCTTACGATCCTGACATGTTCATTCCTCTTACATACTCTCAATGCTTTCAATGAAGACCCTAAACAATGAAAATACCATATGTATATACTCCATCGAATTCTCATTTTGTTTCCACCACTTGGGAGCTATGGAACATTATGAAGAAAGTGTATAAGCAATTTAATACACAAAGAAAATTCCAAGGATTTTAATATTGGATTCCAGCTTTAAGATAGATTGTGCAGTATTCAATGACATTCAGTACAATGTCTCTCTAAAAGTCAATATATACCTCAAACTTTCATCAACCTTTCTCTATATAATATGAGAGTCTTTCAGAATTCTCACATGAAGCTCATACTTCCAACATGAGAGTCTTTGAGAATTATCACATGAAATTAATAATTTGATATAAATAATCAACATGGAAAAGGAAAATGTGAAGGTTAATATAATATAATCATAAAACATGAACAAAACTCATGCTTTTGAAAATTTGAAGTATCGATTTTTTCTTATGAAAATTTAGAGGTTTTTTTTTATTGTGCTTGAGTATCAGGAATGCAAATTAGCATATTCCAACCTTTTGGAAGCAAATTCCATTTATGCTAGGGAACTATCAATACATCAAACCCTATATTCTATACTCTAAACTAAAATATATGTATGCGTGTATCTTCCACGGGGATGAACGATCCTAGAATTGTTTTTGGTTAAATCAGTTCTTGACTGATTGACCTACTATTTCCCTTGTCAAGGCACAATGCAAGAGGTATTGCTTTGTTTTTAGAATTGGGGACTTGACTGTAACAAGGGAAATCATTAGTTTCTCTTTATGCATTATCCCTTGTAAAATGTTAGATCATATTTGTGTTCTTGCACCAAATCCATTTTCTTTAGAATCTTTGTTACTTTTAGTGCATGTGCTTGTGTATATTATGAGGATTGGGATATCTTAGGAAACCAAATTTTTAGTTACAAATATATTCACATGACTTTCTTAGATTTGATAAAAATGCATAATGCATTGTTCATCTATAGGTGCCTATTAGATTGGTCAAAACTATGGTCAAAATTGCCATGACCAGGCGAATTTTTGTAATACTATTGAAACTCATGTTGTTTACTGCCCTTGTGATGAACATGAAAGAGATTACTTTCCTACCAAACTTAGTGTCGTTATAAGATTGCTCGAGAATGTTTTCAATTGTCCCTATTCACACCCAAAATGCTCAGGCAATGATCGCTTGCTACATTTTTCTCAAGAGCTAAGTGAACACCCCATGCCAATGAGAGGGTAACAGATTCTAAGTTAGTTATTTCTGGTTCATGTCAGTTCCATACCTCCCTCTTGGTCTTGGTTTAGTTAGGACATATAATTTTCCTTAACAAAGATATTTTTGTTTGAAATGTTTTAAATAAAAAACCAAAAAATGGAAGTTATTTAGCCAAGTTTTGAACAAATCCAAGCCACATATTTCAAATGCAAAAAATAGCCAAGATAACTCTTAACAACCCAATTATATTTAAATAACTTTGACAATAATATTAGTTCATCCTATAAAACATTTCAAGGTTGTCAACGTGAACTCATGCCCATGCTTACACGCACACACACTTTAATAAACAGATTCTAAGTTAGTTATTTTTGGAAGCATGTCAGTTGCATACCTCCCTCTTGGTCTTGGTTTAGTTATGCCATCTAATTTTCCTTAACAAAGGCATTTTTGTTTGAAATGTTTCAAAGAAACACCTAGAAAATGGAAGTTATTTAGCCAAGTTTTAACCAAATCCAAGCCACACATTTCAAATGTAAAAAATAGCCAAGATAACTCTTAATAACCCAAGTATATTTAAATAAATTTGACAGTAAGATTAGTTCATCCTATAAAACATTTCAAGGTTGTGAGCGTGATCTCGTGCCCATGCTTACAAGCACACACACTTTAATAAACAAAGAAGAATTTTCGCTCAGTGCTCTTATAGGCCAGGGTTGGAGAGATATTTGTATCCTCTAATCTCCTATTTTATATTCCATGAACTCACAGTATGTTTTTTGTATGAATAATTTTGATGTGTATCCCCTTTCTTTTTTCTGTTTACTAGTGTATATATATTAGAATACCATTTTATCTCTTTCAAATTAAAGGATTTCTTAGGAAATTGGCAACCGATTTTTGGTAGATGCGGACTGCATGAGACCATACCATGGGTGATACCTTTTAAAATATAACATTATCTTCTTGGCATATGGGATGGAAGGTACAAGTAAATGCATTGCAATGTCTAGGATATTTTGTATAGTGGCTATATAAGCAAGTGATTCTAGAGATCTTACTGACATTACAAAGGTGTATTGTTGTTGATCATTCTACACCTACACTAATGTGTACTCTCGATGTTGCAAATGAAATATACAAGCAGGTCTTTCTATTTATCAATGTGTGTTTCCTTGTTAGTTTCTTACATCAGTAAAGTGACATTACTAAGAATTTGATGTGAACTTGGATGAGTGAAAAGAACTTGTACTTGCATGCTTCTTATATGCATTTATTATTTCTATAATATTGTAGATCTTGAGCTTGTGAGATTGAGTTGTTAAAGTATGTTTTGAAGTCCTTCATTCATTACTTAATGGGGAATTTGATGTTCAGTTTTTCCTAGAGTTTGCAGTAGAACATTTTATTCCTCTCCTTACCCCATTACTAGTTGCACACCAATTGAATCTTAAACAATTTTCCAAGTACATTCTCTATGTTAAAGAGATCCTTCGGTATCGAATCATCTCTTAGAATCTTAGTTGTGGCTTGTGTGTTACAATTAGCAATACTTTGTTTCTAGTGTTATGAAATCAAATAGATAATAATATATTGATAGAGTACTTTGTTGTGTGCAACCTAACAAGAAAATCGAGGAGAAGCGTGGTGTGACTCCTAATGATGTGATTCCATTTCCCTTGGATACTAGATCAACATCTACCATATTAATAAATGGAAGTAATGTTGATTCCTTGAAGACAATAGGTGTGATTTTGGCCATAGGAGAGAAATCCATAATCTTGCGTGATTCAAAGGATTGGGGTTCATTTTCTAGATCCCCCCCAAAAAAAAATACCATCAATAATATGTCTACCATAAATTGCAATTCACAATCAAATAACTTAGTGACAACTTCTGTCCAAATCTCCAGTGCAATAAGTGCAATCCACTCTATTCATTCTGACCCTTCTACATGTGCATCATCTGTAAATTTTATATGTGCACCAATAGATATTGGGTGGCCACCTACAACACTTTCAAAAACACTTATGTTTTCCATGTCTCAAGTAGGTTCCTTACCATCTTTTACTGAATATGGAAGTTGATCATTATGACCTCATGGTCTTCAAGAGGCAGCAACCAAGAAATCAATGTCTAATGGTCTTGAAAATGTATCTATTGGAACAACATATGGCATTGATTACTTTAATCCTTTTGCTAACTAGCCTCCAGGTACTAAGAGTGGAATCAATAATCAAACGAGGGATGGGGACCCACTTGGTAGTGTAGGTTCAATGAGTAGTTCAGAAAATGCACCTGTGCAAAATACTACTAGTTCATAAAGATGGTCTGCCTTAATTCCAAGCATGCCAGGTGGTTCTTGGGTTGTTACTACAAGCCAATAGCATATAGATACTGGATCAATATTTCCATCTACCAAGACTGAACATGTATCTTTGAAGATTGCTCTACCTTCACCTTCTGGAATGGGCAGAGGAAGAGGAAAAGTAAGAGGTCAAGTATTCTCTAGTATCTCTTCGGAGAATGGTAATGCAAATCCAACTGCTGATAAGTATTTCCACTTATCTCCCCATAAAATTTTTTCATAGAGATTGGATATAGTTACCATAATTTTTTAAACTCTTTTGAATGTTTTGTACATTGGGGTTTTAATCTTAAAACCAGAAGTAAGAGGACATGAAAGATTGTGATGTTAATAGACAGACTCTATTTGTGCTTATTGTAGATACATGGGGAGTAATGTGCAATGCAAGTTTTGCAATAAACATGTGAGTGGATTTATTGACACAAAAACCTCTGCGTGATGTAAATTCCTGCCGGAATGTGCCTTCATGCATTAAGCATCAGGAAATTGTAAATCATGTTATTGGAGCTATAAAATGAAATTAAAAACTTTGAAGCTTAATTTGGCCAAGATTCTTCTACGTCCAACAAACCGCCTACAGCTGAAAGTTGAAATCACTATTTCTCACATCCCTACAACTCCTCCTCTTCCATTTAAAATTTAAAAAACCGGCCTCTCCTAAAACTAATGGTGGTTTCAACTTTCTAAACATAGGTTTCTTTGTCCACATAGATCTCAATGTAGCTTAAAGAACATGGCATGAAAAAAATTCAACAATAAACAACCTTTGAAGCATTGGTTTCCACCTTGTCATCCTTAATATTAATCTCAATCATCTCTTCAGGAAGTTTGTCCACTCCAATAATGTTATCACAACTTGTATTTGTTGTTTTTGCAAAATCAACACTTACACGGGCCATATGTTGTAAAGAAACATGTTCTGCAAGTTCATTGTTCTATATTTACTTGATAACTTTAATTAAATATTGTGTTCCTTTTATTGTTGCCTCACTTACTATGTTGGTTTGGAATTTCCACAACACATAAACACTCTAGTCAATAAAAAAAGAGACAATCCATATAATACTAGAACCACTTCCTACCATTTAGTAAATAGAGACAAGTGGAAGAATTCTCTTTAGGTTTTGTTTGAAGCTTCATACATTCCGTGAATGCATTTTTCCAATAGTAAATCAAACCAGAGTTGATTGAATTGTCCGCACACCATTGACCTTTGATTTTTTAATAGTCCACACACCTCTGAGCTCTCCTTACCATTGCAAACTCTTTGTTTAAGACTTTGTGGCAACCCTCCAACAAACTAAAAGTTTTAATCACTATATCATTAAGGACATGACAACTAGATGGACAATTTAATCACTACAGTAAAATGATTCTAATCACTCTATCCATACTCTACACTGGAACAATAAAAGAGGATATGCTCGCACTCGGACTTGCAGTTTTAAATAATATCATATGTGGGAAGTGTTTTACTTTCAGACGTTTTAAATACATCTTCCATTCACTTTTATGTGGATATTATAACCACAAAATTTTCCTTGAAGTGGGATGTAATTGGGACAGTCACTTCTCACCAATAACAGACATTTCTTCTTGTTGTCAGGGTGATGTGTGTATATAGAGTGGGGGAGTTGTCCTCCAATCAATTCAAATATTTTTTTCAAGGAGAATTGAATAATGAGGCAGTTTACCGCAAACCCTAAACAAAATGAGGTGGATTAATAAATAGACCCTTTAATAAATAGACACAATGTTTTTTTTGCATTAATCCAGGTCACAAACAAAACAGAAAAAAAACATTAAGGAAATCTACAAGCGCCTACTTTGTGAATTCCTTAAACATTTATGAAATATGACAGGTGAATTTCTGAATGCCTTAAACATTTTAAATTATTCGATTGTAATATAAACCCCCTCACATCTCATATTTCATTCTATGTTGTAAACCGCCATTTCTTTTTTATACAATTTAATCTGTCTCCATTTTCCCAACCCATTTGGGTTGTTTTAGATCCATTAGGTTTCCAAAAACATAAGAGATCAGTCTGTGCGGTGTGTGTGTGGAGGAATTATTGTCATCACGGAGAAGCCTTTATGGGTTTTTGGCAAGTTTGGGTGGAATTAGAGATAACCCATTACAAATCTCCATAGCTCAAAATAAATAAAAAATCAAGCCAAAGAAATGAAAAGATACCCAAATCCACAACCCACAAGACCAATTGCATTTGTTTTTCACTTGTAGTGTGGAATGAAGCTATCACAGTCCATGTTCTGTCACGTGATTCAGGATTTCATTTGTTCATGGGGTGTATTGTTAAAACACCACCCCTTATCCACAAAACAAATAAAGAAAAATTTAAATTAAAGAAAGTGGATGAAAGTTGTTAGGAATGTAGTATTATGAGCAAATTGAAAAGACTTTGGAGTCTGTACCTATTGGTTTAGTTATCAATGGACCAATGAAGCTAACAAGAACCTATTTTGTCCCCTACTGCCTTCTCTACCCATGAAATTGGTGCCTATGAGTGTTTTGTCTTGTTAGCACAAGTTCGTAGGGTTATAAATGTCATGGATTTATGGATTTCTGCTAAAACTAGGCCTAGGTAAGAAAGAATAGTGTAAACTCTCTACTAATAGTTACAACAAATAGATGAGAAAGTTTACTCATATAAGCATATAGTTAGTAAGCTTCGCAATGATAAAATGAGGCAAGCTTAAAGTATCCGAAAGCAAGGTCTCTAAAAGTGCCAACTGAGGCAAGTAATGAAAGTCACTATAGTTTCAACAACTTATTTTAAGACAAATCTATCTATACACATGAGCCCAAATTTCCAAGCCAATGAAAGACAATTGCCACAAACAAAGATAACATGCTAAATGATACAGAATTTTCTCAAATATGAAACAGCAAATCGGTTTAATGGATTAAGAATTTTTCCTTTTAGATCTTTTTGGCAACTAGCGATATGAATAAGATATTGGGAATATACATCAAGATCAAATATACAAGGCCATATTTGTAGAAAGCCTCTCCATTGAGTCCTATAATTTCATATCTAAATGTGTCTTTTGATCAAATGAGGAAAAATTATTTTCCTAAATAGTGAAATCATAGAAAACAACATTAAATTTAATTTTCCATGGAACCTAATCTGCCAAAAGGTTTGTCTTTGTGCTAGATCATCTCTGGGAATCAAGGTATATTTGATTGTTGGAAGATAACCTAATTCTAATGTTTTGAGGAATCTATTCTAGTCTACAACTTTGCAAAGATGATTCCTCTTTGTAAAATTTGTGAACTTGGAATAAGTATCGAACCATTTTTGGATTTTATTTGAAGCAACCAATGCTTGTGAAGCCATTATACATTGGTTGATACATTTTGTGATAATAAATATATGGAGTCAATGTTATGTTCCCCTTGTCCCTTTTTCCAGTTCCTACAGCTTCAAGCAGTCACAACCAATGTATACTGCAATACATCAATGCGATAAGGAATATGCCAATTGAAGAATAAAGTTGTAAAGCTTCATATTTTTCCTTAAACCATGCCATGAAGTTGGTGAATTCTTAAATGTTGGAAAAAAGAAAAGGATCCAAAGGAACCAAAATCCTCACTTTCTCCTTCGTTGACAATTTTCTAATATGTCCAACGATCCAAACAAGGTGGCATCAAGAGTCACAGGGTTCCTTGATGCAATGAAGGAAGAGATGTGTGAATACTTGCCAGAAACAGAAAGATTAAAATCCAGATCTTTGAGTGTTTCATCAAAACCTTGTCTCCATTGAGTTTATATGATCCATAAGTAGGTAAGTTGAATATTTGGTTCAAGGACAGTGAAATGTGTGGCTCAAGAGAAGCAAACAACCCCCGCCTTCTATTTTCATTAGAAACCACAAATTCTTTGCTAATTGGTTCACAGTATTTTTGAACCAGGGTTTCCAATGCTATAGAGAGTTATGTAAGTGAAATACAAGCTCTAGTGAAGGGATTTAAAATAACACTCTTCAATATCAGAAAAAAAAATAAAAACAAGTTTAGATCAAGCCACCAAGTATTTCATTGAAACTTTTTGTAACTTCAAAAGCCCCTTATCTGGAATAACAAAGAGAATTGTGGAAATGTTTGAACACTGGATATCATAGAAACCCAACTTTCTCCATGCTGGGTAGATCTTCCAGTTAAAAATAAACAAGTATATAGTGTGCAGAAGTGATCGAACTCTCATCAAACCAAATAAATAACCTCATTGCCACCCGGCCAATCAATAAGATTTCAAAGTAGAAACATACTCCAATAGATGCAAACAAGTAGTATACATAGTGTTACAGAGAGAAATTCCTATGGCTTGGGGTACCACAACAGACAGCTTGAATCCATAAATCAATCCTTTCCAATATGCAATAGAAATTAAATGTCTAACACTAAAGGATCAGACCTCGTACCTTATTCCGGACGGTTGAAGTAGATCCCCGTTGAGCTTTCCAACTTCAGCTTGAATTGATAGATTACTTTCTCAACAACAAGTAAACAATACAAGTATTCTATATATCATGGTGTTAGATCTATTCTAGCATATATAATCAATAATGTAAAAGCATTTGACATAATCCAATGGATACAATATTCAATCAAACACACATTATTGGACAGGAAAAGATAGTTCTTATTAATATAAATCAGAGATTACAAAATACAACCTCTGACGGCAAGTCTGCGAACCATAGAAACTGAATCCCCCACTTGGGCCTCCACCACTTCAATCCTCCATCACTTAGATAGCAAGCTCACAAGCAAAAGGAAAGCTTGGGAAGAACATGAAAGTGCTCCAAGGGACAAAGGGATGCAGACTCAAGCATAAGTTCCGGCAACAATGGACTATAATTTCGATGCTCTCAACTCTCTCTTATGTCTTCAATGTACCAAGGGGTTCCTTATATATCTTTTCAAATGGGTAATGAGAGGTCGAATCCGAGCGATCTCAAGGCATATGGAAGGCCAAGATTTAAATGAGTCGGATCCATGTCATGGAAAACTCCAAAAGGATTTGGATTATGCACACATCCCGATGTACACGGTTATATGGGTCAAACCTGTGTGTGTACGCGATTATAGGTTTAAAAGCCGTGTATATCATTTTTCATATTCTTGTAGGGATGATCAACGAAACTCAAAGGACAAAAAGTGGTCCATAGGGTTTAATGAGTCTACAACGAGACAGGGGAAGGCCATACAATGTGTGATTCATCTGGAGCGGTGAAATCCGCTATAACAGATGCCCCCTAATGTATGAGATCAGAGGGGTTATGCGATGGCCGAAATATATTATAAGTCCATCCTAGAAGTGGAGTGATGAAGAATCCCAAATGGAAGACCAACCACCCAATCAGCAAAGTGCAATAATACAACTTTGCATACAACTGCAAATACGTATAGCAGTCCCGGATACATAAGAGTACAATGGCCATGAATAGGCATGAAACATGATATCACATATGTGGTCATCGCCACATACAATATACATAGATAAGAATCTCCATGATGAAGATATACAAAGGACCATGATCTCCAAAATGGCTAATAATAGATCAAGATCTCCATAGTGGTTAGAAATATCTGACATATACTGGAATCAAGTCACGAGAGCTAAAATTTCATGAACACTGGCATGATCAAGGAGGTAGCATATAAGAGATGCCACCAATTTGGAAAGTCTTCTACACAAACGGCTACGAGTACATGTCCTACTATGCAAATAGAGGTGTCAAGGTCGAACATAGTAGTCCATCGTCTGATTACCGGTCATTGATGTATACTGTTAATAGACGCGAGATCACCCACCGATAATGAAAATGGGAATCAAGGTAATAGAGTGCAAACTAACAAGTGTGAATAAATGTGTTGAGGTCGAACACTTGAGAGGATCCATCGATCAGGGGACATTGATGTATTCCCAAGAAACTGTCAATGGCAAGAGAACTTGCCACTGATGACTGCAAGTCTCAAGGCACTCAAAATGAATCTAGATTCCAATCCCAGAATAAATGATCTGAAGTCGATGGGATGAAATCCGCTGGAAGGAGGGAATTAAGGCATCCCCCATCATCCAACATGAGGTACTCAGCAAAGCTGTATAATGTGGAAGGACTCGATCATAAGGTGCACAAACCAGTAACTGTACCGGGAATGGATGACATGCAAAGTCAAGATAACTGAGGAATGGCCGACTCAGGTTTCAACTTCCTTCGAACAAGAGCATAACGGCATATAGTTACTGAGTGAAGGCAGCATAGACTTGATATACAAACTGGGACATCTCTGTGACACAGGAGGCATCGACAGAGGCTCCATAGGGACTGGAAGCTTAACCAGTCGGTGGAGATAAACTCAGATAAATGAGTACAGCTCCTAAGTCAAACTATAACCCAACCAATGGATGTGATATACAGTGCTATGTTCGAAGGCGACACGACTTGACAGCTACCAAATATAACATCTTTCCTTGTCCGGCTTTTTGGTTTTTTTATTTTTTTTGGACTTTTTCAGTTATTTGAAAAGCTTGAAAAAAGAATAAAATAGATTTATAGTTACAAACTAGGAGGAGATGAGTGTCATAAGGGCAAACAAACTAGTTCCAAGCAGTGGAACATACATATGCTCAATACAAGGATACATGTGTAGGATATCGACACTCGGGGGGAAATCCCTTCCCGGTAAAAAGGGAATCAAGCTGCGAAGGATATAAAAAATGGCTCTGCATGTCTAGACATGAGACAAGCTCGGCCTATATGGCTGAAACGCAATGTCAGGGGAGCCAGCATAAAGCTCAATAAGGCAGGAAAAGCTCATGATAATGCATTCACAACTTGATACGAGGGATTCCTGAGGGAAAAGGCCAGCATAATATCAAAAGGAGTATGAGGATCTCACGAAATGTCATGGCAGTACTATACAACGGACTCCCACACCCTAAAAGAGAAAATGTCAGCATGGACACCAAATGCAAATAAGGCACTAACTAGGGTACCCATGTAAGGTGAAGCTCTACCACTCATATCATGCCACTTCTAAAATAGCAAGAACGTTATGTGACATAATAGAGTGGGTTCATACCTAAGGACATGGTGATATGGTCATAAGGTCATGCGAAATGCAAACGGTGGTGAACCTAACCTATATGCTAGTTTAGACATGATACCTGAGATATGTATGAACATGTCAATCCAAAGGCTGAAATGGCACTGAAAAAGGTCTTCTACATCACAAATTATGTCAAAAACGGTCCAAAATGATTAGAAAATGTCGAAACTATAGAAAAGGGGGTAAAATTTTTCAAATATTTGAAAATTTTTCTATAAATAGTAAAAATATAAATCATTTGAAACTTTTACCCATTTGAGCTCTGATTTTCAATTGCAAATTCCAGGAGATCCAATCGGCGGAATTCACAACCGTTTCTTCCAAGTATTTACTCATGCTCTCCTCTTGCATTTTGATATAATTTTTATAGATTTTCATGGTTGAATGAGGTTTTTAGGCCATCCCAACATGTGCACTACGGTCCACATGGATATCGAGGTTTTTTCCACATATAGGGCTGGCTATACACGGAAAAGGGCCTCAAACCTACGTACATACGCGGTTGTTTTCAAAACAGTCACGTATGAGGCCGCGCATATGAATTTTCACTAAACTAATGGGCAAATTTCCAATTTCTTTTGCAGGATGGTGCTAGAGTGGAGAGAGCGTGAGCATGGTGAAGTAGGGGAAGCAGTGAGGGCTGACTTAATGGATCAACAAGCTTTACGTGCATGTGGACTCTACAAGTTTTGGTGTCTTGGTGGTTTGAGGGCCAAACCAAGACTGCTACAGATGTTGGTAGACTATTGGGATCCAGACTCAAAGTCCTTCCGTATTGATGGGATCTCCCTCACCATAGAGGTGGAGGACATATACTTTATCACTGGTCTTTCTAGACGAGGGGAGATGGTGAACCTTCGTTCCCGAGGTGGGCCAGGGGGTGGCTTGAGTATTGACGAGTACATAGCCATGTACTGCTATCTGGATACTGAGAAGGTGGGGAGTCAAATCCCTACCAATGCTATACAAGTGCTGGGCCTAAAGGCCATATTACTGACACTGGGCAGGATAGCAGGTTTAGCATCACTCCACCAGGCCTCTTGGCCACTGATGTTCTATGTAGTGGAGTGCACGAGACCCACTATATACAACTGAAGTACCACACTACCAAGCAACATGAAACACCAGCTCAGTGAGTGTAAGGCAGGCAGTGTATGGAACTTTGGGTTTAGCAGTATCTTGAGCACATTTTTCTTCGAACGTGTTCCAGGATTGAGCCCTAGAGTGGACATTCCTCTCCACGGGGTTCGAGATCCATCCCAACGGCGTTGGGCAGATGCTATGCGTAGACTGGGGGGTGGTAGGGTGGCCAACCCATATCCAGCTGACTTCTTTCCATGGTGGCAACGATAGATAGTTTCCATCGATGACTACCCCTATGCAGGGATAGATTTCTAGGGGGACCCGGACATGCCACTACCACCAGGATCGGCATATGGTGACATAGGTAACGAATCTCGACCCTCACTCTTTTTAAAAATTTTGAGTTATTTAATTTTTTGTGTTTTCTTGATTATATGGAATCAAAAAGACATGTTTTTGTGCGACAATACATAGCGACATCTACCATTTATGTGCAGATGTGGGACCATGACGACCAGAGGGCTTCCCTCGTCATAGACGGAGGGGAAGAGGAGATGACATCACAGGTGTGGATGCGGAGAGAACGCTCCAAAGCATTCATACCAACTTTGTGAGACTGACTCATAGAGTTCCCATGGCGTAATTTGAGGACTTTCCTGAGGCCATCAATGGCAGGTGGTGGGTGTACCACGCGCATGGGTGCATTTATTTTGACGGCTAGCTAGAGCCATGGTGACGTTCCATGATCACAACCCTCCTCCTCCTCCACAGGATTAGACACCTGGGAGTGTATATGTTTTCTACTATCGTGTATTATATGATGGTGGCTTGAAATCCCCAATTTTGTATCATGACACTATGTATTACCCCATTTTTTATGTATATATAAAAAAGTTTTATGGTGATCGGTTTATTTATTTACATGTGTAAAAATTGTGTTTATGATTAATTTATTGTGAATGAAACAAATGCCAATCTAACACGTAGTTAGCATATGAGTCAACAAATTGATTATTATTTCTTGGAATGTGTATATATGTTATATTGTCAAATTGTCATTCTAACAATCTCACACGCAAGAATCTCCTCAATAACATCGGATCTCTAACATGGTACAAACCATTGAGCTGTGACACTACTAACTCCGAATCAAGACGTACCTCAAGAGATAGAACACCATGTAGAATGGCATCCCATAGAATCTTAATAACGACGCTATATTCAGCAACATTGTTGGAAGATGGCCGTATACATACACCTCCTGAAGACAGTACCTGACCCATAGGAGTATAAATCACCCAAGCAGCAGAGGCTGAGTGTTGAGTGTGACAGCTTGCACCATCCGCGAATCCTATGTAGGTGGAAGATTCCATTGACATCTGCCAAAAGAAATGGAAACTAATCACAAACCCGATCATGATAAGAAAAAGACGTAACTATGCAAAGTTGTACAATAATATACAATAAGCAGCCTTGGATGAAAATCATGCATAGTATTTTTTAAGATAGAGCCCATTTCTAGGCTCCGCCAAGGTCATCCCTTCGTAATCCACTAACTCATAGGCATCCTTCTCTAACACATGCTTGACCATGTAGGGACCACGCCACATAGGATTAAATTTCCCTGCCCCCAAGGGTTCTTTCGGTTGATCCCACAAAAGAACCAAGTATCCTTCACTAATTAACACTCTTGGACGGATATACTTATCATACTGGACATTTACGCGATGCTTATTAACCTCTAGAGCCACCAAGGCATCCTGACGCTGCTCATCAAGTTGTTCAAGGTGAACCAAATGCTCCTCCAAAGGTGAAGTGTCTGGTAAGAGTTCCACAGCTAGCTTCAACGAAGGAATCTCGCATTCAACCGACAATATCGACACCACTCCATGCACTAATTGATATGGAGAAAAACCAGTGGCAGTCTTAACAACAGCTCGATATGCCCACAAAGCAGGGTATAACATAATGTGCCAATTCATCTTGCTTTGTGAGATGGTTCGTTGGATAATGGATTTGAGTGATTTATTCACTGCCTCAACCTGTCCATTTGCTTGAGGGTAGTAAGAAGAGGAGTGATCTTTCTTATGCCCTAACCTAGATGCCAACTCTTCCATCATACGGTTCTAAAAGTGCGAGCCATGGTCAATGAAAAGCTCTTTCGAAATCCCGAATCGAGTAATAATTTGGTTGAATACAAAGTGGGTTGTTGTCTCACCGTCGTATTTTACTGTAGGCATAGCCTCAGCCCATTTAATGAAGTAATCAATAGCCACTATAATTTGATGGTGCCCCCCAGCTGAAGCTGGGTTGCAATCCATAAAATTGAGCCCCCACTTAGTGAAGGGACCGGCAGTGATAATGGGAGGTAACGGGGCAGGTTTCGAGCACATATTACATGCGAACACCTGGCAAGGGTGGCACCTCTTGACCGCATTAATACAATCCTTGAATATCGACGGCCAGAAATAACCTGCTCTCAAAATATTTTGAGCTGTAGAAATCCCAGATAAATGACCACCACACGCCCCTCTGTGGCAATCATTTAGCACTACCTTAGCCTCATCATGAGTTAAACAACATCGTAAAATGGAATCTACTCCATGGTGGTACAAAGTATTGTCCACTATGAGGTAGTTCTTAGAGACGTGATGTAATCGTCATCGTTCATCTCGCGAGAGGTGAGTAGGAGTCCTCTGTGTTTGCAAATATACTGTGATATTCCCATACCATGGGTCTAACGTTGAGATTAAGAAGATGTGTTCATCGACAAACGTATCTTCACAAACCAACTCCTCATCCTTGCTCGAAAAATCCGATATAAGCTCTGCAAATATTAAAGATTTCTTTGATTTTTCCGAAACAAACTCGAGATCAAACTCTTGCAAAATGACAATCCATTTATTATAATTTCCCCCAATCATCCTTCGTGTGAGGATGAATTGAAACGGATTGACATGGGCCACAACCAATGTCTGACGAAGGAGAATATAATGTCTCAAACGCTGAACCGCATGTACGGTAGCTAAAGCAAGCTTATCGACATGAGAATAACGAATCTCTGCGTCAATAAGGTTTCGGCTCAGATAATATATGACATGCTCTTGGAGCTCCTCATCCTCTTAAACCAAAAACATACCAATCGTCTCTAAAGACGCGACCACATATAATAAGAAATCGCAGCTATAGTCCGGGGGACTAATTACTGGGGCCAATGCTAGGGCTCACTTGAGTCCATCGAAGGACTCTTGGGCTCGCTCATCTCATTCAGAGGGAGTATCCTTCTTCAAGAGACGCATGAAGCCTCTAGTCAAATTGGCAAAGTTGACAACAAATATTCGTAAGAAGTTTGCCATGCCTTGCAAACACTGAAGATAATGAATATTTTGCGGGGGAGACAACTGAAGTATTGCCTCAACCTTCAAAGGGTCGACTCTTATTCCCTCTTTCGAAATGATGAATCCTAACAAATGACCTGATTTCATGCAAAAGATGCACTTATGAGGGTTTAATCTAACTGAATAGTGCCGACATCTTTCGAATACCAATCTCAAGTGATAGGGATGACGCATTCTCATACAAGAATGAGCAGTGAGGTCATCCAAAAATACCTCAATAATTGACTTGAGATCGTGGAAAATCAAGGTCATCACCCACTAAAATGTAGCTCCGACGTTTTTAAGGTTGAAAGGCATTTTCTGATATGCAAATGTTCCCCAAGGACAGATAAATGAGGTCTTATGTTGGTCCTCAGGTTTAATCTAGATCTGATTATACCCAGAAAATCCATCCATGAAGGAGAACACCTCGCTACCCGCACACTCATCCAAAATCTTATCAATAAATGGTGTGGGGAAGTTATCCTTAGGACAGGCATGATTCAAATCATGGAAATCAGTACATATGCAGATCGCTCCATGATTCTTATCCACCAGAATGGGGTTTGAAACCCACTCCATCAAGGGAAACGAGATAGATGAAACCGGCTTTCAACAGCTTCTCTATCTCTGCCTTAATGGCGGGTGCTTTCCTAGGATTCACCGCGCGTAAACGCTGTCGAACAGGCTTAGCGTTGGGGTAAGTCTTAATCTCATGTTCTACAATCCGAGGGTCAATACCTGGAATATCATCGTAAGACCAAGAAAAAATATCACGAAATTCCTTAAATAACTCAGTGTATTCAAGAATCTCAGCTTGGGAACATTCTGCGCCAATATATACATTCTCTATTGTGACAGGATTGCGAGAAATGTTGATAGGAATCATTGACGATATGTTCGCCATGTTTCCATCAGCCATCAGACCAGAAGAGCTTAATGGAACCACAACACTACCAACTTTCTGACTAAGAATCGCCCTAAACTCCTCACACTCTAAGTGGTCAAGATTAGGAAGAAAGTATGATCTATAATGGAGTTCCTCCCATGGTGGCTCAACTCCTGACATAGCCTCGGTAATTGCTTCATCCAAAGGGAAAACCGTCTCAAGGTAGTCATGGGCGTGAGAAGACTATACTTCCCATGCCGGCAGCACATAAGGGTCCTCCTCCTCCGTCCGCAAAGAGGAAGAACTAGGCTCTACAGTAGACTTGAGATTAGCTTGATAAGATATCATAACTGCAGGCAACGACACACTCATCTCGACGGGCTCACTCGAAGTAATCGGTGTAGGAAGAATCCAAGGATCTTCCATATGGGTCGTGCAAAAAGACACCGAGGTCATAGATGTCGAACCCTCATAGAAACAAGATCCTATCATGAGGATCTACGTAGGACAACTAAAGCCTCCCATGGGGGATGGATACATGCCTACACCCACACTCCCAGTTGCCGGCTGAGAATGGTCAACGATCAGGATCGAAGGTCCCGAAGATGCTGTAACAGACGGATTCTTGAATGCCATTTGATCAATCGTTACAATCTTCCCGTTATGTGGAAAGCATACAACGCGGAACAAGGAAGAAGCAATGACTTGCATACTATACATCTATTTCCTACCCAGCAAGAGATTGTAGTCAAGGGGCGCATCAACCACCTCAAACTCTATCGCAACGGTCTTCCCCCCCAAACAAACTTTAAGGGAAGGAAGGATACCATGCGGCCTAAAAGATCTCCCATCAAACACAGTTAACATAGTCGCTGATTTAGACAGCTCAGGAGAACCCAGACCCTTCCAATAGGACAAAGACATCACAGAAGCAGCAGCGCCCTCATCAATCATAGTACACTTGATGATCATATTAAGACATTCTACGTGCACCAAAAGAGACACATAGTAGGGAAAACGAGGTTGCAGTCCTGCAGTTTCAAATTTGATCACTGAGGAAGAATCATCTCCGTTCACACCAAGGGAAGAAAGCAATGCCTTCCTTTGCGAAGGACAGCTCTGAAGCACTTCCAATGCAGACATCACACAAGGACTGTGGCCCAAATCCTCGACAACTGAATAATTCTGGGCGGCTCGGGCATTTGGATTATGCCCTAAACGCTTAAGAACCCCCTTAGGAATGCGAGGTGCAACCTCAGGTTTATCTGCAGGTTTCTCAATGCGCAAAGGAGACCCTGGTGGATCCGGCTCTTTGCTTGGGCTGGGTTTTGACGAACTGTAATCTTTCACACGAGTCACAACTTTCGTAGCAAGGACCATGTTAATGCACCCACGACCACTACCCTCTGGTGGATCATCATCACTAGACTGGTCATGGGACTTCAATTTCATATTTTGGTTATGCGGTAAAGGGTTCGTTAGCATAGTTGGGCCCTGTGCTAAGAATCTCGAAGCTTCTTCAATCCGAGGGTACAAGTAAGTGAGGTGATCATCCTTACATAACTTCCAAGGGAACTTAACCTTACGTTTAGCTTGCTTGTCCCCCCCAACATTTTTACCATTCTTGTCATTATTGTTAGCATTCTCATTCTTATTCCCACCCTTTCGATTACTATTTTTACCCTTTTTTCTATTCCGTCCGGGCTGCTGGTTACCCTTCTGGTCCGACGATTGCACTGAAAGTACATTTGTCGTTTGGGCGGGTTGAGATGAAGTCGTAGCTTGTCTCGAAGTAGATTGGTTGATTGACAACTGACCAACTTGTTTTGCAACCGAATCTGTAGGTTTTGCACTTGCACGACCCACAATGCCATCGACATGTGGTCCAGGTTTGACTTTGGGATCGAAACTGGAATGAGGAGCGTTGGGAATAATATCATACAACAAACCGGACTGAGCATAGATCAAGTCCAGTTCCTACGCCCTAAATATTGCTTGTTCCTCATTCTGCACTTCGGATGTGGAAACATCCTTTACTATATACAGCAATAACGACTTGAGGAACCACTCAAGGAGGAACTCCGGTGGTATAAAGGCTTTAATTAATCTCTTCCATCTGTGCCACTCTTGAATGTGATTAGAAATATGGGTGGCTTTATCTTGCCGAAATGTCAAAAAGAGTTCAGTACCAATATCATAACGCACTGGTAGCTGGAAGTGATTAAGAAAAGTCATCGCAATGTCGTTGAACAAGGTGAAAGCTCCCCTAGGTAACTCTATATACCATTTTGCAGCAATCCCTGTGAGGGTGCATTGAAATAGTCTCAAATGGACTGAGTCCTGATGTAACGAATTCAAATAGCACCATAGGTGAAACGTAGTAACGTGTTCGCTTGGATCCTCTCCCAGTTTGCCTTCAAACTTAGGTATGTCTGAAGGAAGCTTGGTAGGGACAGCTGGCCAAGCCAGGTCATGAGCCACAGGATCGTTCGTAAGTCTCGATAAGTCAGGAATATTGAGCGTCGCGAGGAAAGGGAGCCTAGGATGATGAGGTTGATGGACCACTCCCTAATTCATATAGGGTCGATTACCACCATGGCCTTGGCCATAGTTCCCTCCTCCCCTATGACCCATATAGGGTGGCGTGGAAGCACCATAATGAGGTGGACCTTTACTAGTAGGAGCTACAAATCCGTAATTAGGAGAGTAAGTAGGTTGTTGATACCCACCTCCATAAGGTGAAGAACCCTGTCCGTACTGTGCCCCATAATAGGGTCCATAGGTCATCGCTTGCTATGCCCCATGAGACACTCCGTAGGTAGGAAGATACGCTCTGGAAGTAGGAATATACATTCCGGAAGTAGGGATATATGCCGCGGAAGTAGTAATCTGACCTCTAGAAGCATGAACATAACCTCCCGAAGTGACGGGTGGTATGTAGACTTGAGACACAATCGGTCTAGTAACCGCTGTACGGAATTGACTCATAGCCATGTGGCGACTCAAAGGACCACGTGAATAAGGTGGAGGGTGGAAATTTAAAGAAATAGGGACCGAGGATGAAGGGATTTGAGTAATCAAGTATGTACTATTCCCTATCATGACTCGTCTCAGATCTGGTATCCTAATAGGATCGCTAACCCTAGACCTAGGAGGAACATAAGATGTAGCTTCCACCGCTGGGATGGAAGGTGCAATGTGACTAGTGCTCCCAAACCTCTCTGCATGTTAAGGAATGAGAGTGCCCCCAGGCATAGTGTTAGGCTCGAAGTCGAACTCGATATGAAATGTCAAATCATGCATAGGAAAACTAGTCATACCATAACTAGCATAACTAGTGGTGGTAGGTTCAAAATGAGTCTCTGCATCCTCTGGCATGCCATACCGGTAATGCATCAAAGGGGAATCAGCCCTAGAGTGAGTAGGTCTATCGTGCATGGCTCCTATCTCAGAAATCACAGGACCTAACTCAGATAAGTCGGGTGAAGGATCATAAGTAGGAGTAAATTCCACATCGTCTACACGAATGGGAGGAGGTGGTTCAGGAATACCTTCTGAAGAATCCCCCATGGTGTGTGAATCAATGTGTGACATAGTCCACCTGGACTGTCTAGGTCTCACTCCCGAAGGAGGAGGAAAAGTAGAAGGTGGAAGTCCTGCTAAATGACGAGAACGGCATGGAACCGCACTTGAACCCACAAGGACTCAAAAGATAGAAAATACTCTCTATTTATGTCAACCCTAGGCCAACTAGAATGCATAGAGCAATCACTAATAAAATCTAAAGCCAAATGCAAGAAAACAAGGGCTGGATAAGTGAGCTCCCAAATGAAGCAGGTATGTCTCGCCTAGGAGAGGCTTGAGACTCCCATACACAACAAGCGGAGGTACGTAACCAATTATTGTGGCCCTCAGCTTCAACGTGTAAAGCGACTATGCTGTTCGACCCCAACCTGGCCGGGACACCCACAGAATAACCCCTATAGATTACCCCCTCAATATCCTAGGTAAGGCCACTAAGGTCACCTCAATATAATCAATGCTCAGGTAGATAGTCGCAGGCGGGATTGACCGTATGGGCAGGGTAGCAAAGCCTGAAACTCTTGAAAGAGCCCCAGATATGAATACAATACTAGAAATATCTCCGATGCTACTCAGTTATGACTAGGGGTCATCCCAATCAATAACTGCTCACACTGCCTCGTGCTTAACTCCCTTTTGAGAGGAGGATCCTAAGAAACACTGGTTATACCAAGGATTTCACACACACACCTGGACAGACACCTAGATGTTGTTGTTTAGTGATCTTGGAGAATTGACTTACAATGAACTATTCCAAGATCATAAAACCTAAGCTTGTTGGTGCACCCTAGAAAAGAAAAGAGTGTAATTCATTTTAATTTAGCATTGATTTTAGTTGGCTTTATTCCTCAAAAATAGGATATGGTCGTGCAACTAATGGTGTTATGATGCAACAAGAAGTAAAATGCACACCTAATAATCAATGCAAATGCATTGTGTCCATGAAAACAGGGTATGCTACTAGGTGAAATGCACAATTCTTATTCAAATGATGAATGCAAATTTTCCTATATGAAGTCCTAACTAGTACTCCAAAGCAAATCTAGTGCAAGTACAATGCAAAGTGCAAAATGCAATGCATGATGATAAGCAAATGTTTTTGGATTTTTTGAAAATAAAAGATGTGCAAAAAGAAAAAGAATGATTCTACAACCCCTAGACTCTGCAAGCACACATAAACAACATTCAATCAAAGCACTAAGGTAAAAGAACTCCAATGCACTAATCTCAAACAAAAAATCGAAAATTCCATAACAAGAACCTTCTTAAAAAAGAAAAAATTTAGCGTAAAAAAAAACGTTTCTGGTCAGAAACAAAGGTATTAACAGACTCAGGCAATGCCAAAGGAGACTCAACAAACATCAGAATTCACCCAGCAACCAATTATCTTCCACAAAAAGGAAAAACCAAGGGTATACGTGACTGTTCGCAGTAAACCCGCGTGTATACGTGGAAATAGCAGAGTAAACCGTGTGTATACACGACTGTAAGTCAAAAACCCGCATACAGGAAGAAAAATTCCACAAACTCAAGGCAAACAGACAGGCTGAGACTAACTTCACACCAATCAGACTCTACCAGGCATACATGGCCCCATACCCGACACAGAAACAAGAGAGAAAGAGCAATTCAAATACATTGAATGCCGAGAAATCAACCCCAAAAGGACAACTACTAGGAACTCCCCAACGGAGTCGCCAATTATGTTACGGAGAGAAATTCCTATGGCTTGGGGTACCACAATAGACAGCTTGACTCCAAAAATCAATCCTTTCCAATATGCAATATAAATTAAATGTCTAACACTAAAGGATCAGACCTCGTACCTTATTCCGGACGGTTGAAGTAGATCCCCGTTGAGCTTTCCAACTTCAGCTTGAATTGATAGATTACTTTCTCAACAACAAGTAAACAATACAAGCATTCTATATATCATGGTGTTAGATCTATTCTAGCATATATAATCAATAATGTAAAAGCATTTGACATAATCCAATGGATACAATATTCAATCAAACACACATTATTGGACAGGAAAAGATAGTTCTTATTAATATAAATCAGAGATTACAAAATACAACCTCTGACGGCACGTCTGCGAACCAGAGAAACTGAATCCCCCACTTGGGCCTCCACCACTTCAATTCTCCATCACTTAGATAGAAAGCTCACAAGCAAAAGGCAAGCTTGGGAAGAACATGAAAGTGCTCCAAGGGACAAAGGGATGCAGGCTCAAGCATAAGTTCCGCCAACAATGGACTATAATTTCGATGCTCTCAACTCTCTCTTATGTCTTCAATGTACCAAGGGGTTCCTTATATAGCTTTTCAAATGGGTAATGAAAGGTTGAATCCAAGCGATCTCGAGGCATATGGAAGGCCAGGAGTCAAATGAGTTGGATCCATGTCAAGGAAAACTCCAAAAGGATTTGGATTATGCACACATCTCGATGTACGTGGTTATATGGGTCAAACCCACGTATGTACGCGATTATAGGTTTAAAATCCGCATATATCATTTTTCATATGCTTGTAGGGATGATCAAGGAAACATCAAAGGACAAAAAGTGGTCCATAGGGTATAATGAGTCTACAGCGAGACAGGGGAAGGCCATACAATATGTGATTCATCTGGAGTGGTGACATCTGCTATAACACATAGAAACCCCAAGTTTTCCTTGTCCTTTTGTAATACAATTTGAGCGAAATTATTTCATTAACATGAATTTAGAAGAATATTTCAAAAAAAAATGGTAAGCACAAATACTCACCTGAGAATTGAGGCATACAGTTTAGTATTAGGCTATCCTTTGAGTATATTTTGGGAAGAGCCTGTAAACCCTGATTCCTTGAGCCCCTTTTTCGATTTTTTTTTGGAAGCCTTTGGAGATGAACCTATAAACCCCAATTCCACATCTTTGCGAGATTCTATAGACCCAGGATATTTCTTCTTGGTGGTCTAAATACAAGCTTCTTTTGAGTACACAAAAAAATATGTCTGCAATTTTCTCGCAGCATTTTGCACTGCAATAGTTATTATCCATTGTTCTTCTATGCAACGTCAATTGGTTCTTCTGTGGGACATCAGTTAGTTCAAAATGGATTCAAATGACAGATGAGGGTTAAAACATGACCTACATCTCGCATAGAAAAAATGGTAGTTCAGACACAAAAGGCCAGTTTTACATGATTGGTTTATTTCCAAAATATGGAAAACAATGCAAAAGGGCGGTTCAAACACAAAAGTAGTTATACATGTTTTTTTATTTTCAAATTAGGCTTCACCATAATTTTGAAACTCAAATTTAGTCAAGTACGTCTAAAAATTGGTCAAAGTTGTTTAAATTGCATAAAACAATTTAGAAAATTTGAAAACACTCAAGGTACTATGATCATGTAATTTTATTATTTTAAGTTTTGATTTTATCAAAACAAAATTCTAAGTTAACTCTATAACACAACATAATTCTATAGCAACAATATTGGTTAGTAAATGGTTTTTTTGTTCAAATTTAATAGAATAATTATATAAGAAGAAAAAGATAATAATAATATTTCTTTAGATAATAAAAGCATTCATTTTTTAAAGGAAAAAAACCATTTTTTCTTAACTTTCATTACATTTAAGAAATTTCCTCCATTTGAAAAAACAATTGAGATCATTTAATGATAATAATCACACATTTTGAAAAATTTAAATTTCAAAATAAAATTCTATCTCCCTTGTTCTCTAAAGAACGACAAGAGAAGGAACTTGTACCGCATTGAGCAAGGAAAGATAATAAAAGAGTGAACAGGCCTCGAATCCAATTGCGAGATAAAGCCCTAAAGAATAAATCCTTGTTCGACTGGGGTCTACTGATCCCACTTATTGTTTTGAGGCATTTTACCTCGATTTTGTGCGGGACCCCAAGAGGGAGATCACTAGCGCGTTATAAGCATTAGTGTATTGAAACGTGTTAAGGTTTCAATACCGAAGACCTCTTGTAGTAATAGTGAAAAAAGACAAGTTCAACTACTTTATACCTATGAGTTATCCAGAAAGGCAACTTAATAACCCTATGTAGATGACTTAGGATAATCTGTATTGTTATGGGGAGGGAATTAGTGGGAGAGAAGAGATAGCCCGACAGATAGGTGAGAAGAAACCTAGCGGCATCTCTTTTTTTAACCCTTATGAGGCGAGCGAGGTAACATGCACTGGCGAAGCTACATCTCCTTGACTCACTCATATCCGTTGGTCATGATTTATATATGTAAGTCCCTTCATGTGATTACTTAGTTCATGTGATTACTTAGTTACGTATGTAATCATTTAGCAATAAAAGTAATTTGAATTCCATTTCCTTATGAATGTGGGAATGGATTTATTAATCATTAATGAATTCATATAATTAACTAAAAAAACATCATTATCAAGTTTAAAATTAGTCATAAGCCATGGTATTCCAAGGTTTGAATTTAAATGCACTATATCAACCTGGAAAATAATTCCATTATTTTTCTCAATGTAAAAAAAATTATTCACCACAAATATTTTTTATGGAAAATGTAAAACCTCGATAAATTTTAAAAAATTATAATGAGGGTCAAATTAATTATATAAAATGTTGAACATTTTGAATCCAACTTCAGTTTCTTTGCCATAATATGAAACATTTTATATGGATTCTTTGTGTGATGTGACTATCCAAACAATACGTGAAATTTCAATGACAATTAGATACTTTATATTTTGAACAACCTCAAAGTTTTTGAGGAGAGATTTAATGTTTTTAACGTTTTTTATCATATAAATTTGTAGAGTAAAATTTGAACATTGCACCACATAAATTAAAATTTTGTAAAATTTTATATCAAAACTAAAAAATGCTAGGTAAAATTAGAGAATATGAATGCATGTGAATTTAAGTTTTTTGAAAAAATGAATTGAAATATTCACAGGAAATTCTAATTTACAAGTGTGTAGGTTTTTCTTTTAAATCGTTTCTTTTGAAACAAAAATGATTTATACATCGTTGAAGTTAAGAAACATGTTTTTATTAATTTCGTGCATCGGAGGTAGACAATTGAATTACTGTCAGTGAAGTAATTTGAAGTTTAACCCTATGAAATCCTATTGATGGTGGGTAGTGGAAATTAGGTTTTGGTTTTGGATCCCCAAGTCATTTAAAATCGGGGTGCGTTGAGACCTCAAGAGTTGGTTAAGCATTTTTTTGATCTTGGGAGATTAAATTTCTTATGTGTTTGCTGAAAAACTCATCCTATTTTCTTTTCAAAGCTGAACAAATCTCAAACAACCACCTACTATGTGTCAACCGATGATGGTTGTCTTGAGCTCAATCCAAGAAATGTGAAATGGCCTCATATTACTGACTGTAAGCCTAGCATAACAATTGAGATTGGGATACCTAGCTCAAGAACATTGATTTTATCAAAAAATAACCATAGGGTTTTGTAGAGGGAAATATTACCTTTTGGACAAGTGTCATCGGTGTAGAAATATGACTATATCCCATTTTGTTTGCTTGAGTGTTGATGATGACCATGCTCTTTTCCGATTGTTAGAACCCATGGAATTTGGATTCGACAATGAGAGGTTCAACCATGAAGTTTACTATCTAATCCCTATGGTGATTGTTTTTTAATTAGGTTTATCCTTCTATTGTTGTGCTCACTCAAACTTTAAATATCGTGATTCATTACAAAGTTTGTAACCTATGTGATATTGCATCACATAGTTCTAAAAATTATTTTGCACAGGATGTGTGTTCTTTGATGACATTTATCTTGGTGCAATAATCTATCAAATTGTTTCAAATTTTCAAGCTCTATGAAATTTTTAGGAACAATCATACCTTTGGATTTATGCAATGTCATCACATCCCTTTAAAATTTATGTTCAATATGATATGGTCTTTCTTATCCAAAATTTGTTTCATGTAATATGTTAGGCATGCATTCCACTTTTTTTTAACTACAAGGACTATCACACTACCCATTGGAGGGAATGAAGCATGGAGGATGCATGTAGGACCTCAACTCATCATAAGATATCACCCCAAAGCCATTTCCTAGTCCACACTACACTCCAAATCAAAATACTTTTGATTAACTATACAATAGGAAATGAAAACTAAGATGCCAAATCGAGGAAACCTCATATTTTGATTTTGTTATCATCTTTCTTCATCAAATCATCTTTTGTCCACTTTAGCAACATATCTATATAATGTGCCTAGTTTTTTACCTATACAATCTAGCACAAGTAGAATTTAAATGTAGTTTATTTGGGATGCTAAAGTGGATGTAATTTGCATCCACTTTAGCATCATTGTGATATAATCCACCTAGTTTTGCACTTAGACAACCTAGCATAAGGAGAATATGAATGTAATTGATTTGGGGTGCTAAAGTGGACACAATATATGTAATTGATTTGATGATGATGATGACAATGTTTTTGTTGATGATGGCAATAACAATGATGAAGATGGTGGCAATGATGATGAAGTTGACAATGATGAGATTATATGATAATGATGATGATGATCCTTATAAGAAAGTGTTGGTAAAGGTAAATAAAACCAGTTTCACTACAAGCTCCAAGATTAAAATGTGCTCAATCATAGTTATAAGTTATACATGCTGAAAATTGTAACCATATCCCACTTGTTATGCATGATTTATTTGGTAACCATATCCCATATGCTTTAAATAATGACGATGATGGACTAGATGAAAATGACATTGATGATGTTTTTTATGATGACAATGATGGAAATTATGATGATCATGATGATCACCATTATCGACATCATTGTCATTATCATCACAATTATCACAATAGTCATCATCATTTTCATAACATCATTCATGTCATCATCATTGCCATTTTCCTTGACATCATCGTCGTCGTCGTCATCATCATCATAACTATTGACATTGTCATTAGTTATTCATCATTACCTTTGGCCGCTAAGAAATAACATCTACCGAAGAGATGTGATTAGTGGAAAAGGGTCATGGAGGACACATACTATTTATGAATGAGAAATAACAACTTTATTTTTTAAGATGACCAACATCATCATTCTCATTGTATTCATCGTCATTGTCATTTTCATCATCACCATCATCATCATTCATTTCATTGCCATCATAATCATTGCCAACGTCGTCATTGTCATTATAATAATAATAATTGTCATCATCATCGTCATTCTCATCATTCTCCCCATTATCAACAACATTATCATCATCATCATAGTCACTCTCAATATCATAATGATTATCCTCGTTGTCATCTTTGACATATGGGTGCAAAAGTGGATGCAAAAGTGAATAACACATGGATGCAACAAAAGTAGGTGCAAAAGTGGGCACATAATGGGGTGCACCAAAAATGGATGCAAAAGTGGATGCAAAAAATGATGCAATCATGGAATCAGAACATGATGAAAAAATTGGCACAAAAGTGGATACAACCATGGATGTAAAGTTGGATACAAAATTGGATGCGAAAGTGGATGCAACAAAAGTAGATGCAAAATAGTCGTAACACCCAACGCAAAACCCGATGCAAAAGTGGATGCAAAAATGGATGCATAAAGGGATGCAATAATTGATGTAAAATTGGATGCAAACGTGGATGCAAAAGTTGAAGCAAAAGTGGGTGTAAAAGTAAGCGCAAAAATGGGTGTGAATTGGGACACAAAAAAAGTGGATGCAATAGTAGATGCAAAAAAAGATGTGAACATGGATGCAAAATGGGATGCAAAAAGGGTTGAAAATGTGGGTGCAAAAGTGGACAAAAAAATGGATGCAAAAATGTCTGAAACAAAACGAGATGCAAAACTAGACTCAAAACAGGATTTAAAATTGATGCAAAACTTGGTGCATGAAGGGATGCAAAAAAAGAAGCAGAAGTGGTTGCAAAAGTGGATGTAAAAAAGGATGCAAAAGTGGATGAAAACAAGGGCGTAAACATTGAGGAAAACATGGGTGTAAAAGGGGGCGTAACAAGAGTAGATGTACAAACTAGGCACAAAATTAGGTGCAAAACTAGGCTCAAAACATGTCGCAAAACCTGATGCAAAACTTGGCGCATAACCAGGTGCAAAACCTAGTGCAAATTACGCCGCAATTTGCGCCTGATTTAGAAAAAGGACACAAAAAACGCCTAAAATAGCACCAACCCATGAAATTGTGCCATTTTGTCCAAAAAATGAATAAAAATACACCGAAAGATGGTCTAGACGCAAAAAAGGATGCAAAAAGATATGCTAAATCCAATTTTTGTTGTAGTGATCCCAGTGCTCCTCAGCTGTTGTTTCACCTTGACCGTTAATGACTTCTTTCTTTAACCTTTTTACCAGACTATACTGCTTGTTAATCTGCATCTTTTTGGGTTGGCCCTCTTTTTCATTGTGAAAGGCTGACCAAAACAAGAAATAATCCCAAGTTTTTCTCTTCTTCTGAAGGACAATGGAAATAATCAACTTTATTATACCATGATGAAAAATAGATTTTTGTGTATGATCACTATGCTCTTTTATTCTGTTTGACATCTTTTGCAAGATTTTCAAAAATAAAGAGGGTAAGTTCATCCTGGAATCTTGATTTAAATGCTGCAGGAATCTGATATGATATTTGAAGACCATGGAAAATATTTCTTCACATGTGATGTAGCTTTGTAAAATTTTAATAGGCTCTCTCCACTCAGGCTTAAACTTGTCTAATTTTACACCTTTCCCCCAATCTAGGTTTTCAACTTGATTCAAGAGGAAATATTTTGGATTCAAGGTGAAGGGTATTTTTTTGAACCAGAACTCTGCCTCATATGCTATGCCTGTGGCTTCTGCTATCAATTCTCTGGTCAATTCAAATTTAAGGCTGTCAAATGAAATTGTGTCTTTATCAAAACCCCAAGCAAACCCATATGACACTTATGGGTTAAATCCATCGATTCTCTGAAAGAAATAAAACCATCCAACTCTTTGAAACATTGCTACAAAATCAGGAAAATTTTCTTCCCAGATTGTATCAGTGGGTTCAGCTCTCTTAGTTTTACCACTTTTCTTCATTTTCTGCACTATAACACTAGACTGTGTATTCCTTTACACCAGTTCAAAAATATTCAAAATGGTTCTCTGCAACGATGAAATTAGCAGCCAAGCAAATTCGTAACAAACAGATTTAAGATATTTTTTTAAAATCCCTACAAAATCGATAACATGTCAATATAGACTACTATTATTTCCATGATTTTTGTACCTGGTCATACACCTCTTGTGATTATGAATTGGACTCCTGAATACGCGCTCTTATGTATTCAAAAGGTATCCAAAGGCTTTCAATACTTTACCCTACAATAGCCACGATTTCTATCTGCTTCCTTGAATGATTTTACCAAAGGAAAACCTAACAGGTATGACCATGATATTTGTAGCTTCCCATACACCTATCATAATCATCAGGGCATTGAATATGCGCTATCATAAGTGTCCAAAAACTTCCACCAATTTTGATTTCAAACAACCATGATTCTCCTCATTAATCTTTACCTCGTCTCATACACTTGTCATAATGATCATTGGGCTCTAAACAAGTATCATTCTGTCTTCATAGGTGTTAAACGTCTCCTACTATCTTCGATTATAAAGCACCACCATTATTTTCCATAATTTCACATGTTCGAGATTCTTGTAGTGCCTTTGTTCATTGACTTCTGACCCTACGCTACATGAATCTCCCTTTTGCATTTTTTTAACCAAGGCTTAAAAACAAAGGTTAGTCATAAGCTAAAAATTTGAAATAAACTTTATTATAATTTTTTGAGACTTTAAAGATATATATATTAACTAATAATCTCAAATAACAAACCTTAAAACTAGAGTAATGAAATAATCAAATCATTAAAAGAATTAAATCAAACAAAAAGTATTGATTGCTAAAATTTCTCAAAACCAACTTAAAATGTAAAGTCATAGTAAACCAATGTTTGAAAAAATAAGACAAATAAATTAAGAACAACATCTAGTTATAGCAGGTGCAGTTATCTCTGCATATCCTATGATAAATTTTCTGTAATAGCCTGCGTGTCCTAGCACTGATTTGAGTTGCGTGACTTATGTAGGTGGTGGCAAGTCAAGGATAATCACAACTTTTGTTGGGTCGACCAAAATTCTGTCATGACACACAACATGTCCTAACAATACACCAAATGGTGCACAAAAGATACAATTCTTTGAATTTAACATGATCTCATACTGGCGACAATGCTCCAACATCATGCACAGACTCTGAATATGGTCTCTTATTAGACCAAACACATTCCAATCATCAAAGTATACTTCAAGAAATTTATGTATGAAATATTTAAAGGTAGAAGCTACTATTCTAGAAAAAATAGTTGGAGCATTCTTGAGTCCAAAGGGCATTACCGTATATTGATAGCATCCCCATTCTCTGCCGAAGGTCATTTTGTTTCGATCCTCCTTCGCTATTCTGACTTGATGATAGCCATAAAATACGTCAGTGAATGAATACATCTCCTGCCCTCCGACGCTTTCAAGTACTTCATCTCTGAATGGTGTTGGGAATGGATCATGCAGGCATGCATCATTCATCTTCCTCAGGTGATGCAGATCCAAAATTCACTTGTCATATTTTTATCCTGAATGACTATGGGGCTGATCCATTATGATTCCTCAACATGTTCAATTATTCCTGCATCAAGCATTCGGTCCAGCTCAGCTTTCACCTTCTCTTTATACCTTGGATCCAACCTATAAGGTCGTTGCTTAACTGGTTTTGCATATGGTTTCAGGGGCATTTTCATCTCCCCCATATCTCCTACTATTCCCTTCATCTCTGAGAAGTTGGTAGGGAATAGATCCTGAAACTCATGCAGCAAGTATGTGATATTTTCTATTGTTTCATCATCCTAATAATCTCCTATATTGGAAAATTTTGGGTTTTTCGGTGAACCAGTTCTAACTTTCTTGACTTTTAGCAGCTTGAGGAACTGTTCGCTCGAAATACCACTTCATTTGAATTCGCGTGTACCCTATGATTCTGGTATGTTAATGTTGGTAAGATCATCATCTAGTTCTCTGACCATATTGTAACAATCCATCCATTGTTGGATGGTCAAGCTACACTAGTGGGAATTCAGCACTTCGACAGGGATTTCAGCAAATATTTTCTCCTTTATCATTTGAAGCACAACATCAACCGTGGGCTACTCGTCAACAAATTCAAAGGTGTGTGTAAATTGTTTAACCACCTCGTGCCAATCTTGAGTTCCTTGTCACAAATCCATGGATGTATACCATCTGTTGGGTGTCATTTCCAATGTGTGTATGAAATGATGGATCCAAGTACACCTTTTGTGGGTTTTCTACAAATGCCATGCGACACTGATTGAGTTTCTCGACAGGGTTTTATAACCATGTTTATTTATGACTCAAAATTGTGACTTCTTCACTAAATCTAAATTCTACCAATATTCTGCATTGTGGCCATTCTGATATGGATTGCTTATGTGTACCCCACCATCTAGAGGGCATATCTTTCAGCACATAGTCTAACGGGGACAAGCGTTGTGGTTCTATTACCAGTCCTTCAAACTAACTTAAAAAGTTCTCAAGGTTAGGTAAACACTCATATGTGGGTAACTCCCTCGAATGATTCTCCACCCATTACACAGACCTAGTAATCCTGGCACATATCCTCATAGAGACCTCATTCAGTCTGTTTCTTCAATTCTCCAATGCTTCTCCTCAGTATAATGTACATGAACTAGTACTCCTCCAGATCAGGTTCCCATCTGTTGTATGATTTACATAATCATATTTTAAGGCAGTGACATTATAGATATGGTCTAGATAATCACCCTATCCTTCACTATAGACTAGTTCGACATATCATTGTCCCTCCATTGGATCAATGGGAGACACTACCCTCATCTCATCATCCTCAAATGAGAGGATTATTTTCTTAAATTTTATGATCGTTTGATTGTCTATTGCCCAATCTATCCCTAGAAGTGCAGGATATGGGTTTGTGTCATCGACAATGTTGATAACTTAAAAATATGCAGAGGTGTGCAGCCCCTCAATGTCAACATGAACTTGACTCAACTTACGAATTAGTAATACCTTCGCCTGATTTGCAAGCCTCAACTGGATAAGGGACTAGTCCAAGCGCGGCTTGCCCATGCTCTCCCAAGTTTGTCACATCAAAATATTGACATCTGACCCCAGATATAGGATAATGTAATCCATGTCGTAATATCCTATATGTGCAGTCATTCTTAACTCGCACTCAGTTTTGAATTTATTTTTAACATGGTTAACTCTTATTTCAGGTTATGACGGGGTTTCTTCTATAAGCACTTGAAATTATACGACAACATATTTATCATGGATCAACGCTAAGCAACTTGAAAGAAATGATTTGAGCTTACTAAACTTGTTTGAATCCTTCATCCAAAAAATTTGTTGGAAATGTTCAAGAATCTCCCTGACTTCACCTAAGTTTGACGGTTGTTCTGGATCTACAAACTTTGGTCGCACGTCCATGAATACTTGCTTCTATTTTTGAATGTCGAACGGTACTTTATTTTGCATCGTGATTCACACCTATAGCTGTTCCTATATTATATTATGATTGAATCCAGTCGCAACACCTCCTCGTGTTACGACAGCAAAAATTGGTTCTCTCAGCTCATCATCAATCATTTGAACATTTAAGTTAGTATTTGGATGTGGATTCTATGTGGGGTTAGGAATTCCGATGATCCTAGCTTGCCACTTGGCAATCAAATGGGGACATTGCTCCACATTATGTTCATGCGCTTTGCAATATGAACACGTCTTTGCAGGATCCTAGAAATCCCTAGAATAATGTCCCGACTGCCCACAATTATAGCTTACAACTTGACCTCTTCCTCTGCAAAATCCTCCTCCTCCTCTACCTATGAAATTTCCACCCCCTCCCCCTTCCCTAAGGGTGTTTTTATTGTGGCGGTTACTGATTTTGCGGGTATTGAGGCTGATACTTATTCTGATACTCATTTTGTGGGAAATGCACAAGTTGGTAGTGCACTTGCACATGTTCAACCTGAATCTTCCCTTCGTTCTTCATTAAGTAGGTATCTACTATCTTCTCCTTCAAGAGTTGATATGATCTACAATCCTTCTCATAGTGTCCTACTGACTAACAAAATTTATAGAAAAGGTTGGATAGGGTACTTACAATCATTCTGCATGTATACGCAGTCCTCATTGCAATGCCCTTTAGTGTTAAATTTTCATATGCTTAACTAAGACATCAGTATATCATTTCATTTTTCATAATAAAAGCATATAAAACAGGATCACTGAAAGAAACAGTATCACAAGAACAACACAGATTTATCCTGGGAAAACCCTAAAGGGAAAAACCCAACAAAAGCTTCCTCAATATAGATGCCCCAAAAAGGAAAAAAGGTAAAACCAACAAGGAGATCAAAAACCTGATTCTCCTCCTTCTCCAGCAACTCCTCTCCTCCACAAGTGCGCTATTCCAAGTGAGTGTGTGTGTCTCAAATGAGGAGCACTACACCTCTATTTATATTCATCCATTTACTTAAAGTTTACTCAATTAACATGTCGGCTTAAGTTAACTCATGTAGGCTCGAGTTACACATGTAGGCTCAAGTAACCACACTGGGGTGCTGATGAACCACCTTTACAATTAGAGGGGACTACCTCATGACTGTTATTAGTTCTTTCGATTAGGAGCATTGGGGTACAATGTAATACAAGTGGTTCTCCGGGTTGGACCATCGGGGACCACAAAAGATACATAAATAATATTCTTCAAAGTTACAATATTTCAACACTCCCCCTTAACGAGAAGGGTATTCTACATCAACAACAACAAGAGTAGAGATAGCGGACATCATCAACATCAACAAGGTAACACGTCTATAAATCATTGGAAGCTTTTCAACATCATGTAGTCTTCATCTTCAATAATCAGTCTTCATCATCAACAACATCTTCAACATTTTGATCTTTCAATTTGCAGCGATATCTTCAACACTTGGACCTTTCGATCAGCAACATATTCAGCACTTTGACTGGTTCGATCAGCAACAACATCTTCAGCATTTTGATCTTTCAATTAGCAATGACATCTTCAGCACTTGGACCCTTTCGATCAGCAACATCTTCAGCACTTTGACTGTTCAATCAGCAACAACATATTCAGCATTTTGACCTTTCGATCAACAACATCTTTAGCACTTTGACTTTTCGATCAGCAACAACATCTTCAGTATTTTGTCCTTTCGATCAGCAACATTTTCAGCATTTTGACTTTTCGATCAGCAACAACATCTTCAGCACTTGGACCCTTTCGATCAGCAACATTTTCAGCATTTTGACTTTTCGATCAGCAACAACATATTCAGCACCTTGACCTTTCGATCAGCAGCAACATCTTCAATACTTTGATCTCTCGATCAGCAATATCATCATCAACTCTTTGCCCTTTCGATTAGCAGCAACATCATCATCATCATATTCTGATCTGTCGATCATAATCATCATCACATTCTGATCTTTCGATCAGATACATCATCATCATACTCTGATATTTCGATCAGAAACATCATCAACATAGAAATATCATCATCATACTATGATCTTTCGATCAGAAACATCATCAACATACTCTGATCTTTTGATCAGAAACATCATCATCATAGTGCGTCATCATCATACTCTGCTCTTTAGATCAGTACGTCATCATCATCATCAGCAACAACCTACAATCCACAATTCAAAGACAGAAAGTCTTTGGATCTTTTTTGGACTTAAAGTCCAGGGATGATACAATCCCACCACATTCTCGACAACCGAAGTTACCGGATTGATTACGGGATAATCAGTCCCTATCACTTTAGGACTAATTCCAAGGATGATGCAATCCTACCACATTCTCGACGACCGAAGTCACCGGATACAATTACGGGATAATCACTCCCTATCACTTTAGGAATTGAGTCCAAGGATGATGCAATCCTACCACATTTTCGACGACTGAAGTCACTGGATACAATTATGGGATAATCACTCCCTATCACTTTAGGACTTGAGTCTAAGGATGATGCAATCCTACCACATTCTCGACAACCGAAGCCACCGGATACAATTACGGGATAATCACTCCCTATCACTTTAGGACTATGTCCAAGGATGATGCAATCCTACCACATTCTCGAGGACCAAGGTCACCGGATCTATTATGGACAGATGTCCCAGGATGATACAATCCCTCTTCATTCTCGAAGACTGAGGTCTCCGGATCACTTTAGGGCAAGTGCCCAGGGATGATACAATCCCACCACATTCTCGAGGACCAAGGTCACCGGATCTATTGTGGAAATATGTCCTGGGATGATACAATCCCTCTTCATTCTCAAAGACCAAGGTCTTCGGATCACTTTAGGGCAAATGCCCAGGGATGATACAATCCCACTGCAACATCACTACTCCCCCTTTCAAGGAAGGTCTTTCTGAACAACACCAATCTTATCTCGAAAGTGTTCGAACTCTACTCGAGGCAGAGCCTTCGTCAGTACATCATCATCCAAACCATCATCATCCACAATTTCAATATCTGAATACTGATCTATCGCCATCTGTACCTCCAGTATGTGAATACTAAAAGCATCATCATCTATATCTTCAGTATAGAAATACTGAAATCATCATCATCTCTATATTTAGTATAGAAATACGGAATCACCATCATCTATATCTACAGTATGTAAATACTGAAATATCATCTATATCTTCAGTATGGGAATACTGAAAATCATCATCATCTATATCTTGAATATGGGAATACTGAAACATCATCATCTCTACATTCAGTATAGAAATACTAAATCACCATCATATGCATCTATAGTATCATTATCTTCATCTTATCTTGTATGTAGAAATACCGGATTTCTACGTGTTACGTGGAACACAGGGTTCTTTGTCATCACAACTGTGGTTATCACATAGAATCATTGTTGTGTCCATCTTCAGGTCAAAGAGACCTGATATCAGCTTTTGAAGCCATATGGATTCACAACTTAGTAGAGCAATCTGATATGTATTCTGCTTCAACCGTGCTAAGAGAAACACTGGACTATTTCCTGCTAAACCATGAACTCATAGCAGATCTCAAACAAAAGCATATACCTGATGTGCTTTTCCTATCTGAGATACTTCCAGCCCAATCTGCATCTGTGTAGCCATACAATCTATACTCATGGCTACCATCATAGTATAGACCAAAGTCTATAGTCCCTTTCAGATATCTCATCACATGTTTTGCAGCTACTAGGTGAACTGGTCTTGGTTGAACAAGATATTGACTTAAGGTGTTCATAGCAAAACAAATGTTTGGTCTGGTATTTGTTAAGTACATCAATGACCCAATAATCTGTCTGTAGTGAGTCACAACCACTAACTCTAATGATTCTAATAGCTTCAGGTTGGAGTCGATGGGTGTGGCCATGACTTTGCATCTCTTCAATATCTCTACCACATACTTTCCCTGGTTGAGAAAGATTCCTTCTAAACTTTTCCATACTTCCATACCTAGGAAATAATGCATTAACCCAAGGTTTTTCATCTCAAATTATTCTGTTAGTTTCTTCTTGCTTTCCATGATCTGTTTCTCATTCGCTGTCAAGAATAAGTCATCCACATATAGTAATAGAATGATAGGTACAACTTTTACAACCTTGTAGGAAAGGTTATGATCGAATTTATTCTTGGCAAAGCCCATGCTCATCAGGAAACTATATATTCTTTCATATCAATCTCTGGGAGCTTGCTTCAGGCCATAGAGGGCCTTCTTCAACTTGCATACTTGATTCCTTCTGTCTTCAACTTCAAATCCTTGTGACTATTCAGTGTAAAACTCTTCCTCAATCATACCATTAAGGAAGGCTTGTCTTTACTTCATCATGGAAGAAAATACCATGATAGTTTTGAAGGAATTGTACCTTGCTTCTTGG
>LPNX010935173.1:1033953-1058773 GCA_001517045.1 Pseudotsuga menziesii | reverse complement strand
ATCATAGCTTCTTTCATAGCATTCTTTTCTTCATATTGAGTTATCTCTTGTACCCATGGTGGTCTTCATCCTTCAAGGTGGATCTACCACTCTCTAAAGATCTTTCTTTTGTCATGGTGTCTATGACCCTGGGAGCCTTAGATTCATGTTTGTTGGAGTGGATCTTGAATTGTCATCACTTGTTCTTTGGAACAAGTCTCATCCTTCTTTTCTTGTAGGAGGTTGTTCATGACCTTTCCTGCAATTCAAATGCACCAGTTGCATGGTTAGAACTATTTCATAAAACATATGCATAACGACAAATTCTTATGCATCATGAAATTGTTTAGTCAATACAATATTCATCCATATCTCACATAAACTTTCTAGATGCCTTCCATTTCCACCATGACATTATTGAGATTGTGCACTAATCCAATATGTCAGCAAAAAGGTTTGATAAGTAACAATGGAGAGTTGTATAGCACCATGAGCTACTTACCCATCACATGCATATTAGCAGTATACAATCGTTAATGAAAAAAAAATAATACATCAAGTGAATATAATCAAATGTATAACAAAACAATATCATGAAATGACAATTGAATACTTATCTTTATTTGTTTCATGGGTATACTCCTTCTTGAGTCTTCAGCTTCATCGTCTTCTTCAGCATCGTTTCTTATCCAAATGCTGAGGTGGATAATAAGTTCTTCAAGAGTTGAGATCTTCATATTTCCCATTGATTGAGGAATCTTCTTTGGAAGATGAGAGCTTGATCTTCAGAGACGAGCTTCTTCTTCTTCCCAAAGTCTGCTGAAAGTAATCACTTCCTTCTGGAACACATTTCTTAAGTGAATGAATTCTATGATCCTGGGAGGCCATTCAAGGTGGCCATCACCACTTCTACATTCTTCACTTCTTCTATCCCTGCTTGAAGTTGTTCTTTGATTTGAGATATCCTTATGACTGCATGGTCTCTTCATTCTGGATCTTCACATTCTTCAGCTGGTTTCTTAAGGTCATATTCTGATCTATGTTCTTCCCTTCAAATAGCTTGGTCAATAAATCAACCCTCATCGATGTCTTTAGGGAATACACTTGTAGTACAAGTTGATTCGTAACTGAATCATCAATGATCTTCTGGGATTTGACCAAGTTCTTCTTGAGAAAGGCTTCTAGCCTCATCTCCCTCTGAAACTGGAACCTCTATCCTCATGTAGGTGTCCAATCCATTTTCTTTAGAGAGATCATATACTTTTAGGATTGGAATTTTTCAACTTCACCAATCTTATCATCAAGCTAATGTCATAGATCACTTTGAAAAGAGAACCTCAAATGAACATAGCAAAGGATTAGATCTTACTGATTTGAGGTGTCCGTCCTGGTTCTAGAGTTGGCTGATCTAGGGTTTGTCACAGAAACCCTAATTTTAAAACTTAGAATCTTTCAGATCTGATTGGATAGACAGATAGATCTCTTCAAATGGAGCTGTCCAATGTACTCCATTTCTGAAAACAGTGGAGGGAAGCTCCCGGAACAGGAAGCCCTAATTTTCCAATTTCTTCTGCAGAAATGCCTGTTACTGTTTCTGTGATATCTCTGAAATTTCGGCTCCTATATGTCTGAAATTTTGTAATGAGGTAAAATCGCATGTCCCTGATCCACCACCATAGGTTTCATCATAAATTTCTTTACCATTTGGGATTTATGATCCTTTTCCCAAGGTGACCTGTTACAGGACTGTTCAGAACAACGAAGTTGTACGGCATGCCACGTGTTACTGGTTCATCTTCTGAGTCTGATATTCGGACCAATAAAATTAAATTCCGTTCCCTTTATGGAACATCTTCAGGAATTCAATTTGGAACTCTGTAGCCCAAGATATTGCAATTATCCCCAGGTGTCCTGTTTAGGGATGAATTCTGGAAGAGGCTTGAACCCTAAATTGGAGAGAACATATCTCCTGGAATACAACGAATATGAGAATGAAGTTTGGACAAAGTATTCATCAGGATTTTATCTTCGGCCCCTAAAATTTTCAGCTCCTAATCCTTCTCCAATCTCGGAATATAGCGAATGTGCCAAAATGTAGCAGTTTTAGTATTTAGGGTTTTTCCAGCTTGGGGTCAAACTAGGGTTTGACTTTCCCGGAGATTCACCCAACCAAAAATATTGATCCGGGTCTCTAAAATTCGGTTTTGATGAGGAGAAAAATCCTATGCTGGTCTCACTCAAAAATTCCTCTTCTGTAGATCCCTAATTTCCACATCAAAAATTGAAAATGCTTGGAATCGAATTCCGCTTCGACAGAACGATGCACCCTTCAAAGGAGAGTCATCCTAGCCTTCTTTTGCTGATTGATTGTGGAGAGAGAACCAAAAAATAGGAATCCCTAGATTCTGTAACTTGTGAAAGCTGCCCTATTCAGGTTAGCTCTGATACCATGTTAAATTTTCATATTCTTGACTAAGACATCAGTATATCATTTCATTTTTCATAATAAAAGCATATAAAACAGGATCACTGAAAGAAACAGTATCACAAGAACAACATAGATTTATCCTAGGAAAACCCTAAAGGGAAAAACCCAGCAAAATCTTCCTCAATATAGATGCCCCAAAAAGGAAAAAACGTAAAACCAACAAGGAGATCAAAAACCTGATTCTCCTCCTTCTCCAGCAACTCCTCTCTCCACAAGTGCGCTATTTCAAGTGAGTGTGTGTGTCTCAAATGAGGAGCACTGCACCTCTATTTATATTGATCCGTTTACTTAAAGTTTACTCAATTAACATGTCGGCTTAATTTAACTCATGTAGGCTCGAGTTACACATGTAGGCTCAAGTAACCACACTAGGGTGCTGATGACCCACCTTTACAATTAGAAGAGACTACCTCATGACTCTTATTAGTTCTTCCGATTAGGAGCATCGGGGTACAATGTAATACAAGTGGTTCTCCCGGTTGGACCATCGGGGACCACAAAAGATAAATAAAGAATATTCTTCAAAGTTACAATATTTCAACATTTAGTTTGGCATATTTGGCACTAGGGTAGTCCTTGAGTACCCAATGGATTAGCCGCACCCTACGAGATATAGATCATGTATGATGGAAAATTATGCTTTTGATGTCCATCTGTCCTGCGTATTTTACACCATAATTCCTCCTGGACTTCTTTTCCCTTCTTAATATCCTAAAGACGTTGTACCATTAGATTATCCAACTATGATTGAATATGCATCATTCAGGTTCCACCATCTCCGATTGGTGAGGATTCCAAATTCGTTGCTAGTGCTTTCGTCTATGACACAATATTCTATTGCGTCAAAGGGGAAACTAAAACACTCTTTATGTTGTACATCTAACATTTGGAAACTAACTTTAGCCATCAAAGTTTTAAACCACTAATCGAAATCCCGTATGAATTCTGTTGATAACTGCTTTATCTCAGTGATACACCGCGACTCAGATTTAGGTTTTCTAAACTCGCAAATCATCGCAAGTCAGATCTCATCAAAGGTATTCTATGGTTTTCCTACTGGTACTATGCAAAAATTCATAAACCAGTCCAGCGCATGACCCTGAAAAATTGTAATCATGTGTGCTTTCCTTATGTTCGCATTGTGAACTTGGTGAACCGTCCAAACATCTTCGCAGATGAACCAATGCTACTCTAGATCTTCTGCTCCATTCCCATTGAATATGGCTAATCTAATATCATTCCCAGCCATTGAGTCATCATCTGGAATGTTTAATGGGCGATTTGGTGAAGGTGGACTTCCTTGCGCACTAGTTGCAGAATTAGTACTATTAGTATTGATGGTTCTTTCAAGAGATGAGGTTCTATACCTTACCTCTAGCGATGCTACCAGTGTGGTGTAGTGACATTCTGACTTTATTGTCTCTGTGGATTCTTTGGATTCTTCAGCTCCTTCAGATATTGGGCTATAATATTCATCTTCATTGCAATACCCTACATCTAGCCGGGACTCAACTTCATACTCACTTCCTTCAAACAGACTAGGACTCCGTCTACCTCCTATTGTGTTTCTCGCTTTTCCTGACCAGAGTCTCCTCTCACTTCTTAAAAACCCCACTTCTAGTTCAAGATCTGTACTTCTTGGGAACATCTCAGCTCACTCTTTCCAGGTTTCTCTATAGGTTGTCTGCGACATGTCCTTCCTTCTGGATATGCGACTCAAATTCTCAACTACAAAATTCCCTTCTCATAGATGAGCATATTTATCCATGTATTTATAGATAGTAAGTACCACCGTCAGGGTCCTTGGAAAAAATTTCTTTCATCCTCACTATACGAGGTTATCATCTCGACTACAAACACAGTAATATATCCTTGCAAAATAATATCGACCTAAAAATCAATAGCTCTAGAAATGGGGTTACTTACACTAGTTAACTCGCGGACCAGCTGAGCACTCTGCTCGACTACTTCCCTTCTCTGAAATTTTTTCTGCCGAGTCGAGAATCTTGCCAACCACTCATGCAACACAATAGGAAAATCTGCAAAGCAAATTTCATGAATATTTGTGTACAGGTATCAGTCCAACCAGTTTTTTGTGCTCAACTACGATTTGGTGCTCTCTCCTTGTGCAAATGCTAATGTCTTAGAATCCATCCAATAATTGATTTCCTTCTTTGTCGAATGCCACAACATTTCCCTCGACTCAGATGAATAAGGGTACTAGAAACAGAACCATTTGTTGGCTACTTTTATTCACTCTAGTTACCTAGGTTCAAAAAACCCACAAGACCAACAAAACACCCAAAGACATCGGCTTGATAAAGAAATCTTAGTCGGCAACACCAGCAAGGTAGGAGCAGTCTCACCTGAGATATCTTAATGTGTAACTACAAGAACCATTTTTTCCCAGTCAGCGAGGGATTACAATCCCTTGGAAAGCAACCAAGGAGCTCGATAGAGTCAGGAGGATGGAGTATTTTACTAACTCGATAGTGGCACAACGGTGCGACACAACCTCATCCTTGACAACTTAACAACTCTCACAACTGTGCGACACAGATGATCCCTTAGTAGTAAATAACAGTGGAGTGACTGCATTACAACGTAATATTATTTGAACATGAGTTAATACGAAATACTTAGACAATGATTTAGTGATTCACTCATTCACTTGATTTTTTCAATATGGCAATATTCACTTAAACAATAACCATAAACATTGTAAGATAATTAAACATTCATGCGACACAAGAGATAACATGGAAACCCATCGAGTAAAAACCACAAAGGTGCTCTTCATATGGCATGAGAAATATATGGCACCTTTCAGTCTGTGACTTGACAGCAGACTGTTTTGAGATATGTCTTTTTAGCTCAGACTCTTTCTTTCTCTCATGCTATCTGTTCTTATTATGATTTTTTCTACTCCTACTAATCCGCACAGAGCCTGAATCGACTCCTCTACTCTATTATCTGCACAACCAGCTGCAGAATGACTCTTACAAAATGGTCCGTGAACACACCTATAGATCTGTGTCTCAATAACCTTCTACTACTATCGTACTTCTCTTTGATTCCTTCAAGTATTTTCTAGCTCTGCTAACTTCTAACAACCAACCTAATGAAAACTTATACAAAATGGGTTCTTCCTATTTATAAATTATACACGACCACGCAGGGTTGACTGGGTACAACTCATTTATTACAGTCATAAATAGCCATAAAACATATTTCATTACATTAGTATAGGGCATGACTAGCCACAGAAACGTCTTTCAATACATGTTGTACATGCCATAACTAGTCATAAAAATGTTCTTCAGTCTTCCGTTGACTCGAGCACCTATGGTCTTTCTGACTTGTTGCTTTCCATCCTTTACTGTTGTACCTGCCCGCGGATTCTCTTTTTCCTTTGTTGTACTAATCCTCGTCACAGCTTTCTCTCTTTCATGCTTCCTTTCCTTCCCTTACCTTCCTTTACTTTGTCACATGCCTATTTTTCCTTCCTTGTGCTTGCGCTTCTGTTTCTTCCTTGTGCTCTTTCCTGACCCAACACTTAGCCAAAAAAAATATTTTGTTCATTCCTTTTGGAAACACTAAGAGTGCATGATAGATTTCCTTGAGTTAGAAAAATATTCTAAGTATGATTTCAAACAAATAGAAGGAGGGGCCCTAAAATATCAAAATTTTAGGGAAGCAGTTGCAGCAGCAACAATCAAAGACTAGCTAGTGAACACAGATCTTTGAAAAAACCCTCTTTGAAAGACAAAACTATTGTATCATACTAGATCCTGAGTATGTAACCATATTTTCAATCTGATCCTCAATATTCTTTAAAGGGCCCAACTCATCCAAGGATATAACTTTGGTGTCTCATATTTTTTGTCATTTTCGGGAATAGAGTAACCAAACTAGGTGTCTTGATAACTCTCCTGGGGCCAAAGTATGAAGTTCATTTTACCCCTGTCTTTGAGTTGTCACTTGATATGACTCCACAAGATCATAATAGAGTTAGACATATGTATTTGTTTATTCCTCATTCCCATTCTATAAGCATTCTTTTGATGCTTCCTTTACGGATGAAAATGTCTTCTGAGTCTTCCTTGCTTTCTTCTTTCACTTTGAGAATTTGATATGGGTTCTTCCATCCATAATGTCCTTTTGTATGAGTGATAAATTTGTTTTCTCATCATGCTCATGGACAGAGAAGAACCTTACTGATATTTGTTGTTTTGACATCCTTTTTGATCTAATTGTTTATTCCTTTAGCATCATTGCTTTAATGAAGACTAAATATTTCAGAATTTTGACTTTTCAATATGAGCCTTTTGGCCTCTTTTCTTTACAAAATAGGATTATTTTGAATGCCATACATCAGTCTGACTTGCTTCCTCTCCATGGTTCTAACATATTAGACTCCCTAGGACAAATAGTAATGTGAGAGTGGATGAAGCCGCAAGATAGCGATCCACACCTCATGAATTTTAGTTATTTCACAGGGTTTATAATGACTAAAAAACGGACTAAAAATGGTTTCGTCTTTAATAATTAGGAAACACTTAAGAATCTCATACTGATCAAGATTTACTATGCATTCCTTCCCATAAGCAGCTCCTGATTTTCAAAAATTCCTAAGAATATTCAGATTCCTATACCCCCAAGAGCCAAATAACGAGCTGGTTTATTAAAGGACAACAAAACTAAGGCTAATACGAATTAAGGTAAAACATAAAAGAAAAACAAACTAAAAAGAACCAAGAAAAGAAAAGTTGTATTTATGTACAAAAAGTGTTCCTACAACCTAAGTGAAGTAATGTTGGAGAATGAGGTCATTTAAAGGAAGAATTTCTTCCTATCCTTCTAAATATTGAAGTTTGAAAGGCCAAGCTTCTTCCACTCCTTTCGGATCAAAGGCTCCATATTAGGGTGTGTTTCTCTAAGTTTTTGTTGAAGGGATTTTGTCCAGAGTCACCAAAAACTTTCAAATTTTTTATATTTAACTCAATGGCTTTCTTCAGACCTTGAACTAGAGCTTCTGCAGTATTATTTGTACATTCGAACTCTATCCTACAAGAGAGATAATGTTTATCTCTTTCAGGATCAACAAGGACACAATAGGCCCGTGATCCCTCTTGTGTTTTAGAACCATCAAAATTCAAAATCCAAAATCTATCTTCTAAATCTATCGGTTTAGTAGCATCTCCTACATTAGTAACTAAGTTTACTATATTGCAATGAATATCATTAGTCCGTGAAAATCAAAGGAGATCAGACTGTATGTATAAGTCTTAACTGAATTCCTCATCTTGATAATTCCTTGGTTCAATCTCTAAAAAGTAATTTCCCAAAATCAAAGATGATAAATTGACCAGTTCGTTCTTTCCTTCCAACTGAGTCACATTTTGTTTCATATGGAGTTCCCTTAGTATCTTAATTTGATTCTAACTGTTCTATCAAGGGAGCCACATGTGAGAAAATCAGTTGCAAAGTAGCCATCGAGTTTCATAGACCAGTCCCTACTCAATATAAAACTATAAGCCTCATGGATATCCACTACCACTATATCTATGAATTGGAAAACTCTTAGATCTGCAAACAATATTATTAGCACATCTTTCATCTCCTCTGTTGGCCTGGGAAAGGGGCATAAGAAGGAACTTCACGCACGCAACCCAGGAAAATACGTCACGTGCATGATAGAAGCAAAGGAAGAGCGCAAAGGATGAAAAGGTCCCATGAAGGAAGAGCGGAGAAGTGCACGGCAAAGGAAAGGTAAGCGAAAACACGCATAAGGGGAAAATGGTCGGAAAGCGACAGATACAGAATCCAGATCATGGCCATATAATACGATGTAACCTTGCAGCTATGCACGTATGAGAAGATATTTGTAAGTCAGGCTGATAGTGCCTCAGGTCAAGTCATGATCACCATGGCTGTAGGTAGAGGGGCTGCTGATGGTGACAGCTAACAGACTGTCGGGATGCAATTGGCCTTGTGTGGCCATGTAAATTAGTATAAATAGGAGGGATGCAATGGTTAGAGGGTTGGTTAGTTGGTCTGTAAGGTTTTCATTGATTCTTTCTACGTTTTCATTAGTAGTTTGTTATTCAGCGGTAATCCATGGAAGGGGATGCTGATTATGTTGTAATGTCATAGCGATTAGAAGAGAAGTAGACTCAGGAAGATTATGGTAGCATTAGAGGGGCTGTTGAGCTGGGGATCTGGCTGGAGTGGGAGCAGACCGCTAGGAGTAGGAGTAGAGTAGAAGAGCAAACCAAAGAGCATGATAACTATGAGTATGAACTTAAAGACATATCTCAAGATCAATCTGCATCATACAGATTGCAAGGTGCTATATCCTTTCTCATGCCAGATAAAGAGCACCTTGTTGGTTTTTCCCAGATGGGTTTCCATGTTATTTATTATGTCCAAATGAATGATTGATGTGGTGAATGTTTATGTGATTGATCAATAGTTACTTCCTGTATAATGTTAAATGTGGTTCAGTTTCTGTCAGTTCTTGCAATTGATAGATGGATGAACATAATATCTTGCTGAATTGAAACTATATAAATATATATCATTTAGTATAATTCATGTTATGAATCCTGACTTAAGTCATAGAGCCAATTGATGTGAGTCAGTTGTGCCACATGAGTTGCACTAGCTGGGAGGGGGAAAGGAAAGTTAGGTCATGTGTGATGACATGCGGTTGTGCTCATTCGTGTAGAACGGGCTCCTCTGTCCAGTCACCCTGCTACCTTCGTTGAGCTCCTTGGTTGCGAGCCAAAGGACTATACTTCCCCAACAATCACGAAGACATGGTTCCGACAGTTACTCATCTATGAGATATATCAGGTGAGACTACGCCTACTTTGCAAGTGTTGCTGATGGGGCTTGCTCTATTGGGCCGGTATCTTGGGTAGTTGTTGGATCAGCAGGCTACGTAGAAACTGGGTCGCACAAGTGGGGAAAAGTGGCCAACAAATGGTTCCATTGCCGAGACCCTCTTGATTAAATCGGGGAGATGATGTGGAACCCAAAAAAGGAGGAGATAGAAGACTGGCTAGATGCTAAAACATTGGTGTTTATGCAAGAAGAAAGTGCAGGAACATAGTTCAGCACATAAAGATGGTTAGATGATTATATATATTCTGATATTCACGAGATCTTATTTGTTGAGTTCCCTATTCTACTGCATGAATGGTTGGTAGGATTGGCATCTAGACGGACCAACTACCAGATAAGGCAAATTACTGAGTGGAGCAACCAACTAGTTCAGGAGGTAACCAGTGTAAGTAACGTTGTCTCAAGAGTTGTTGATTTTTGGGTTGATAATATATTGCAAGGGTATATTACTGAGTTTGAAATAGATACTATAACTTCATATAGTGAATTTGAATGATATTTATTCCAAGGACCATGAAGGAGATACTTATTGAGCATAAGTACATGGATAAAACTACTTGCTTATGAGAAGGGTCTTTTGCACCTAGATAGATGAGCCGTGTGTCTAGGAGGGGGCTATGTCTCTAACAAGCAGATAAAAACATGGGGAGGAGTGTGTGGAGATGTTCCTCGAAAGAACAGAACCTGAACTCAAGGTTGGATTCCCAAGCAGTGGGAGAATATTCAGATCAAGAAAGAGAAGGAAAACCAAAAGGGGCCGATGGAATCCTAGTTTGTTCAAAAGAAGCAAACACAAGCTTCAGTCATGCGAAGATGAAGGGTCTTGCGATGAAGAGGAGGACTATAGCTTGATCTTGTAAGGACCTAAAGATCCAGATAGCTCTGAAGAGACCTCATGGTTAGAGCATAATTATATAACACCATCTATATCGCCTAAGACGATATCTAGAGTCTCATCCCCAGAAAGGACTTCTAACTCGGATAGCACTAGTCCTAAAAATTGTGTGCCAGAAGGTACAAATCAGTTGAACCCTGCCCCAGAGAACCTGAACGCCAACCCAATGGTTGCGACAGATGTCCAGTTACCTACATTTAATGGAAATGGAATGGAAGACCCTGAACAACATTGGTTCCTATTTGAAGCTATGTGAATGGTATGTTTGGTCCATGGCGATGACGTCAAGAAAGCACAGATGATTATGACCTTAAGGGGTCATGCCCTAGATTGGTTCATGAAATTTTGTGCCACCCCAGCTAGAACACCATAGAAGACCCTTGAGGAAATCTGATCTGCAATGATCTTAGAGTTTAGAAAACCCAAATCACAGTCATAACTTATTACTGAGATTAAGGAGATAAACAAGCTCTATCAGAAACAGTGTGGCATTTTGACCAAAGATTCAAGACGCTGATGGATAAAGTAAGATTCCAAATGTTTGATGTACAACATAAGGAATGGTTTATTGCTACTCTACTACCACACATCCGAGGGCCATTGATGCAGCAGAAGATTGAGTTGCAGACAAAAGCATTGGAGCTGGCGATGAAGCTAGAGGCCTCGCCTATTGCTAATGGTGCCTCCAGAATGGTACAGATTCAGTTGCAGCTATACAACCTCACACTACAACTTTAGGATATCAAGAAGGGAAAAGAAGGACAAGAGGACTTGTGGTGCACAAAATGTAGAATGGACGGACACAGCAAGGACAACAATCCGACCTTCATGAATTATGTCGCATCTGGTGCACCTCACCCATTAAATGGGAAAGGGATACCCTGGTGTCGTATATGCCAGTCAAGAGGTCACCATGATAAGGAATGTGTGTATTTACAGAATGTTGTAAGTACCCCTACAAAATTATTTTGTAAATTTTGTAGATCTATAGGACATGATGAAAAAGACTATAGAGCATACTAGCTCTTGAAAGAGAAAACAGTTGATACATACTTAATGAAAAATGAGGGGTTCCCTTAGGTTGAATAGGTGCAAGTCTCATGCCAACCTGCATAGTTCCCGGCTAATCAGTACCAACAACAGTATGTGCTTCAATAGCCATACATGCAGCAAAAACCCTATTAGAAAAACTACCAGCAGAACCAATACCCACAGTAGCAACTACACCCTCAGGGAAGGGGTGGTGGAAACTTTAGAAGACGAGGTGGTAGAGGAGGATTTGGTAGGGGGAGAGGTCCAATTACATGCTATAATTGTGGACAAGTAGGTCAATTTTCTAGAGATTGTTTGGAGCCTACAATGAGATGCTCATATTGTAAGGATCAGCACCATAATGTTGAACAATGTCCTCAGTTGATCGCAAAGTCGAAAGCAAGAACTGTTTCCGCAACCAACCCCTGCCAAACCCAAACCTGAATGCAAATGTGAATGTTCAGATGATCGTGGATGAACCGTGAGACCTAAACATTGCTTCCATAACAAGAGGATGTGCGACGAATGGAGTAGAACAAGAGATCCCATAAGAACAAATGAAGCCACAAGTGAGGCTGGTGGTGTAGAAAAAATAATCATCGATCGACTCGAAGTAGAAATAAGTATTCTAAGGTGTGCAATCAGACTTCAGAAGCCCCGATGTACCATCAACTTCAACAAAAGTCAAGGACATGCCAGAACGATTCCAACACCTGTTACAGAAGAAAGCTTCAACCGAGGTTAGTAAGCTGATACCTCTTATATCAAGTTGTTTGATTCTAATCCAAGATAAATATGCTATTGCAAAGCTACAAGAAATAATAGATGAGATCCTTGTAGTAACACACATTGATAAGAAGGTTAACCAAGTGCGACGAAAATGTAAGACTAGTCATGAATTGAGAATGAATGTACAGATAGGTGATTATGACATGGACTATATCATTTTAGATCTGGGGTCAGATGTCAATATCCTAACCCTCCATACTTGGGAAATCATGGGTAAGCTGTGCTTGTACTGGTCTCCTATCCAACTGTGTCTTTCCAATCATGCGAAAGTACTACCCATTGGACAATTGAGCAATGTCATTGTCAATGTTGAAGGATTGTGCAAATATGTAGACTTTGAGGTCATCAACATTGTAGAAGATACAAATCCTTACCCTGTACTACTAGAGATATATTGGGATATAGACAATCAAATAGTTATAAATTTCAAGAAAAGGATCCTCTCGTTTGAAGATAAGGAAATGAGAGTAGTCTCTCCCATTGATCCATTTGAGGGGAAAAGATATGTTGAACCTGTTTATAATGAGGGCCAGGTCACCTATCTCGATCAAATCTACAATGTTACAGCTATGCACGAAGATCATATCAGTCCGACAATAGATTGGAACCTAAGCTGGAAGTGCACAAGTTCGTGTACGTCTGATTCAAGGGAGGATTTAGAGAATTGGAAAAATAGCTTACATGAAGTCTCCATGAGAAGGTGTGAAAGAGTCACAAGGTCTGTGTGATGGGTGGAGACTGAGTCAAGGGAGTTACCCACCTATGAGAGTTTCATCTACACTTTGGATATGGAACCCAAGACCTGCAATAACTCTGAGCAGCTGCGACAAGGAACCCAACAGGTTGCACATACAGTTCTAAAGGATGACAAACACCCTATAATTCATAGTACAATCTAGCAAGACAAGGGGGGTATAGCCCAGAATATCAACGACGCTAATGCTCACTAACACGCATAGTTACTCAGCAAGACAAAATACCCAGGGATGCAGAAGGTATCCCAACTAACTCCAGTAAGACAAAAATAGTGGAACTAAGTAAAGATCGCAGAGTAATACAAAATCACTCGCAGGACGAAGTAGTTGTACAAATAGAAAATCTCCTGAGTATATCTCCTGAAAGAATACCAGACCCTCTTCCCTCCAAACGGCACAAAAATAAAGGGAATGGTGGAATACTTAGAGAGGATGAAGATACCTTTGCGATTGCAAACTAATCCAACTCAACAACAACTGTCGAAACGACATTATCAATATATCAAGGTAAATCCATCTACAGAAGGAAGACTTATCCTACACTATGACAACAGAGTCTTCGCGCACCCACATAAACTAAAGGAAAATTGGATAAGGCCATATACCATTGCAAAAACTACCATGGGCACAACGCAACTTCAGAAAAAGTCGATGGTACCCACGTCACAAGTTTGGTGAACGATAGCTACCTAAAACCTTCCTCCGACACGTATAAAAAAAATGGGTACAAGACATACACCATTTTGTTGCAAGACTATGACAGAACCAACAGAAAGCATGAGTAATAAACCACCCAGTGGTCACATCATCGCATATACCCAAGCGGGTGACCTAAAGTGTGCAAGCAGCAAGACAACCAAAGAATGCAAAAAGCAGGAATGATAGGCTAGCTAGCATTAACCAGCAGATCCATACCAAATATTCGTATGACTGGGTCACTTGCGTGGCATTAAATCAACCCAGTATGAGGAGAAAGGTGGCATATTGTTAGCTCTCATCAACCGTCTTAGAACTAATTGCCATTACTAGTCTGAAAAGTACAGCCCGAAAGGTCAGCTACAGAAATTAATGGAGAAAGCATTGGAAAAGGAAACCTAAGAGCATGATTAGACTTTAAGCTTCTGTCAAATCATGATTGAAGGAAATTTTCCAATATCTAAAATATTTCTTTCCCCATCAAGATAGTTTTCTATTATGCACTGAGAGCACTAGATCCGGGCTATTGCAGACCTGCATCCTCTCACATGTTTTCCATCCCATTCAAGCCCATGGTAATTAACATTCCCAGTGAGAGTGAGGCTTTAGATTCCACTGTCATCTCTGGCTACCCCATTGATGAGGAATTAGAAACACAGTTAGCCACAGGCCCATAACTACAACAGTCACCAGAGACCGACGCAATGGCAAGAACAAGGAAGCCACAAAAAATTCCAACCCTTGGTTCGCATCCTGTGTCGAACCCAATCTAGGAAATACCAATTATTCCAGGCGAGTCATCTGCATGACCACAGTTGAGACAAAAGAAACGTAAAGTTCCAGACACTCTAGGTGAGTGAGGGAAGATGCTTGCTGCTGACCAGGGAACTGATGATGAAGATGAAGAACTGCTACCACAAGCAGATCCACAGAGAGAATGTGTTGACCCAAACTTTCCAGCTTACATTAGACCAAGAAGACTTGGCGCATTGCATGCATATTTCCTGGTGAAACCGGTGACCACTTTGATAGCACCACAAATTCCTGTCGACATACCTTTACTGAAGGACATCCTCCTCACATTATTTGTTTTGAAACTCGAGGGCTATGACACTCAGAAGCAAGAGGGATTGCAGATAATAGACTGCATGGACATAATACATGCCACTGAATCTGTTGTCAAGGGAATTAAACTGAAGAACTGGGCCGAGGGACTAGCCACTGCAGGCCTATCAAACATGGTGTTCATGCCTCATTTTGGCCATAGTGTATAGGCCAATACATATGTAAAGTAGTTATTGTTCTGCATTCATAGAGGATACTTATGGCTGGATCATCCATACCCAATTACTGTTTAACTAATAGTGAGAATGGCTCCCAAGAGAAGGCAATGACCCTCTTCCTTACCTCACTAAGCATAATACTCGAGACATTAAGCGGAAGCACAACCTTTAGAGTGTAGGATGGGGATACTTAATTAGGCCCATCCAGGACAAAAGTGTCTGGGTTGCTGCAAAAATATTATCGTGTAAAATATTTCATAAAGTGGTACCGATGCAATGTTCCACAAGGGTAATAGAAATTGCATATTTATGTGCACGGGGACAAAAATTCAACTAGTCGTGGTACTTGCTAAACACCCTGTTCAAAGATGTGATGCTGGTGCAACAAAAGGAAGGTCATAAATTCTACTATTCCTGGCTACTAATTTTGATTTCCTTCACTATCTGGGTTGACCCCCTGGACTATCTACAAATGGATGTCTTGATATCCTGTTTGGGGGAAAAATATCATAATCTATGGGAAGACAAGGCCAACAATAAGCACCAGTAGGATAGCAATGTGGTATTCTTCTTGCACTCAGAGGCACTGCAACAGGTTGTTTGGAAAACCCACAGGATCTGCACCACAACTGTGCAAAGGTATGCTTCTTTCGTCAAATTTGAAGCTGATATGAATAGTATAAATCTATTTCCTATAAAAGTTCCACCTTGGAAAATACATCAATCCATATTTGTAGTAATCGACGATGATGTGGATGCAATTGTCAAGCTCTGGCCAGAGGAATGGAATGGCCCACTTGTAGAACCACTTCCTGAAGAGCAGAATGTATAAGAACCACCAATTCACCAAGTTCATGGTGAAGAGCAAGAAGGTGATGATACCCAAGGGGATCCATCACAAGAAAACATGAAATATGATGATGATACAAAGGACTTAGACCACCATCCTTCCGCATAGACACATACTGAAGAACAGACATAGACCTGTGTGCAGTTTGAGGAAGCTCAATCATCGCGGAAGAAGTAGAAAGAAGACAGAACAACAAACACTACTACCTTAATGGAGGATGAGTTGCAACAACTTGCCAATGCTGTGGAGAAAGTTGCGCAAGATAACCTTGGTGGAATAAGGGCCTAGCAAGATAGCATCGCTTCCCAAGTCTAGAACCACCTCAATCAATTAACAGCAGCTATTAATGAGGTCAAGCACATAGTGGACACCAAAGCATATTGCATTGATCCTAACATGCCAATACTCACACCGTCGTGGGAACCACCAATCAAGGTACTCATTCAGATGCAAGCACTTGACGTGAAGGAAGAGACAACCGTAGATACTGATAATAGCACTGTTGAGATAGACTTCTCCAAGTTTCTCTTGAACGAGATCAATATCATCTGGTACGCAACTAAAACTGAACTCTGACTAAGGAAAACATTGTTGCTCACCAGGAAGAAACACAGAAAAAGAAGGCCAAGATGCACAAGGCCCTGTTGCAAGGGAAAGATAAGGAATTGCAGGAGTGCACCAACATCTTGGTTGAGAAGACGCAAGAAATATTGGCTCGATAGAAAAGTCGTGTCATATTGGTGGATTCCATTAAGAATGTCGTCACAACATTCCCACCAGAGGCTGGGGAAGCTGATGAAGACTCCTTGTCTAAAGTGTCTAGGCTTGCAAAGATCACACAATATCTTCAGTACCAAGTAGAATATCTGTAAGCCCAACAGATACCAAGAACACCCTAGAGCTGTTGGCAAAAAGAAGAACAATAGTGTCTGAAGCTGCTACCAAAATAAAGGTGGAGACGCAATTTACGCAAAGGCTGCAAACAATTTAGAGACCATTTGGGAAACATTGCTTGAGGATGGCGTAACTAAGAAAACAAGACAGCGCATTCACAAGGAAGATTAGCACATCACTGCTGTGAAGGTGGACATGCGGAAGCTGCCCCTCCAGCAAAATGTCATTAAGCATGCAGAGATCAAAAGTATCCAATAGGAAGTCTAGAACCTTCACGAGTAGGAGAAGGCTAGGAAAGCCAAGGTTGAGGAATTCCATTCAGAGTCAAAAAATCTCACATACCATATTCATCCAATGCAGTAGAAGCTTCAAGACATATTACAGTCGATAGAGAAAGACATATTGGAGCATGTACAGTCCGACCAGGTGGAGCAATTGGCCATGCAAGCAGAGGAAGTTGCTAAGATAGAAGCAATGGTGAAGGAATTCCAAGGCAAGGTATGTGCTACTGTGCAAATAGACTCAAAACCAACAAGTTTGAAATAATGTATGCAAATGCGACCAAGGCACTCGACTGAAAATAAAAACAAAAACAAAATGAATTTTGGAGGCAACCATAGCACCGCGCGTGCGTGACAAGCTGGTAGAACTTAAGGAAAAAGTTGTGCAGACATGATGAGATACATTACAACCATTGCCAAAACGGATTATTAAGTAAGTGATGGAAAATCTGAGATAGCTAGCACGTGCTGACAGACCGTTAAATGCATCAAGATTCAGTAGAGATTTAGCGCTTGGACCAGGACAACACTGCAGCCGGATCAAGTGTGGAGAACTCAGTCACCGTGACAGTCCAGCCCATCTGCATGCACTCATGACTGTCACTACCCAAAAGTGGCAATGCTGGTAATCAGAGCATATCTAAGAAGGCAATTCGGTACACAAGGTGAGGGTCTTTTCCTCATAATGCCACTGGATAAGCCTGCACGAAGGAAGACTCGATGCTCTTCCTATAAGATCAGGGATTGCTTGCACTAAGAAGACATCACTGTGTTATGCTACTCTCCCACCTGATACAGTTACAAATGAATTGGAGAGTCTCCTACCGAGCAGCCTTGAGGGATAATGTTGTTTCTGTAGCTTTCAGTCTGTCGAGTGTATCCAGAGATAACAAGAAGAAATATGGTGATAGCCATCCAGTGGTTTCAACCCATTGACAAGCCTTCAGCGAAGTCATCCTTGGCTATTAGTATATCAGTAGAGTAGCAGCCCTGTCGATGCCACCAAAGCGGGCTCTTGTAGGGACTAGAGGCCCGACCCATTTTGACAAGCTCTGCAGGGTGCAGTCCACAGTCTCTGCAGTCTTTCAGAAATTATGTAGGCTTGGAAGATGGCCGCAGCATCCACCCCTTCAGGCGGGATCTCCCACTCTTAGTAGGCTGTGAGGGGTCCAATGGGAAAGATTTGACTTGAAATATATGCTACTTAGGTGAAATTTGTCAAATTTTGGCAAATCACTCACCTCCACCACCCAGGATAGCAAGACTTGTCCAGTCTTCAATATGGACAAGTATTCAAAGTTCATATCTATGGAAAAGAGGGTGGTGAAGACAGCACGGTAGAGGAGAGAAACTTGAATAAGTACAACAAGAGAACAAGCTGCAGCAACCCATAGCAACTGTGCATCAACTCTCCGCAGCATGAGAATGGCGGAAGGACCAAGGACACATGGATTTATGTGTCGAATTGGGACACTAAATACCCTTGGTGAAATTGGAGGTGGAATACGACAAGATGATCAGAGAGTCCCAGAGTAAAGACAACATTTCTCTTCATAGGGATATTGGTCTCAATAAGAAGCACATAAGCTTACCTTGTCAGCTCAAGCAAACTCTGCCATCGAATCCTCCATTACCCATCCTCTAAAATGGTGCTGCGAAACTAGCTATCTCGGTGTGCTTATCTCCACTGCAATAAAGATAACGATTTGCAGACAGATTCAGAGAGTTTGGATAGAAATGTCAGGGTCACAATGATAAGGACGATGCCAGGATTGAAGATAAAGGTAAAAGTTCCGTGAAGCGGAAGGGGCCTGATACAGGTTTTGGTAGCAATAAACCTTCTGTGATTGATTCTGCTGATTTACTTCAAGTGATTCAAAATGTGAAGAGGGGTCAGATTAAAGGCATTAGGAGGAGAGAAACACACAAACCTGTCAAAAATTTTCCTTGAAAAAAAAAAGATCAAGGAGCGAACTGTGCAAGTTAAGATGCAACCGAAGCTAAAAAAAAAACAATCTCTATATTTTTTTCAAAAATATATCGTGCAGATCGGGCCACTCATATGACCCTTTATTAGTGGATCAAGACGAGACACAAGTGAGTGTTGGGGTCCTGTTGGCCCGAGAAAGGGGCATAAGAAGGAACTTTGCATGCGCAGCCCAGGAAAATGCACCACACGCACGATAGAAGCAAAGGAAGAGTGCAAAGGATGAAAAGGGCTTGTGAAGGTAGAGTGGAGAAGTGCACGGAAAAGGAAAGGTAACTGCAGATGAGTGCAAGGGTAAAATGGCCGGAAAGTGACAAATACAGAATCCATATCATGGCCGTATAAGACGGTTGTTGTACAGGATTAAACACCTAATAACCATAGGTCTGGGGTTACCAACATACTCAATCAACTTGCAGACAATTGACTCTAGAGTGCAGTAAAGGAAATAGGAGGATGAGAAAGACTTACTCGATTAACGAAGGTCGATCCTTGCTAGTCCTCTTCCATTCTACTTCACCTCCAAAGTCTTCAAGGTTGTTCTTCTTTCACCTGTCAAGAGCCAATCTTCCAGATACAAGATGATTCATATATATATAAGCAGGTTAGATAAATCACATATAAGATGCATAAACATAAACATTTATCAAACCAAGACACATGAAACACATATGGAAGAAGGATTCTCTTTATTATCAATAATGAAGAAGGACTCCTCTGCAACCAAAGGATTCTAAGTTCCACTACTCCAAAGACTTCTGTATAAACTCCACCAGCATAACTTTGCTCTCCAAGTGTATCTCACCAACACCCTCCCCAGGGCCTGTATTTATATGGAGGAAATAAGGCGGTTTCGAAGGTTGAGGAGGTTGAGACAATTAAGATAATTAAGATAACAATTCTTAACTAATATCAGATCAGCGTGTGTTTTTATGTTTAACTGTTCAGGGACATATTCGCGAGTGTGTAGAAGGACAACCCGCGAATGATTCACGACTTTCTACAAGGGCAACCCGCGAATACATCCATTCGTGACTTTCTATAAGGGACACTCGCGAATGACTCGCAAGTTGCATAAAAGGAGAGTCGCGAATACAAGTCAACATAGTAAAATGGCAAAGTAATCAACTGGATGGAGGAAGTATGTATTATGCCATAAGCCAATATATAGTGTTTTGGGAAAACCTCCATCCATAAATGTCCTTTTTTGTGCCAACATGAGGGATGTCGGCACTCAGACGGAGAGGTTCCATTCAGGTGTATAACAGATGCCCCCTAATGTGTGAGGTCAGAGGGAAACGATGGCTGAAATACATTATAAATTTAGCTTTGGAGAACTCGGAAATCCAATGGAGCAGAGAGAGTACCTGAAACAAATACATAGTAATGTCATATACAAAGTTACATCTGAGGATGCTATGTTCAATTTACTGGAACACTAGCTCCTTTACAATATTTGAGTGCATCAAATGATATGGGTATAGAACCACGTATATTACAAAGGTGGATCGAAGCCACAATATACAATAATGATGAGTCTTCAAAGATCTGGAAGCTATGTATATAGATAGAACATAATCTTGCGCAACTTAGTCCATAAGTGTGAACTAAGGTCTTCATAAAGAATCCCAAAGAACCAGTACAATCCAAGCCATGTGAATAAGGATAAGCTGAAGTCGAACATGGAAAGGATTCAACAGTTTGTCAACCAATAAGGGATAATTGACAACTGAAGCAAAGGAATTCACCAATGATGGAAGTGAATCTTGAGGTACGATCGTCAAAACTCTAGGTCTTCGCCATCAGGAAGTACTGAAAACGGAACCATGCTGTGATAAGGAAGGCAATAGATCCTCCAACGGATCACAAGAGTGACTAGGAACTGGGAAAAAGAAGGGAGAAACAAATAGATAATAGATATAACAGTGATGGGATCAGGCTATAGATCAAACATTGGGTAGAGTCCTTGAATAGTGAGCACAACACAGAGATTGCCCAAGGCAGTGTATAATTCAGAGATGGAACAACTAGACTTATCTGTCATGTAGGAGACATGATCAGATTCCCCAGGTATAATGGACAAGAGGAGGAGTAAGAAACTCGAAGTGATAGTTGAACACAAGTGGACACTGAAACATGGATATCGAAAAACAAAGAGTGCTATGTTCAAGGAGGACATGCTGCCATTACTGAAAACAAGAGAAAACTTCTTCCTTACCTTCCCTGTTAAATTTTAACGAGTCCAGGAAAGTAAACTCGGTTCCCTCTTTGCTTTTTAACAAGCTTGAAGAGATGGGAAAATAATGCTTGATAGTGTCACTGATTCATGGATTTAACGAGCCCGAACTAGTACATGCTCGACCGGTGTTTTCACATTTAGAGAATCTTAAAACGCCAAAGAAGACTCCAGGGGGGTCCTTTTTTCGTCCAATTTAGTCTCCTGGGGCCGAAAAAGTATAAAACAAACCACAGAAGAACTCTCTTAACTTCCAAAGAAGAAAAGGTGCACATTTTTCGTACTTAGTCAGGGAGGTCCAAAAAAGGTTAAATTACCACCTACCCAACGCTCCTTCCAGAACAGCATAAAATAGCTTGAGTTTTACGAGTGTGAAGGAAAGCAAGATCACTCGGAAAGATCCATTTGGTTACGAGAAATGGGGCTTACAACAATAAACTCGTTGCTTTGTTCTTTAGTGTTTAACGAGCATGACAAAGACACAAAGTACACTCGAAATCTTTTTCATGTTTGGGTCCAGAGCACGAAAAAAGAGAAAACTAAGCTCAAACTGGGTGTTCCTTTTTCCGTAAATTTAGTCCCTCAGGTCCGGAAAAGTGATAAAACTATACCTGAGAATACTCTTCTCAATTCAAAAGAAAAGAGAGTGATCCTTTCTCGTATTATTCCGCATGGTCCGAGAAAGAGATATCCTACCACCAATGCGAATGCCCGTTCACATATTATTAACGAGCTTGAACGGACGAGATAACTCGGCAGTCAAGTCTGTTTTGAAGGAGTCAGACCTAGGCCTAAAGAAACTCCATAAGGGCGGGGAGTCCTATAAATGGATAGCTTGTAAAAAGATATTCAAAAGAAGCTCTATTTGGCATGAAAAATAGCTAAGAGGACACCCCTGAACCTGAAACAGTGGCGGCATGAGCACCAAAGGATGACAAAGGCATATAAAGATGATACTCATGAAATAGGGGCCCTAGCCAAGGAGGAACAATGGTAGAGACAAGGGACTAATGGTTTAGAATACCATAGTCCGTGGCAAAGTGTTAAATACTAAGGTTAATGTGGAGTGATAAGATGCCAACATGTGTTGGAAATAGCGAAACCACCCAATTGGAGCAACAACACTCTGTAAAAGTTGATAAATCTATTCCAAGGAACAAAAGTATGGTATTAGTTGATTGACATTTCAAACTATAGGAAAGAGACCCATTTTATGAAATATTATTTCTATAAATAGCTTGAAAATTAAAACAATTCTTACCATTTGAACTTTTTGAACCATAAAGAGCAAGATTACCCTCTACCTTTGATCGATCACCATGGAGAATTGGACCGTCGGAATCAAAATCCGTTAGCTTCAGGTAATTCTACACCCTAAGATCATCAAATTGATCCAAACAAATATTAGTTTTAATGGTGAATTCAATATTTAATAGCACCCAAAAATATGACAGTGCGCATACGCGGGTTTCTAAGCATGAAAGTCGCGAATACGCATTTCATTTGTGGGTTGTCTAACTAGATAGTTGCGAATGATCCGCGACCTACCTAAATAGACAGTCGCGAATGCTGCGCAATGGGCCAAAGCTTTAAAAATATGCAAGATTTTTAAATTTTGATTGTGAAATACTGAATTAAATTTCTTATATTTGCTAGGTAAAAATGGTTCTGGAGTGGAGGGAAAGGGAGCACGAAACGATGGATCATGCGGCGCTCCAAAGCGTTCCCACATTGCAAGCATTGAGAACTAGTGGGCTGTTGAAATTCTTTTGTGCATCGCCCATGTGGGCCAATGTCTGCATACTTGAGTTCATGGTCAATTTTTGGGATCATGACATGGGGATGTTCAATATTCAAGGTGAGACCTTAGAGCTTACCGTGGAAGACATCTATTTCATTACCGGGTTGTCACGACGGGGAGCACCGATGAATTTGGAGGGAACTGGTAGGGGTGGTGACCCCTTAAGTGTCCAAAAATATGTAGACATATTCTGTATATCGGGTACTCAGAAGAAGGGAAGCATCGTTCTAATTGCAAACATCCAGGATTTCACTCTCCAGGTATTGGCTAGTACCATTGTGAGACTTATAGGATCATCAGGGTTACATATGGCCACCAGAAATCAAATGAGGGTGGCGGTTGATTGCTTTAGAGGTTCTCTCTATGATTGGTGCTCGGGAGTTTCCCCCATTATGGAGAGGCAACGATCCGACTGTAAGAGGGGAAGACGCAAGAATTTTGGCTATGCAAGCATACTAGTAGTGTTCTTCTTCGAGAGAGTACCAGCCATGAGCCCTGCTATACCACTACAGGTCAGATCTCCGCGTCAGCCAAGGCTGAGCCGGTGGGGAGACATCTTCCTCCATCACAGAGGAGGAGACATAGTACACAGCGTATATGATGCTGACTTTTATACTTGGTGGGAACGACAGCTGCCGGCGCTGGAGCAGTTTCCATACGTCGGGTTGGACTTTCGAGGTGACCCCGAACTTGTCCTCCCTCCAGGAGGAGCATGGGGAGAGATGGGTAAGTAATTTTTTAATTTTTAAATCACTATCAAATTTTTATGAATTTTTCAAATGATCGATATATACATATGCACAAGTCTTGATCCTATTCATGTGTCAAAATGCATATGTTGGACCAGTCCGCCCTGAAGGGCACCCTCATATGTTCGTACGTCCTGTCGTGGGAGAGGATCAGGGATTGATCAGAGTACTTGAGGGGAAACTGGTCAGGTTAACCCAACGAATACCGACTATACAGATAGAGCATATCCCTACAGCCATGCAGGAGTTTGTAGTTGGGGTGCCACCGGTTTGGCTACGTCTTTTCAGACGAGTAGCTAGAGCAGTGCTTATATACAGAGATGCGGTGGAGGTTGTTGAAGCCGAGGAGGCTGAGGAAGCCAGGGTGCATAGAGATCATGGGGACCAAGGTGGTCCTAGTGGCCAGGGCAGTCTAGCTTAGACCTATGGCATTTTGATGGATTATGATCCACATTTTTGTACTTTTTGTATATGACGGGATCTACGGATCAGAATCAACCTATCTACAGACAGATATTTTACATATATATATATATATATTGATGTTTGGTTGTCGGCTTATTTACAAGTGTTTTTTTATATGTATATTCTTATGAAATGTGTGTGAGATTCCAATCCAAAATATAATTAGCATATGCATCAGTCAATGAATTTTGGTTTCGTGGAATATGATTAAAAGTAATAACTTCAAAATGTCTTTCCAATAAAAAAATTTGCATGAACTGACGTAACAAGATAGGATTTCGTACCTGATAAGCTCTATTGAGCTGGGAAACTACCAACTGAGAATCCAAACGGACTTCAAGCTGGGTGATTCCACGTGACAAAGCATCCCATAGGAGCTCAATGACAGCCCTATACTCAGCAACATTATTAGAAGTAGGACCTAGAAAAGCGCCTCCCGCGGCAACAAGCTGTCCTGAGGGAGAATAGATAACCCATGCTGCCGAAGCTAGGTTATAAGTGTGACGACTGGCACCATCAGCTAAACCTACATACATTTCAGAAGACATCTGCAACAACTAGCAGATAATATAAAAAAAAAAACTGACAACCTATTGTACATAAAACATACATACAATAAAATACAAGAAAAAGTGTTAAGTCTAAGCATAGTACTTCTTCAGGTAGAGCCCATTTCTAGGCTCAGGCAGCTTATTCCCATCATAATCAACTAATTCATATGCGCCCTTACT
>LPNX010935173.1:995577-1033886 GCA_001517045.1 Pseudotsuga menziesii | reverse complement strand
AATTTTCCTGCCCCCAGAGGTTCTTTATCTTGGTCCCAAAGCAAGACAAGTTCCCCCTCAGAGAAAACCCTAGGTTTGACCGTTTTATCATATTGAGATTTGACCCTATTTTTATGAGCCTGATTCACAGTCAAAGCATCTCTACATTGTTCATCGAGGTGTTCTAAATGTACCAGACGTTCTTCAAGCTCAGTCGTATCAGGTAACACATGAATGGCTATCTTCAAAGATGGGATTTCGCATTCAATCGGAGTAACTGCTTCCACACCGTGAAAGAGTTGGAAAGGGGAATATCCCATGGCAGTCTTGACATTAGTTCTGTAAGCCCAAAGAGCAGGATATAACATGATGTGCCAATTATAACGGGATGCATCAATCGTCCGTTTAAGGATAGTTTTTAAAGTCTTGTTGACAGCCTCAACCTGACCATTAGCTTGCGGATAGTATGGAGAAGAATGTTCTTGTCGAAATCCAAGCATGGTAGTCAGTTCCGTCATCATGTTATTTTTAAAATGACTGCCATGGTCAGTGACAATCACTTTGGGAATACCAAACCTTGCAATAATTTGATTGAAAACAAAGAAAGCTGTTGTTTCCCCGTTGTCTTTGAAAGTAGGCATTGCCTCTGCCCATTTCGTAAAATAGTCAACAACGACAATGATGTATTTATGCCCCCCAGCCGAGACTAGGTTACACATCACGTAATCGATCCCCCATTTCATGAAGGGGCCTACCGAGACAACAGGAAATAACAGAGCAGAATGTGACCGCATTTTTCTGGTGTAAAGCTAACACGGATGACAGTGCTTCACGGCTTCCACACAATCTTTAAAGATCGTGGGCCAGAAATAACCAGCATGCAATATCTTCTGGGCCGTTTCTAACCCAGATAAATGACCCCCACATGCTCCGCTATGGGAATCATTTAGGACAATCTTCGCTTCCTCATGAGTAAGGCAGTGACGCAAGACGGAATCTACCCCTCGTCGATATAATGTATCTCCTATAATGAGGTAGTTCTTGGCATGAAGGCGTAACTTACATCGTTCCTCCCTAGAGTAAGCATCAGGATACTTCAAAGTCTGGAGATATATAAGAATATCCCCATACCAAGGATCAGAGGTGGATATCAGGAAGATGTGCTCATCTGGGAATGAGTCATCTTCAACAACTACATTCTCTTCAGTGGGAGATTCTGCTATTAGCTCAACAAAAACTAAGGACTTCTTAGACTTAGCGGATTGGAAATCCAAGTCAAACTCTTGGAGAAAGACTATCCACTTGTTAAATTTTCCCCCAACAATATGTCGGGATAAAACATATTGGAACAGATTAACATCCGCCACTACTGTTGTGGTCCTCAGTAAAATGTAGTGGCGCAACCTCTGTACAGCATAAACAACTGCTAAGGCTAACTTCTCGACGTGGGAGTATCTAAGCTCATGTCCGGCCAAAGCATGGCTAAGATAATAAACGACATGCTCAACAAGATTATCATCCTCCTGGACTAGTACTACCCCAATGGTCGACTCTGACGCGGCCAGATATAATATAAAATCCCTAGAATAATCTGATGGACGTAATAAAGGTGCCGATAGCAAAGATTTTTTCAATGCCTCGAATGCAAGTTGTGCGGTTTCATCCCATAAAAATGGGGTGTCCTGCTTAAGCAAGCGCATGAAACCTTTAGTGATCTTGGCATAATTAACAATAAAACATCGAAGGAAATTAGACTTTCCTTGCAGGATTTGAAGTTGCCTGAGAGAATGAGGAGGAGGAAGATTCACAATGGCCTCAACTTTTAATGGATCCACCTGGATGCCTCTACTAGAGACAATGAATCCGAGTAATATCCCTGACTCGACGTAGAATACACACTTGTGGAGATTCAAGTGAATTTTATAATATCCGCATCGTTCAAAAATTAACCGTAAATGATCTGGATGTTGGATCCTCTTGCGAGAATGTGCAGGCAGATCATCAAGGTATGGTTCGACAATGGATTTTATGTCATGAAAAGCAAAGTTCATAGCCTGTTGAAAGGTAGCCCCAGCATTTTTCAATCCAAAGGGCATTTTTTTATACGCGAATGTACCCCAAGGGAAAATGAAAGCAGTTTTATGTTGATCTTCCGGTTTGATTTGTATTTGATTGTAGCCGGAGAAACCATCCATGAACAAAAACACCTCACTTCCCGCACATGCATCTATGATCTAGTCAATAAATGGTGTGGGGTAATTGTCCTTAGGACAGGATTTATTGAGGTCTCTAAAGTCTGTAAAAACGCGAATAGTCCCTTGCTTTTTATCAACAGGAACAGGGTTGGACACCCATTCAGTCAAAGCTATGGGATATATAAAACCAGCTTTCAACAGCTTTTCAACTTCTACCTTCACAGCCGCTGCTTTACGCGGGTTCACGGGTCTTAATTTCTGTCGAACCGGTTTGGCATCAGGATAGGTTCGGATTTCATGTTGAACAATAGATGGATCAATGCCTGGCATCTCCTCATATGACCAGGCAAAGATATTGCGGAACTCCTTAAAAAGGGCAGTGTAGATAGCAATCTCCTCTGGAGAGTAGTTTGCACCTATATAGATTTTTTCCATGACATCTGGGTTCACAGAGATGTTGTTAGGTATAGTGGCGGAAATGTTTTCCATATTCCCCTCAGCAAACACCCCTTCTCTAGGTAAGGGATCAATAGGTATATCAACATCTTCTGACAGTCTCACGTGAAACTCTTGGTTTTCTATTCTGCTTAGATCTGGAAGAAAATAGGATCGATGATGAAGATCCTCACAAATCTTATCATGTCCACTCATGGCTTCCAGAATAGCTTCATCGGAAGGTAAAACGGTATCTAAGCAATCTATGGAATGCAAAGAGTTTTCTGCCCATGTGGGAAAATAGACTTCTTCCAGATCATCTGAGACTGTTAGAGGATCTGGAATGGGATCAACAATGGCTTGAGTGATGGCTTGATAAGCTACCTCCACTGCCGATAAGGGCACTTCCGGTTCATGGGGAGTTGGGAGGACCCAAGGATCAGTCCTATCAACAACCATAGAGATGGACTTCCCCACACTAGTAGAACCAATGTAATTAACCGGGGCTAGAAGATCAAATGTGCCCATTAGTGATGTGTACATTCCAGCCCCCAAGCTCTGTGCAGCAGGTTTTACCTGATCAACCAATTGCACAATGGATTCATTAGACTCTAAGCAGCCTTTTCGAGTAAAATCAAGTTGGTCAACAGTAACCAACTTTCCCTCATGTGGAAAAACCACGAGACGAAGAATGGCCGATGCAACATCGGACATCACATAAGTCCAATTCCTTCCCAGAAGCAAATTGTAGTCCAAGGGAGCATCAATCACTTCTACTTCAACAGACACTGCTTTGCCTGCCAACTTAATCTCAAAAGCTGACAGGATACAATGAGGATAGAAGGATCTTCCATCAAAAGCAGTAAGTAAAGTGTTTGATGGGACCAGCTCTGGGGATCCAAGAGATTTCCAGCAGTTCAAGGACATAACACATGTAGAGGCTCCCTCATCAACAACTGCCCTTCCAATGGTATTACCACCATGGACTACATCTATTTATAGGGCTACATGGTAAGGCAGGCTAATTTTGACATCAGATAAGTTAAATTTCACCATGAGACTCGAAGAATCCATGCTACCTAAAGCTGCTAAGAGGGAATCCCGCTGGGCAGGACAACTCTATAACACCTCTAAAGCTGACATTGCACATAGAGTTTGAGCTAAATCTTCAACCACAGAGTAGTTCGAAGCAGCCCTAGCATTGGGGTTATGCAAGGTCTTCTTGAAAACACCTTTCGGTATCTTCGGCATAGTTTCGGTAGGTTTCTCTATTGTGAGAGGGTTGGAAGTTTCACCTACAGCTTTACCCTTCTCAGGAGTCTCTTTCTCATAGTTTTTGTTCCTTGTCTGCAACAAAGTTGAAGATCAAACCATGTTGATATAGTTAGGTTCAAGGGAAGTTTGAGTGCCCCCTGCTACATTAGAGGCTGAAGCAGAGTTCTGTCCTTGGGGAAAAGGATCCTTTAGGACAGCCGGTTGTTGAGCTTTAAGCAGCTTCTGGGCTTGATCCATAAGGGGAAAAAGGTGAGTAAGTTGGTCCTATTGGCACAACTTACAAGGGAACTTGACCTTATTCTTTTCTTTTTTGCCCCCATCAGCATTGTTTGCGGGCTTTGGCTTGTTTTGGTTTCCCTCTCCCTTTTTACCTTTCTTTTTCTTCCTGCCGGGCTGCTGATTGCCCTTCTGAGAGGTTTGTGCAAAAACATTTGCATTCTGGGGAGAGGGGGCAGCTTTTGCTGCCTCCACCGTAGACTGCTTGATAGATAATTGGTGAAGTTGTTTAGTCAAAGACTCTACAGTGGGAGAGTTAACAGACCGAACCACACCATCGGCATGGGGTCCAGGCTTAGGCTTCTCCGCTTCGTGCGAAGGCCTCGGTGCCTCAGGGATGATCTCGTACAAGATCCCAGACTGTGAATAAATCAAGTCTAACTGCTGGGCCCTGAGTATGGCTTCTTCTTCGTTCATTACTCCTGATGTGGAAACATCCTTAGATATGTATGGCAACAGTGATTTAAGGAACCATTCTAATAGAAACTCAGGAGGAATGGTGGCTTTGATAAGGCTCTTTTGCCTCCTCCACTCTTAGATATGATCTGAGATGTGGGTAGCCTTTTTTTGTCTAAAAGTAGACAACAAGTCCGTTTTGAAATCGTATCGAACTGGAAGCTGAAAGTGGCTAAGGAAAGCACTAGCCAAATCCCAGAAACTACTAAAGGTAGCAGAAGGCAATTCAATATACCATTTTGCCGCCATACCTGTCAAGATCCTATGGAATAGCCTCAACCTAATTGAATCCTCATTCAATGAATTGGAAGAACACCATAAGTGAAAAGTAGTGGCATGTGCCCTAGGATCTTCACCAGTTTTGCCTTCGAACTTAGGGATGTCCAATGGTAACTTGGTGGGAACAGGTGGCCACAAGGGGTCATGCCTCACCGGGTCATTCATCAATTTTGACAAGTCTGGCAAGTTTAAAGTTGCCAGAAAAGGAATTTTGGGCCTAACCAGGGCACTAGATGTGCCAGCTTGGGGATTAGAGGGACCTGCCCCCGAATGCCCATGGGAAAAAGTGGGGTTGCCCCTAGCCACTGGTTGTGAAGTGGGAAGGTTGCTTTGAAATAGATTCCATCTGTAAGCCACAGGATTGTGTGTGGGAAGTGCAGTGTAAGAGGTTCGGGTCGTCCCCATAGAAACAGGAGACTGAAGACAGGAGCAGGTATCCCTCTGCTAAATAGCGAAAAGGGAGAGCTCGTGTATGGGACCGAAATAGGGATTTGGAAGCTTTTCCCATAAGAAGTGTTACTCCCAAACTGCACTCCTACATATGAAGGAGATGGACCTACATATGGATTGGATGGGGGGATGTGCCCCCCATTCCAAGGAAATCCTTGGACAAATGCCGAGGATCCTACTAGACCACTCTGGGTAGTGTAAGGGAAGGAAGAAGGAATAGTAGGTATACTGGGGATCCTAGTAACCATGTCACTAGAAGCACCTCCTATGTTTGAGTGAACTGGTGGTTGAACCACCCGACTCGCTGGAGTCAAAGGTGTAGAAGGCAAACTAGATCTAGGGCATTTACCAGGGGAGGTAGTACCCCTTCAACCGGAAGGGTTGAGGTGAACACAAAAGGACTTTCTTCCACAGAAGACATGACTCTATCCATAGGGACACCTAGTATTGGTAAATCAAAAGGTCTAACTTGCACGATCACAGGATCATTTAAATCAGTCAAGGGGGTGTTAAAATTTCTTGCAAACTTGTCAGTCTGCAATTCTTCTATCTCGACTGTATCAAGATTAAAATAGTTAGCAATGAGTTCTAGTTCACCAAGAACTTCACTTTTTATGTTTAACTGTTCACCAAGAACTTCACTTAAATTCTTGGTCTTCCTTGAGTAATTCTTCTAAAGGATAGGTCATGTCTGAATAGTGTCTTATGAACTTCCTATAATATCCTGTATGTCCAAGTAACACCCAAACTTGTTTAGGATTTATTGGGGGCTTTAGGTCAAGGATGATTTTAATCTTGGCAAAATCGACTTTGATACCATCTTTACAGACAATATTCCCTAAGAGTATTCCTATAGGGGTCATAAAGATACACTTCTTGATGTTCAGGGAGAGTTGAATCTGTCGACATCTCTCCAGCATAAGTTAGAGCCATGTGCAGTGATATTTTAAGGTGGAGTATATAGTCCAATCGTCAAAGTATACTACCATGGTCTTATAGATATATTCTTGAAAGTTCTTGACAACAATTCAGGAAAACACTGCAGGTGCATTCTTTAGCCCAAAAGGCATAAATCTATAAGCAAAAGAGCCAAATTCACAGACAAATGTTGTCTTCTTTTGATCTTATTTTGCTATTGGTACTTGGTTATACCCTAAGAATCCATCTGTGAATGAATAGAATTCATGTCCTGCCACTTCATTTAAGATTTCATCAGCATAGGGGGTTGGAAATGGATCTGTCAAGGTGACTTTGTTAAGCTCCCTAAAGTCTACACAAATTCTCAACCTTGTCGGGTCATGTTTCTTTGGCTGGACAACCATGGGACTTGCCCATTCGGACTGATCGATGGGGTAAATGATCCCTGCTGCTAACATGTTATCGATTTCCTTTTTAACTATTTATTTGTACTTATGAGCTAGTTTATAAGGTCTTTTCTTGACAGGTCGGACATCAGGTTTAGTATCTATTTTCATTTCTCCCATCTCTTGTACTAAGCCTTTTAAGTCTTTATAGTCCCTTGCAAAGACATCCTGGAACTCTCTAAGTAAGTTCACTATTTCAGTGGTCTGTTGTTCATTCCAGTAGTCACCAATCTTAGCTATTTTTGGTCGGTCGTCATTTGAAATGTCGACCTCCTTAGTTTGCACTTTGGCATCTAGCCACTCTGGTGCTTTAGCTTCATTGATCGGTCAACTTCCTTCTGTGAAATATGAGAATGTAGCTGGAAAGTCGGCTGCAGTCATTCTGTCAAGGCCGGGTTTGTCTGTGGTCTCTACTTTCAAGATTGAATGGATAGGTTTGTTAGTTTCAATGTGGCCAGGTTTCCATATAAAGCTCTTGCCTGTGGTGTGTTCATTTTCTAAGTGCAAGCGGGTTGACTGTGGCCTGGATGCAGTTTGTATATTGTTACAGTCCTTGACCTGTCGGTGGGTCTAGGAGGGTTGATTTTCTGTCGGTTGGAGAAACTGTTTGATTTGGTGTGTTGTCTCAGCCAATTGTTTGTTTTGAGGTATAAACTGGAAGTCCTTAATAAAATTTTCTTTAAGGTCATGCCAAAATAAGGTTTCACCTCTAGCTTCCTCCATCTTGTACCATTTATTGGGTAAGTCGGCTAGTGTTGAAGGGAACAAATGTGGCCAGGCTCTCTCATTTTTATATCCAAGTCTTCTCCACTCCTTTTCACAAGTCTTAATGTGTTCTTCTGGGTCTTGACCTTGGATAAAGAGAGGTATTTGGGGTTCCTGTGTTAACTTTTTCCCTCCAAACCGTTCTACAAAGAAGGTTGACGCAGTTGTCTAGGTCTATAGTTTTGACTGATGGGTGTCCCACCATCGAGCTGCTTGACCTGTAAACGTTTCCACTAAGATTTGAAGTCTGCCATGTTCTCCAATATTTTTAGATACTTGTTCAACATGCATGACTGGGGATTCCCTTTCCTTATACCTGGGCAGTTGAGTAGTGTGTAAGTTGGTTGGTTGCAAGGTAGGTCGATCTCTGACTTTTTTTTCAAATACTTTAGGGATAATTCATACAATGAAGCACTATCGGGTGGGTTTTTTCTGTACTTTTTGTATAGTCCAGCACCCTCTTGCTTGTGTTTCATAATTCTCCATTTCCCAATCATATAATTCAGCATCGGAATTGTAACCAATTGAGTCTTGGTTACCTAAGTGACATTCCCCATAGATGTTTGGCTTTGTATAGTCCGTATTGTTTTGGATCTGATACAGTTGTCGGACATCGACTTCCTCATCAATCGGTTCGGTCCAAGGTGCTCCTTGGGAAGGATTAATGGGTACAATGACTTTTTGACCATTTCCTTTTAACTTAATTCGTTCTTTGTCTAAGGATATGGAGGCTTTCATCTTTCGTCCCCAAGGTCGACCAACTAGCGCTGGGAAGGAGCGAGATCCTTCTTTTGGGTCGATGATTTCAAAATCAACCTTAGTCAAGATTCCTTTGATGGTTGTGTCGACGTCTTTCCAAACCCCAATGGGTTCAATGAGACCTTGGTCGGCGAGTTTTAGGTAAATGCCTGATTCATAGAGTCGAGGTTGGCCCATCTTTTCCCATGTATCCCTGGTCATGATATTTACCTGAGACCCAAAATCGAGTACTACTTGTCAGACGTGATACCCTTCGATTTCCAGGTCGACAAGTGGGTCGACATCATTTTTGTATTTTTTATTTAGGCTACAAATGTTCTTAGCTTGTTTTTCGGGATTAGTATTTTTTATTTCATGTAATAAATCAATGAATTGGGCTACGGATGTGTCTGTTTGGATGAGATGAGTTAATTGCTGTGTCGTGCTAAGTCAACTGTTAATAATGTCTTCCTGTTGTGCAATGTCGTGGAATATGTGTGTGGCTTCTTGATATGTGTGTTTTTCTTTCATAGGATCCGGATACCCATTTGTGTTTTTAATTTTACTAATTTGAGGATTAGCAGGGCCTGTTTTTGTGCCTTGTCGAGTAACGATATGTAGATTCTTAGTAGTTAGCAAATCATGCTTTTGTACACACAACAAGACATTAACATTTTTCTTCATATTGATTTTTTCTAACATAGTAGGACAATCCTCCAAGGAGTGATCGCCTACTCCACAATGTGTACAGAATTTAAGGTCAGTTATGTCCTTGTACGGACATTCTACGCATCGGTGCCCTTCTTTATAGCAGATGAAGCACTGGGAGGGTCGACGAGTTCGTATGTCACGATTATCGACGAATCGACCTCTTCCTCCAAACCCTTGTCGTCGATTGTCGTATCGGCGTTCATATCGTCGTTCTTTGGCTCTTTGCCTGTTCTGGTCATTGGTATTATTTTGCTCATTGCTTTGTGCTACTGCATTCATCTGGTAGACCGCCTAATAGTTCTGTCTGTTTTTCAGGTTTAATTGACAGTCAGCCGTATTGTGACTTTTTGTCTCATAGATGGCACACCAGGAAGCTTTTGCGTTCTTCATGTTAAACGGACATTCTTTCGTAGAATGATCTCCGGCCTCCTGGCAAATGTTGCAAAATAGTTTAGTTTGCACAAAGCGAACATCTTGTCGGTTGTATTCGTGTCGACAATTATCTTTCGAGTGTCCGACCGTCGAACATTGAGTACACCAGATTTCTTGATTCTTGAGGGTCATTTCTTTCAAAGACTTCTGCACATTCTCAAGCTGTTCTTCTAACATGTGGTCTGTCGGATATGTAGGTATATCTTCATCCATTTTCCACCTGCAGAGCTTTGGTCAGCGCATCTTCATATGTCTTGAACGTTTCCAGACTGATATGTCGGCGAACTTTCTGTGATAATCCTGCAAGGAACCATTGAATTAGTAGTTGCTTATCAATAAAATAATCTAATTGGATTAATAGGTCCTTCCAGCATTTGTCGTAGTCACGGACTGTCTCCCCTGGATTTTGCTGCGTTGTTTTAAGCTTTTTGCTGGCCAGGTGCTTGGCATCTGGGGTCTTAAAAAATGATAAGAACTGTGCTTTAATCTCAGCTTTCGTTGCTCTGGGTTTCCTTTCCGAAAAGGTCATGTACCAGGTCAGGGCCCTTTTTCGTAAGGCTCCCGTGAACTAAGCCATCTGTCGGTCTTCATCCGTCACCTAGTTTCCTTCCCAGGTTGACTCGCAGATGAACCAATGTCATCTAGGGTCTTCATCCTCCTCGTAGAGAGGAATGTGAGCTGATCCGTGACCCATGTCTGAATCACTTTCACTGCTCTCAGAATTTGGTGGGGTCGGAGGTGTGGGTGGTGGTGAAGGTGGTGGGGTTGTTGATGTAGTCGCTCCTGCAGAATTTTGGTCGACGGAACTTGTGCCTCCGTTGGTGGTTGATTCTTCTTCGACGTACAATGGGTTGTTGTGGATTTCTACTGTTGATGGTCCACTAAAAATTTGTGTGCGTAGGGATGCGTGTTCAATTTCTTCAAAAGCTTTACTTGGTAGGGGGGGTGCTCCTTCATGTGTCGGTAAGAGCAAGTGGATACTTCGGAGGGAGGGTGCTACTTGAATCGTCACCCAGTTCCGTTCGAATGGTCGTCGTATGACAAGATGTCATCCGATGTACATGTCATCACCTAGTTGAATCCAGATACTATAGTCACCAGCTCGTAGTCGGAGGTCATCTTCGACAATAGTCTGTATTATGGTATGTCGATTTAATGGGGAAAGGGTCGTTCCTTCACCGGGAGCTATTAATTGGAGAGCTTCTGGCTGCTCTATCCATACTTCTTCCTCCGTAGGGGACACCTCTTGTTCTACGTCCTCTTCCTGTCGGTCATGACCCGACTCTGGCAGATTCTCTTCACGGTCGGTCTCCCTAGGGTTTTGTTCTCTGTGCAGCCCATCAGCTCTTTCGCGTCTTGCTTCCCTTCTCTGCTGTCTTTCGTCCCTTTCTTGTTTCTAAATGTTCGACATACTTTCATACAATACTATTTCTTTGGGTCCTCTATGGTCGAATTTTAATTACTGGTGACGGATATCCTCTTTAGGTCGACTAGGATCCACTATACTCCACCTTTGACACATGACCATCTACCCCCCCATAGCCTACTCGACACTTTTTAGAAAGCACGGATAGTTCGAATCACTTTCTCAGGAAGTATTCCCACTCCCTTTCTGCAATAAATTTCTCCCACTTCCTCTGCTTTCCCCCCCAGTTGGTGTTTGGTGGTTGTTCGCACAGTGGTGGTCTAGGTTTGACGATGTGGCCTGCTCTGTTATCTATCAAGAATTTGAACAGCAAGGTCGGCAAGGAGCACAAGAATTGTTCGGTGAAATCTATGTAGAATTTCGCTTTGACAGCTTCCACCGACGTTTGGTCTTCGACTGCTTGCTCCGCACAGAAGTCGTCGGTGATTTTCTCAAACCACTCCGACAAATTCGTTCGTCCCCCTCGAAACAGTTTATCTAGCAACTGTTGTTCTTTAGTCGTGTCCGACTTTCTCATCCAGAAGCTGCTTCAACAATTGTGGCAATTATTCGACGAATTTTTCATGTGTCTCTGTGAAAAATCTTGCTCTGGCTTCAGTGACGGTCAATCTGTTTCTTCTTGCGTAATTTTGCAAGTAGTTCGCAACTTTACAGTCCCACCAGTCCTTGATCTCCTGCTCTGGTATCATATGTGAGCATATATTTTAGACATGTACTACCGGCAACGGAACCAATGTTGTAATCTCACAGATCACATAAGGTTACCAATAATACATACTAAAACATAACTATAAATCAGAGACAAGAGACAAGAACAGATAGGATAACAGATTATATTAATGCAATGAGTTCATACAAGACAGAGAACTGAACTGAGTTCTCGTTTGGATCAACAGCCTAATATATACAATGTACAGACAGTTACAAAATAACTACCTATCAGTTCGGTGAACCGACACAACTTTTAGTTAACCGACTAATATTCTAGTTTAGTCGGCTGATCGACTAAGTCGGCCCATCGACTTACTCGACTGATCGACTAAGTCGGTCTTCGTTTAAGTCGACTTCGTCGACTTGCTCCTTCTACAGAAGGACAACCCACGAATGATTTGCGACTTGCTACAAGGGCAACCCGCGAATACATCCATTCGCGACTTGCTATAAGGGACACTCGCGAATGAATCGCGAGTTGCATAAAAGGAGAGTCGCGAATACAAGTCAACATAGTAAAATGGAAAAGTAATCAACTGGACGGAGGAAGTATGTATTATTCCATAAGCCAATATATAGTGTTTTGGGAAAACCTCCATCCATAAATTTCCTTTTGTGTGCCAACATGAGGGATGTCGGCACTCGGACGAAGAGGTGCCATTCAGGTGCATAACAACGGTGTAAGCCTGCAGCTATGCACGTATGAGAAGATATTTGTAAGTCAGGCCGATAGTGCCTCATGTCAAGTCACGATCACCATAGTTGTAGCCAGAGGGGCGGTTGATGGTGATGGTTAACAGACTGTCACGATGCAATTTTCCCTACGTGGCCATGTAAATTAGTATAAATAGGAGGGATGCAATGGTTAGAGGGTTGGTTAGTTGGTCTGTAAGGTTTTCATTGATTCTTGCTCATTTTTCAGTAATAGTTTGTTATTCAGCGGTAATCCATGGAAGGGGATGTCGATTATGTTGTAATGTCATAGCGATCAGAAGAGGAGTAGACTCAGGAAGAGTATGGTAGCATTAGAGGAGCTGTTGAGCTGCGGATCTGAATCTAGTGGGAGCAGACCGCTAGGAGTAGGAGAAGAGTAGAAGAGTGAAGCAGAGAGCATGAGAACTATGAGTCTAAAATTAAATACATATCTCAATATCAGTCTTCATCCCGCAAACTGCAAGTTGCTTTATCCTTTCTCATGCTAGATGACGAGCACCTTGGTGGTTTTTCCCAGATGGGTTTTCACATTATTTCTTGTGTCCAAATGATTGATTGATGGGGTGAATTTTTACGTGATTGATTAATATTTTCTTCTTGTATAATGTTAAATGTGGTTCAGTTTCTATTAGTTCTTGCAATTGATAGATGGATGAATAGAATATCTTGCTAAATTGAAAGTATATAAATATATATCATTCTGTATAATTCATGTTATGAATCCTAACTTAATTCATAGAGTCGATTGATGTGAGTCAGTTGTACCACATGAGTTGCGCCAGCTGCAAGGGGGAAAGGAAATTCAGGTCACGCATGATTACATGCAGTTGTGCTCATTTGCACAGAACCGGCTCCTCCTTCCAGCTTCCCTGCTGCCTTCATTGAGCTCCTTGGTTGCGAGCCAAGGGACTATACTTCCCCAACAATTGTGGAAACATGATTCAAGTGGTTACCCATCTATGAGATATCTTGGGTGAGACTGCACCTACTTCGTAAGTGTTGCCGATGGGGCTTGCTCTATCGAGTCGGTATCTCAGGTAGTTGTTGGATCGGTGGGCTACGCAGAACCTGGGTCGCGCAAGTGGGGAAAAGTGGCCAACATCCCCTATGACCTTAACAGTATACCTATCTAGTTGAATAATATTTGAATGGGATGGTGTCGGTTTACCATTATTCTTTTCACAAAGAGAAATTTGCATAACATTGGACGAGGCTCCAAAATGTACCAAACACTTATGCACATTGTGGTTAAAAATTTCAAAGGTTAATAGGAAAGGAAAAGTCTCAGATTTTGATTTACCACCAATGCTTTCTTCATTTATCTCGGTGTTTGATTCATCCTTTGAGGTACTACTAGGATGAGGGTTAAATGCTTCTAATAATTTATTTCTTTGCTGAGGAAGATTGCATAATTCAAACAATGAAATATTCGCTTTAGTTTTCTTAATATCTTCCACAATGTTGTATCCCATATTAAATCCCTCCATGCTTTTCTTAATAATTTTTGGTTTGTTCGCCACGGTTTTCACATGTTTAGTTATCATTGGGCTTCTTTCTTTTATGTTTGTCAAATTCACCTTATGCTTTGTTTAAGTGGTGTCGATAATTTTCTTCATGGTTTCCTTTGATCTTCTTATCTTTGGAAACACTAAACTTTGATCCACTATCAGTCCTTTACTCCTAGTTGTAACGTTTATGGATGACACTTGAATTTCCTCAACCTGCTCATCCTCGCTCAATCCCATTGTGGGTTCCCAATCCCATAATACCATTGTGGTTTCTTTATTTGTTTCTTCTGGCTCATTTGTGTGGCCTTCTTCTTCTTTTGGATATGTTAATTGGGTGTCTAATAATTGATTCATTACCAAAGTAATTGAATTTATCCCTTATGGGAAGCTTCTTTCTTAGCGGTATTCTTAATGAAATGTACAAAATGATCCATGCCAATTTCATTAAATTTCAAAACAACGGAATTTAGTAGAGGTGGTTGGGGTTGTCCTCTTTCTTCCCTTTCTTTGTAGTAGGGCTTGAATGGATTTCTTGATGAACTAGCTCCCTTCTCTTTCTCTAGATATACTACCTTTTTTTATAATTTATCCACCATTTTGACCACATTTTCCAATTCATTTGAATGTTCTTCCTTGGGTCTAGTTAACAGCAAAGGCTTCTTACTAGCCATTGGTTTCACTTCTAGTTCTAGAGTATGCCTAGTGATATTTTCCAGATCAACCTCTACCTTCTTCTCTTCTTCATAATTTTCTACCAATGTAGTTGTAACTACACTTGTTACAAACATTGTTATGGGAGGATAAAGTGCTCTGGTGTGATATTCTATCAAAGACTCTTCAGTTGGTTTTGTTGCAGCACTAAAACTATTTAATAAAGTACTGAATCTCTGATTGAAATCTTGAATGTTTTCTTTCCTTTCCATCCTCATAGACAACAACTCTTTCATAAGGGTAGCTACATTTTTTTGATTAACGAATTTACTTATAAATACCCTTTCAAAACCATCCTAGTTTGCTATTGAATTGGATTGTAGACTAAAGTACCATGAAGATGCTTTAGGCTCAAAAGTATATGGAAACATTCTTCATACAACATGTTAACTCAAAAAATCCCCCAATGAGCTCTACATGACCTACACCACCTAAGGGCATCCATGCACGACCCTCATTTGACCCCCACACACTCAAAAAGGCTCAAAAATATGAAAAAAGGCTTTAAAACCCCTAAAAAGAGCCAAAATAGATCTCATAGGGGCTAAAACCCCTCAAAGGAGCTTAAAACCCCCAAAGGAGATAGGAATTGGGTGAAAGGGGATAAAAGCCTAAAAAAGGGGCTAAAGCCCTAACCAGGGGATTAAAACCCTAAATCTCTAAGAGAAAATATAAATAGAGGGGTGGGGGTCACTCTCAACTCACTCCTCCTCTCCCTATCGTTATGTTGCTCATGTGAGTGCCTTGAGGCCCTTTGCATCTCAAGTCATTCACCCTCCCTCTCCTCCATTCCTTGATTGAGTCAAAGCTCCCATTCCATTTGAGAGGTGCTCCCAAAGCTAGGGCATGGTGGCCCATTTCCACCCAGAGAAGGTATAATCTTTGTTTTCTATCATTTTTCTTATAGTTTTTCTAACATATTTTTGCTTGCAAGTTTGTTACTCATGCTTTGTTACATGTTTCCTTCGATTTCTTGCAGCTCTTTTGTTTTCTAACAGTTTTATGCAGGGTTTTGGAGCTTCGCCCTAATCTAGTTTTCTTTCTTTTTCATTTCATCCTCACAGGAACCCTACCCTTCCATCTAATAAACAGAAAGGAGTTTTTCTTGCCTATAGCAAGGGAGAAATCCCTATTACACAACATCTTCATGTTCAACATTTAAAAGATTTAGAGCGAGATAAAAACTTTTTAAATTCTCTTCTGCAGAAATGCCTTTTTTGGGATAAAAATTCGTTAACACTCGTTATAGGTGCTTAGGTAAATCATGTAAAGGTGCAGCCAGGTTGAGTGGTGTTTTGACCCTCCATGTGGGTTGATTAACAACTGCAACCATAATTTGATGTGGAGATTACGGTGGATAATGTGGGAAAACTTGAGTTTTAAGGTACTCCAGTCCCAATTGATCAAGGGGTTCAATGGTTTCTTGCAAAGATAAATCGAATAGTTCTTCCAATTTTTCTACAAGCACTAAATCTCGCATGTACAAGGATTTTTTCTTAGGATCCTATCTTCTGGGTAGTGCAGGGATTACCTTCAATCCTCCAAGTTTCTCAACGTAATATTGTGTATGTCTATGGAAATGATCTACTTATTCAAACGAGACTGTGTACACATGTCCTAAATCCTCTTCTTCAGAACTTATATTTTTTTTTTTCATATTTAAGAATGAAATATTCAGGGAAAGTCATTTCAGATATATTTCCAGAGGAATATTTTCTCACAAATGGATTTCCTCTGCCAGCCATGCACTGGTTTCCCTACTTCTAGTGCCAAATCTGTTGATGCATGAAAAAATTCCCAGGTACCGATAGTAGGCATTCTCGTCGATAAACAAATCCAATTATATCGTCCATCATTTGGTTTGGATAATCAGTCCATTTAACGGTCCAAATACCGTAGATTTAGTTGTTTAAATATTTATCGGTTATGGGCTGGTCCATCGTTTATGTAATTTTCTTTTTAAAGATGAGATGCAAGTGCCTAAATGCATATAATTGATAAATAGAAACCTCACAAGTGATGCGCAGGTTCTTACCTCTCATATTATTGTTCCTGCCTTCTCAATTATTCTTCTAAATCTAATACTAAGCTGATATATTATATTCTAATTTATCCAATCCCCAGAGGGAGAAAATCTAGAATTTAGAGTAATATATATTGCAACTGCGCACATCAATTTCATAGATAGTTTCTCTAATCTAATGCTCACATTTACAGCAGAAATAATATCAAATATAGATCTGATATAATGAAACCATTTATTACTCATTCATTAAACATAAATTTACATAGAAATCGAATCCATTCATAACCAAATAATTCATTCTAAGAAGTTAGAACAATATCACTGTATAATGTACGGAAGCAAGAAAAAGAAATTCCACATGATGCATTCCACACAGTCCAAGCAAATTTTTGTGCATGCCTTTATAGAAAACACAGAAATAATGCTATTTAAGAAAACAACGAACAAAAAAGCCATTAATGTGGTCATTGTATTATTTAACATGATTATTGGACAAAAAACAGTTTGGCGTGAAAACGTTTTAGTTGCTACAGATCTTCTAACGAATTTTCCCGCACCTCCGACCGTATCAGAAAAAAAACTCTAGTCACACCAATTATATCGGCGACATCATCATTTTTTCTCTAGAGTCTAACGATGTGACCGTTTCAGTGAAAAAACGTGAGTCTTACCGATAGTTTCGGTGAAATCTCGTGAGTTCCTTCTGATTTCCCAGCATGTGACCGTTTCAGTGGGATTTAAGAATCACTCTTATTTTTCAATTCATGAATGTTTTGATGATAACTGTGAGCTAACCCAAACACTCAAAAACCTTTGTTATCGAAAATATTTTCCTAACCTCTCCGATCAATTCGGCACCCTCGTGCGAGTCACCTCTGACAGTGTCGACGGATGTATTTGAGTCATGCCAAAATCTTCTTTTCTTTCAATCTGTGAACATTTCAGCATAAAATACTAAGTCTTCTCTGATCAAACCCTTTTATTTTTTTGGCATGGTTTCTTGAGTCTCTTTCAACGGTATCGACGATGATTTCTGAGTTTATTTCGACAGTTTCAGATAAATTATCCATATCCTTCTGACCTTTTCGACGGAGATTTTGAAGTTCCTTTGAAATAGTACAACATAAACTTAAGGATGACCCCTCCAACCATTTCAGAACAACTAGATGAGTTCTTCTAGTTCATCAGGGAAACTAACCAACTCAGTTCGATATGTTGGAAAAAAAGGGTGAGTTTCACTTAGCCAAAAAACTTCTTTTGTTCAATACTTTTGGAAAAACTAAAAGTGCAGTATAGATTTCCTTGAGTTAGAAAAATATTCTAAGTATGCTTTCAAACAAAAATAAAATGAGTGGCCTTAAAATATCAAAATTGTGGGGAACCAGTTGCAGCAGCAACACCTCCATGGAGGAATAACAATAGAGAGACAACACATCATCATGCACAATAATAGGAAACGGTGATTTGATCAAACAAGTTTTGTCATCTATATTTGTTTCATATTCACAAGTTAATATCCATGATTAGGTACATCACTTGTTGTTGGAATCCTTTTCAATACTCCAACATTGCCAAAATTTATCTAATGACATTATTGGAGAATTCTTGGAGTTAACTTTTGCTCGAAAGTTTCCTCATGCCAATAAGTGTCTAATAATTTCTGTTTTGGATAAACTTCATAATGTTTTAATTATTTCCATCAAACATTACATAATACCTTAGTTTCATGCATTAACACAAGGTTATGATACCTCAGTAGATATTGAGGTAATCAATGGCTGCATTGCCTCTATGAATTCGCATAGCATCTGTTGAGTTAATGTAGGTTAGGGTATAAATATAATAACTTTTTCTTTTCTTTCCTATTTTCATAAAAAAAAAATTATCCTATTTCAGTTTAGTTTTTTAAATAAAATTGCTAGATGTCCTATTAGGTTTTGTTTCCTAGTCATTTACTTTACTTCTAGTTTCTTTTTTAGATGGGATTTTTCTCTTTTTGAATGGTAGTTTTCTTTATCTTTGTTCTGAAATTAAATTTTATCTTGAGTTTAGTTTGTCTCCACTTTCACAAGACATGTGCAAAAATTTTTATAGCATCTTTTGACACATATTTGCATAGATGCATCTTTTAGCCTAAGATAATTCCTTTCTCTACTTGCAGACTTATGTTATCTACTTGTGAACCACATTCACTTGTTACCTCCTGGAAATACCTAAAATTACCTTCTTGCTGCAGATACACGCCTTTCCAATACTTAGAACATGTCTATGCATGTTGACAATGTCTAGACAAAACATGCATTTATTTGGGCACAAAAATATATAATTAGTTAAAACTTGCATGAGTTGTACAGGTTACTCCAACTCCTAACCTCCTATTTTCAGTGAACAACTACCCTAACTACTCTAAGTACTTGTCTAGAGTATAAAATTTACCAAGGGGAATAAAGGAGGAGAATGAACCATCAATAGCACCATCATGCTGCTCTTTTTTTGCTGAAAAAACTAAAGTCCCTATTTCATGAGTCTACAAGTTTTCCTTCATATCTAGAAACCCCTATTTCTATTAGTCATTTCCCTTTATATCTTGTCAAAAATAATAAAATCTCCTTATTCCACCTATCCTTTGAGAAAAGTTCCAAGAGATCGAGTACTCTTTTGTGGCTCAAGTGGAGGAATTTAGATGTCGATTTTAGAACAGTGCCACAACAGTCAAATATTATATATATCCTTGGATTTGTTGTTAATTCAATAAATATGTCTATTTTCCATCCAACTCAATGTGTTAATTTCATGTTATTGATATATGAAAACCCAATTTCTTAATACATTAGTTGTTTTACTTTCAGTCAATTTATTTATGCATTTACAACTATAGATATCTATCTCGCAGTCTGTATCTCCTTTGGATACAGGTGATTGATGAAACTGATGGATACAAAATATTCAAGAGGAGGATATTTATCAAACTTTGGAATCCTGGTTGGAATTCTTAATTTGTCTTGCTCATTCGTTAGTTAGTTGATAATGTCTTACTATATTTCTAGGAACAAAGGTTGTATTTTGAGTCATTGATCTATTATCGTTCTGACCCAAAACCATAGGGGACTTTTCCTTGCAACAAAATCCCTATTGGAAAAATTCAAAAAATAATTTACTCACTTCGATCATTCACCTGAACATCTACAAACAAAATTGGTAAGTTGGAGGTCAAAATTAGGAATTTCTAAACATCTATGGGTTTTCTTCATTAAATGACTAGTCACTAGCTTGTTTGAATAAGGACATCATTTTAATGCACTCTATCATGATAATTTGTTGTCATTAGTATTTCCATGTGATGATATTCCTTTGGTTCATATTTAATCCTATGTGTTGCTCTTCATTACTCAAACGATAAGTTGATTCAACCCTGAAGGGATTGTTAGATTGAGGAATGCACTAAATAGGAAATTCCTTTTCATTAATTGAGAAATTGTACATAAGAGAATTCATTGATCTAAGCTATTGTTATTTTATTTTATTTATTGTATGTATTCCATACTCTTATACCATGAATGTATTTTGTAGGTATATACTCATATTTTGAAAGCCTTTACACTATGTACCTAGACCTTTTACATATATCCACATGGAAGAGATATCAAAGAATCATTTTCCTAAACCCTAATTTTGGAACCTTGATATAATATAATGAAGATTTAAAGATGACAAACCATAAAATATACCTTTTTTTAATAGGAATCAACGGAGAACCATTATTTAAAAATTTGTTTAGAAGAAAAGACCACATTTTTCACCATAAAAAACATGAGGATGTAATGGTGTTGGATACTAGCCCGTGTTTGATCATAACATCTCCATCCCAAAGAGGTGCTATCTACAACTTTATATTTTGATTATCATGTTCAGCTTGAAAACATTGAATGTCATGAAAGAACACTAGCCACTTACAACAGATACATGGTATGAGTGTCCTTTTAGAGATATAAACATTTCTAGTAAACTTTCAAAATGTTAAGAGGAAGTGACAACAAGTTCATACTAAATTTTCATACACAATGAAGGATATAATCTCTTTATCGAATAATCATATTAAGCATACATCACTCCATAATATGCAATTAATCATAATAAGGTATTTTCATTGTCTTCATATTTTTTCTCAACATTCTGGAGCTAGTGTGGTTACTTTATTGATGCCATTGGGACTTGTCTAGAGTCATTGTGTTAACAAAATATTATGCAAACCTATAAGTATCACATACCACCTATTACAAACCATTTCCACAATTATTTGATTCTTTTGACATTACACTTCACAACATCCCAGCTATTGAGACGTGCTTCAAGTCAAAAGATTCTTTTAGGTTTTAAAATCCCTAGATGGTTGCATTGGAATGATAATTTAATTTAACATATGTGTGCCAATGGTTATCCTAGGTTAGGATATGGTTGCATAGTTGGTTTTATTACTTTATACTTTCATGAATATAATATTTTCATTGAGTTCAAATTCTAGTTACACTGTATCTGAGGTACAAGCACAACTTTGGTGTGTGTTTTTCTTGGTCTGTAATTTGAGTCACATGCAAAAGAAAATTGAAGATAGTTAAATCCCATTCTTTTCTATGATATTGGAAGAACGAAATCGGTAAGATGCACGATTAAAGTTTGAAGCATCTGAGCTAGTCTATCTTTTCTATTAACTCGACCATTAAATTTTTGTTGAGTGTTACATGCTAATTTTAGGAATAAATTCATGCATACTTGATTATAGGGTTGGTTGATTTATTTTTTTCATGAGAGTTCCTTTTCAATCACATCCTTACATGAAATATGTCTTAGTTCAACTCTATTTTTATCTATCCCTACTACGTTGTAAAACAAAAAAATTGGAAGGATTTCCTAATTCGACAAATAAATCACATTTATGTTGTAAAATGATCAAAAGAGTAGTTCATATAATTTGTTGTTTATCTGACAAATGGTGTTCATTGTGTCATTCTTAGTTTTCCATGGACTTATCTCATTAACATCTTGTCTATAGAGGCCAATGGTGAATATTTTTTTTACCTAAGAAAAGGAGGACACAACTTGGGGAAGAGATACAACCTGTATCCTGTAAAATTTGTTATATGCTTGGAGACTAACATCTAGAAATCTTGTTTATAATTTTTTTTTTGTGAATCACACCTAGATTATTTCTACATATATATTTTTTTTGTCTTCTTATTTGTTTTAGGTTAGTTAGAACCTACCTTATGTCTTGAATGATTTTCTTATATAAGTACGGACACCCTATTGATATCATGTACATGAATTGAGTTGGATGTGATATGCTATAAAATTTAGACCCAACATGAGCATGCTTGTGTTGATTCAATTTCTATTGGAAACCTCATTCCTACAAGTTTCATATAAAGAAGCTTGTATGGCAAGACCATGAGATCATTAGCGGAAAGTCACATTTCCAAGTGAATATTTTCAAATTCGAAAAAGATTATGGAGTTGCATATTAATTGCATAGTTGGATCTACATTCCACCTTTAATTGCAATTGCAAGATGAGGATAAAGACCCCAAGAAGATAAGGTGGAATGTGTTTTACTCTAATCAAAGACCCCCAAAAGATAAGGATAAAGTAATAATAAATCCGTGATGAAGTTGAAAGGAGCAACAATCATAATTGTTGATGTCTCAATCATCATAAGAGGAGATTCTTTTTTTTCTTGACTATCCTAGAAAGTAAGTCTACAAATTTTATCATCAGAAATTGATCAATCCAAAAATAAAATAAATCCTCGAAGAGCCTAGTGTCGAAGCCAACTTGGACAAGTCATTATACATCTACTCTTTCACAAGGCTTAGTATTTTCCATGAAGTTTCACAAACAATTTTTTCATTATGGCGTACGAATTTCATGAAACAACATGTTGTACTAATATTTCTCTCTTTATTTTTCAAAATATTTTATTTATTTGTTGTCTATATTTCACTCATAGTTTATCATAGGTTTGGTATTTCAATGATATTCTAGTTTGGAGTTAAGTTCTTTCTTTCACTGTTAATTGCGTAGTTGGATCTACATTCCACATTTACTTATGATTATGGATGAAATGTTTTGTTTGGAAATTTTTTTCCCTTGAATACAACCCACATTTTCGGTTCATTAAATTTTCATTCATTGGTTGTGGTTTTTTATGCATTTTATTTCCTAACCCTTTTTCCTTATTTTGGTAGCACCACGCATAGCAAACATGCCCAAAGAAGTCGGCATGCCTTTCCTATTTTATGAGATGAACTAAAAGACCTTTTTGAAGAAAAAGAAAAAAACCATTTTGGATAACTGTGGAAACGATCAAGTTCTAGCGTGATAGTGTGATTAGTTATTAGTTATACTTACATGTTCACTGGTGTGTAAGTATGTTAAGTCCTAAATGTTGGGAACAGTTTCCCCTATAGTGTGGAACTTTACCCACTGTGGCGGTTTATTACATATTATTGGTGTAGGCTTGGGTCTATTAGTAGGTATATTAGTTGTTATTGTACACCTTTGTCTCCTATAGATATGAAGGAGATATTTTCATTTGAGTAAGCATTGTATATTGTCTTTTTGGGTACACAGTACATTGTGTGGGGAGGTTCCTCCCTCGAAGAGGATCATTACTTATCTCTATTATTCATTATTAAGGTATGGATTACTCTCTTATTTTTTATTTCTTATATTTTTATGCTATTTCTGGGACTTGGTTGCATAACATCTGGTATCAAACCTCTTTCCTCCGGAATGGCTTCTACAAAACAAGTCATCTTGGAATTTTTGCTACAACGTTTTTCTACAAGGATTCCGAGACCGAGGTTAAAAACCCACTTCCAAAATAGGTTGAAATATATCTAGTACCAAATTTAGATTCTGATCCAGTACATTTTCAAAGACAATTGTAGATAAATATAGGGTTTGTGACTAGCCCAATACCTAGTCGAAAATAGGTGTTCTAGGGAAAAAAGTCATATATGAGGAAACTGAGATCCCAATTGAGTGATACCATTTGAATATGAAAGAAAACAGACTAGGGTATTTTTGGTAGAAGTTTCAAATATAGAAACAAAATATTGGACATGTGGCATACCATACAAGTTTGATCTTCTAGATAGGCCAAAAATAAGAAGATTTGGGATATTTGAAATAAAAAATTTTGGCACATACAAATTAGGTAATACCTACAACAATAGAAAGAGGACACATCAGGGTACCACATGTCGAATCTTTAGACCCATAGGAGTCGAAATTCTAATTTTATCCTAGTTACAAGTTGGGCATAAAACAATCTTCCCATTAGGGTTTGAAACAGGTGTTCTATGGAAAAAGATCATATATGAGGCGTTCTAGATCCTAATTGAGTAAGGCCTATTCAATCCAAAAGAAGACAAACTAGGGTATCTTTGTTAAGATTTTTAGCTATAGAAACAAAATATTGGGCACGTGGCATACAGTACAAGTTTTCTCTTTTGGATAGGAAAGAAATAAGAAGTGTTCATAGAATTGAAATATAGTTTTACTAGAGCATACAAATTAGGTAAGACCCACGGAATCAAAAAGAGGACACATCAGGCCACCATAAGCCGAAGTTTTAGACCTAGAGGAGCTGAAATTTTAAATTTAGCGTAGTCCAATTCAGCCATAAACCAATCTTCCAATCAACATTTGAAGAAGGAGAGTCTATAGTTCAAGCAGTGGTAGATCACATCAAGCACCAACAAGAAGTCTCCAAATACTAAATATGTCCAAAATAGGATGAAACAAATGGTAGATCAAAATTACAATCAAAGGAGTCTTGAAGAAGGAAAAATCATATGGGAACTTGAACAAATCATTGAAAGAAGGACCAAACAACTACGAAATAAAGTTATTATTGAGAACCTCATCAATTGGAAGAACTTACCGGCTACATATTCGACATGGGAAGATGATGCCTTCATACATATGCATCCACAACTACCCAACTATTGAGGACAATGCTTGTTGGAAGGGGAGGGGCATGTTAAGCCCTTAATGTTGGGCACATTTACCCCTATAGTGTGGCACTTTACCCCCTATATGGTAGTGTATTACATATTATTGATGTAGGCTTGGGTATATTAGTGGGTCTATTAGTTGTTATTGTACACATTTGTCTCCTATATATAGGAAGGAGATATTTTCATTTGAGTAAGCATTGTATATTGTCTTTTTTTAAGTACATAGTACATTGTGTAAGGAGGTTCCTACCTCAAAGAGTATTGTTATTTATCTCTATTATTTATTATTAATGCATGGATTAATCTCTTCTTGTCTATTTATTCTCTTTTTATGCTATTTCTAGGACTTGGTTTCATAACAAAGTCTCATGTTCTTGAGGATCCACCTATAACATTAGTCAGTTGCTCCCATGAAAGGTAAAAAGTTGAAGTCTATGAGCTAAAAAAAAAACACATTATTTGATTTATCCAGGTGCGCCATATAAATAAAAAATTCCCAATAGCTTGGATTCATCCCATATTAGATTGGAAAAGGCCACCACTTCCCCCATCCAATGAATCTTAAGCATGTGTTAAGTTAAACATGAAGGATTCAGAAAACATGTTTAAATAAGGAGAAATGTAGATATCCCTGCCAGGGATATGGACGTTCGCTGGTAGCAGAGCAAGGTTTTTGATGTCGTGGAGACTCCATTAGGGCTATATATTGTGGGAAGTGGAGAAACACCTATGAAATAAGATACATGTGCCTGATGAAAATCATTTATAACCCGTACCTATAGGACCTATGATGAATATATCATCTTGGATCATTGACCTAGTTTAAGGAAATAAATCTCATCATCATTCATTCTCTGGATGAGATACATGAGTTGGAATACAATAATTATTAGTGAATCCACCATGATGAAAGGTTCCAGGTACTTGCTTCACACTTATTCTAGAATCACCTTGAATGTAAGAATGTAATCATTTGTGTTTCATTCTCATAATTCAAGAGGGACTAACATAAATTATAGTTTTTCCAAATGTGTCACCATTGTTAAATCAAATATTTAGGTTTCTTTTCCCATTGTCTATATTCTCCTGATTTTATTTCATTGAGTGGTTGATAATCAAATGATTCATGTTGGGTTATAATACATATTACAATGAGCATGCTTTTTTTATTCATATAGTTAAACACAATTAAACACCAAGCAATGGAACACACCATATAAATTACCCTAGAAAATCCTCTACCGAGGAAAACCAACAAACCAGTGAGATTTAGCACTCATATATTAATTAAAACTCTTAACTAATGTTTACAACCATCATTTACTGGAAAACTAATCACACTTAATTACACTACACCGCCAGCATACAATTTGCATAGAAATTGCATATTATCATAGATGAAATGCATAAACTATCTTGTGGCACCTGAGATAGTTACAACCAACTACTCATAAAGTTAAATCCATAAATTTCTAAGCACTTTCACTTATTATATTATATATGACTTGAACCATTCAATATTTGGTCAACCACCCATTGAGATTCTAGTCATTTCAATGTTCACTGACTTCTTGTCGACGAGTCATTGTCTTTGACCAGAAAACTATTTTGTTCATCCAATTTACCATACTTCCAATATCTATTGAAATTTAAATCTAATCAACCTATAGACCAGTCAACTGTCGACTGTCGACTTTGACCATCAATTTCATGCAAAGAATATAACATTCCCAACATTCTCCCACTTGTTATTTTCTTTGCATAAATAGGAGATTCAGAACTTCATCTCACTTAAGTAGGGATCATGCCCATCAATTTCCTACACTGGGAAAGCATATTGGTACTCACCGACTTGGTCAATGAGTCTACAACATTCTTTAGAGTGTCTACTTTTTCTAGAAACGCCTTATGTTTTTCCACCATTTCTCTCACAAAATAGTACCGTACATCAATGTTCTTTGTCTTTGAATGATATGTTTGGTTCTTTTCCAAGAATATTGCACTCTAACTATCACAATATGACCTAACAAAATGCTAACCAAACCAAAACTTTGAAAACAATCTTTGCAACCAAAAAACCTCCTTACATGCATGAATAGCTTCCATATATTCAGGCTCAATAGTCGACAATGAAAAAACCAATTGTCTCCTACTCATCCAACCAATTTCTCCATCAAATAATTTGAAAACATATCCATCACTTGATCACCTGCGATTGAGATCTCCATCCCAATCAGAGTCAGCAAAATAATGTAAATTCACTTTTTTTCTCAGGTTCCCATTGGTAGTAGATTGCATAATCCATCATGCCATGTAGGTACTTGAATAATCTATTGTCTACGATCCAATTCCCTTTTCTAGGTGTTGACATGTACTTTCTCAATACTCCCACTACATGGGAAATATATGGTAAAGTATAGACCATAGCATACACCACCAACATACAATTTTCATAGAAATTGCATATTATCATAGATGCAATTCATAAACTAGCTTGTGGTACCTGAGATAGTTACAACCAAGTACTCATAAAAGGAAATCCATAAATTTCTAAGCACTTTCACTTATTATATTATAGATGAATTGAACCAGTCAATTTTTGGTCAACCACCCATTGAGATTCTAGTCATTTCAATGTTCACTAACTTCTTGTCGACGAGTTGTTGTCTTTGACCAAAAAACATCTTTGTTCATACAATTGACCATACTTCCACTAACCATTCAAATTTGACTCTAACCAACCTATAGACCAGGCAACTGTCGACTTTGACCATCAATTTCATACAAAGAATATAAAATTCCCAACATTCTCCCACTTGTTATTTTCTTTGCATAAATAGGAGATTCAGAACTTCATCTCACTTAAGTAGGGATCATGCCCATCAATTCCCTACACTAGGAAAACATACTGGTGTTCATCGACTTGGTCAATGAGTCTACAAGATTCTTCAAAGTGTCTACTTTTTCTAGAAACACCTTATGTTTCTCCACCATTTCTCTCACAAAATAGTACTGTACATCAATGTGCTTTGTATTTGAATGATATGTTTGGTTATTTTCCATGAATATTGCACTCTAACTATCACAGTATGACCTAACCACATGCTATCCAAACCAAACCTTTGAACACAATATCTGCAACCAAAAAAACTCCTTACATGCATGAATAGCTTCCATATAGTCGACAATGAAACAACCAATTGTCTCCTACTCAACCAACCAATTGCTCCATCAAATAATTTGAAAACATATCCATCACTTGATCACCTGTAGTTGAGATCTCCATCCCAATGAGAGTCAACAAAACAATGTACATTCACTTTTTTTTCTCAGGTTCCCATTGGCAGTAGATTGAATAATCCATCATGCCACGTAGGTACCTGAATAACCTATTGACTACGATCCAATTCTCTTTTCTAGGTGTTGACATGTACTTGCTCAATACTCCCACTACATGGGAAATATCTAGTAAACTATAGACCATAGCATACACCGCCAGCATACAATTTGCATATTATCATAGATGCAATACATAAACTAGCTTGTGGTACCTGAGATAGTATCAACCAACTACTCACAAAGAAAAATCCATAAATTTCTAAGCACTTTCACTTATTATATTATATATGACTTGAACCAGTCAATATTTGGTCAACCACCCATTGAGATTCTAGTCATTTCAATGTTCACCGACTTCTTGTCAATGAGTTGTTGTCTTTGACCAGAAAAATATTTTGTTCATCCAATTGACCATACTTCCACTATCCATTGAAATTTGACTCTAATCAACCTGTAGATTAGTCAAATGTTGACTTTGACCATCGATTTCATGCAAAGAATATAACATTCCCAACATTCTCCCAATTGTTTTTTTCTTTGCATAAATAGGAGATTCAGAACTTCATCTCACTTAAGTAGGGATCATGACCATCAATTTCCTACACCAGGAAAACATATAGGTACTCACCAACTTGGTCAATGAGTCTACAACATTCTTCAGAGTGTCTACTTTTTCTAGAAACACCTTATGTTTCTCCACCATTTCTCTCACAAAATAGTACTGTACATCAATGTGCTTTGTATTTGAATGGTATGTTCAGTTCTTTTCTAGGAAGATTGCACTCTAACTATCATAATACGACCTAAAAACATGCTAACCAAACCAAACCTTTGAACACAATCTATGCAACCAAAAAACCTCCTTACATGCATGAATAGCTTCCATATATTCAGGCTCAATAGTCGACAATGAAAAACCAATTATCTCCTACTCATCCAACCAATTTCTCCATCAAATAATTTGAAAACATATCCATCGCTTGATCACTTGTGGTTGAGATATCCATCCAAATCAGAGTCAACAAAACAATGTACATTCACTTTTTTTTCTTAGGTTCCCATTGGTAGTAGATTGCATAATCCATCATGCCACGTAGGTACCTGAATAATCTATTGAATACGATCCCATTCTCTTTTCCATGTGTTGACATGTACTTTCTCAATACTCCCACTACATGGGAAATATCTGATAAAGTATAGACCATAGGATACATTAGAATAACTATAGCACTAAAATAGGGCACATGAGACATGTACTCTATTTCTTCCCATGCCTTAGGAAACTATTCAACATATAATTTAAATCCCATGGGAATAGTTACCTTGACTGATTTGCAGTCTTGAATGTTGAACCATTTTACAACTGTCTCAACATAATTACTTTGATTTAACTTTTTCCTTCTACTTTCTCAATCTCTCTTTATTTCCATTCCAAGAATAAATGTCTTTTCACCAAGATCCTTCATCTTAAACTTGGAGGACAGTTGTATTTTTACCTCCTTAATCAAATCTATGTCTGACAAACAACATGTCATTGACATACAAAACTACATGTATAAAGTGGTCACTAACTTTATTTTACACATAGTGGATCAAACTGACTTCTCACAAACCCCAGCCGCTATATATACATATCATACTTCTTATACCTCATCTTGGGTGATTGTTTTAAACCGTAGAGAGACTTCTTGATCTTGTAGACTGACTCCTTTTCTCCTTCTTGTAAAGTTTCCTTTAATATTCAAACTAGCGCTAAACAGTGCATGCAAATATCTATTGATAACCACACATGAATATATTTTACAGTATTGAGAGGAATATAAAACTAAGAAATAAATCAAAACATCACATCACAATATTGACACTATTATTTTGGGTATGGAAACCCCTAGAAAAACCCAAGATGGGAAAACCAGTGCAGCAGTCAAATATAGATTTTATTATGAGAAAATATGGAACTCTTACAATCACTACAAATTTACCCAAACTTGGTGAATGCAGTACCCAGTATAATCACTAGGAAAATACCAGCTAAACCTCAACACCCTCCTGTGTGAGTGTATGACCCAGTTGTACGAAGCTCGGTGATCCTGCTGCTCACTCCTCCATCTTCTCAGCTAAATCCTATGTCTGAATTTCTCTCCCTGTCCGTATCCTATCTCTATCGGAATACAAGTGTGTGTGTCCTCTCCACCAATTGATCTCTCTTTTATAACTTTAGGTAAAGCAAAAACCTTAATTTTACTTTCACTTTAACTAGTGGTAAAGAAAAAACCCTAATTTCACTTTCGCTTTAACCAATGTTTCACTAAAGTTAATTTAGATCCCTTTAATTTACTTTCCAAATTAAACTTAGGAAAAGTAAATTAAATACAATTGGTTTCATAATTTAAGTCTTATGCATGCAATAACACATGCATGCAAGAATACCTTCCTTGTTGTTACTAGTTTAACACTCCCTCTCAATGAGGAAGGGATTCGGTAGCAACCCAAACTTATCCCTGAACTTCACAAAACTCTGCCTACAAAGTGCCTTGGTGAAAATTCCCGCCACCTGCTCATTTTTCTGTATATATTCCAACCGAATGGTCCCCCTTTGAATACAATATCTCAAGAAGTGGTACCTGATGTCTATGTGTTTGCTTTGGTCATGAAACATTGGATTTTCAGATAGACTCATTCCACTCTGATTGTCACAGTGAACTACTATAGCTCTGTCTCACACTTAAACAACCCTGAAAGTAACTTCCTCGGCCACATACCCTCACAAGCAACCATTCTAGCTTCCATGTACTCAGCCTCTTCCAAGCTCAATACAACTGACTTCTACATCCTACTAAACCAAGAGACAACCCTTGATATAATGTTGAAACAACAACCTAAAGTATTATTTCAGTCCTCTACACATCCTTCCCAGTTAGCATCTCTAAAACCTGATAGCTATACACCCTCTTGCACTCATAAACCAATCCATACTCCACTGTACCTCTGATGTAGCGAAGTATGTGCTTCACAGCCATCCAATGCACTCTTCAAGGGTCCACCATGACTGACTCAAAGAGTTGACTGCAAAGATGATTTCTAGTCGAGTGTTGACCAGATACATAAGTGATCCGATAAGCTGATGATACAAGGTAGGATCAAATCCATCTGACCCTGATGCATCAATATTCTTCCAGTTGGAAACTAGAGGTATGGCCATAGGCTTGTAGTCCTCCATCATGAATCTCTTCAAGATCTCTACTGCATACTTACCTTGTACGATGAAGAAGCATCCATCTCTATGCTAAACCTCCAAGCCCAAAAAGTAATGCATCAGCCCAAGGTCCTTCATCTCAAAGTCCACTCGTCTCTTGTAAAAAGAGATCATCAACATATAGGACCAGTATGAGAGGCACCTCACCTGTCAAGAAGTACAGGTTGTGGTCAACCTCCCTCCGTTGAAATCCCTCTCCCGTAGATAGTTGTCAATCCTCGAGTACCATGCTCGAGGTCCTTGCTTGAGCTTGTAAAGAGCTCGATGCAATCTGCATACATGTGTCTCCATGTTCACCACATCAAACCCGTCTAGTTGCTCAATATACACCTCCTCCTCACTCCATTGAGGAAGGAAGTCTTGACATCCATCTGATGTACACACCAACCCATCTCAGCTACTAGTGAGATAATGGTATGAATGGAAGAATACCTGGCAACAGGGGTGAAGGTCTCCTCATAATCAATACCCTCCTTCTGTGAAAAACCCCTTTGCCACAAAGCATACCTTATACTTATCCATGCTTTTGTCTGTGGCATGCTTCACCTTGTAGATCCATCTGGATCCCACCACCTTTTTCCCTTGTTGCCTTGGAACAACCTCTCATACCTGGTTTTTCATAATGGATTCATACTCCTCAACCATAGCCTCCTGCCACACATCATGTTGTGAAGCTTCCCTCAATATGGAAGGTTCGGATTTAATCAATTATGTCATCAGTGCCATATAAGTAAGCCTCTTTGGTGGTACACTCCATCCAAAAGATATTTTTGGAGGATCAACCTGCTTGGAATCCTATACTGTGGACCTAAACCACTTACGCCTTGACCTAGTGTCAACCTTCTGCGGCTGCTGGATATCCATCTCCTATTGCAACTCATACTCAATGACTATAGGATCCTATCCACCTGACTCCCTCTGACCACCAGAACCTGTGCTCTATTTCTATACCTATACCTGTACATCCGGTTCCTCCAACTTCACTCCCAACTCTTGTGTTGGTTGTTGCTCTATTGGTAGGCCCAGAGATCTCTGCAAAGCCCTATCCTCATTGAACTCAACATCCCTTCTCATAATATCCTCCTGTGAGAAGGAATGTAAACTCTATATGCCTTTGAAATCTAGTTGTAACCAACAAGTAACCCCTTCTCTCAAGAAGGGTCCAGCTTCTTCCTATTGTCAGCATCAACATGACAATAGAAGACTTCCAAATATGCAAATGTGAATCACATCTGACCTAGTTCCTGTGAAGACCTCCTATGGTTTATTCCTCCCCAAAGCTATGTGGGGACACCTGTTCTAAATGTATACTGCAGACCTGTATGCCTCCGCCCAGAGGAATAGTGGTAATCCCTGATCAAATAGCATGGCCTTGGCTGCTCCAACCATTGTCTTGTTTTTCCTCTCTGCAACTACATTCCATTGTGGAGTATGGGGCACAGTGTGCTCCTTCTTGATCCCCTATGCTGAACAATACTCTATGAACTCATTGGAGGTGTACTCACCCCCATTGTCTATTCTCAACACCTGAATCTTCTTTCCTATTTGGTTCTCCATAAGAGTCTTGAACTCTCGAAACCTCTCAAAGACCTCTGACTTGGCCTTCAGGAAATAGATCTAGGTTTTCTTGGAATAGTCATCAATGAAGGTTACGCAGTAACAATAACCACTGAATGAATGGACACTCATAGGTCTGCATACATATGAATGCACCAAGTCCAAGGGATCCTTATACTTGTGTTCACTATGTGGGAAAGGATTCATGATGTTCTTCCCCAAAGAACAACCCTTGCAGTGGTTATGATTCTCCTCCTATACCTAAGGAACTCCAATGGTAGCCTATCTTATGTGCCTCAATGCTCCATTGTGTAAGTGTTCCATCCTCTTATGCCACAACTCACCTTAATTGTTGGTGTTGCTGCTGACTAGAGCCTTTGTAGGCTCAAAGTGTAGTCTATACACTTTCCCATTCCTCCCGTGAATCACTCGATCCAAGCTCCTATATAACCCCTTGGGCCTGATATACACTCTATGGTCACAAAACTTCACCTGATATCCATTGTCCTCCAGAGTGGAGTCTGCTATAAGGTTCTTGGTCAATCCTAGAACATATAACACATCAATAAAACTGAGGGATTGTATAGAGTCCCTCTAAATGAAACAATGCCAACTCCCCGCGCTTGATACTGCACATCATCACCCAGCTCAACATGGATCCCTATTCCACCCTCCCATAAGTATCTGAAGAATCTCTTATGTCCAGTCATGTGACTAGATTCTCCACTATCAATGTCCCATGTACTCCTCCCTGTGGTGCTTTCCATGCAATCTATCAAGCAAAAATCCTCATCGAAGTTCCTGTTGAACTCTTCAACCTTTGCATATCCAACCATCTGAGTGTTACTCTTCTTCTTCCTTTCTGGGCACTGGGAGGAAACGTTTCCCTACTTGTGGCAGATAAAACACTTGACCTTTGACACGTCAAGTTTCTTATTAGCGTCCTTCTTCCTCTTTTCCTTCCCCTTTCTCTTCCCTGCAAGGGCTAGAGCCTCCTCATCCACAATTTGTGGCGCACTACTAGATGATCCTGATCCTTGACCCATGTGGGTCTCCTCCTGCACAAATTCATCCCATAGTCTCTACCAATTTGGGAGCTTCTCCCTAGCCACAACAACTTTGACAAAGGTGTTCCATGGATTAGAGAAACCATTGAGGGATATCGGAACTAGCTCCTCATCCACTGTCTTAGAGCCAACAGCTCCAAGCACATGCTTGATCTGTGTGAGACTCATGAGATAAGTCACCACTCCTTATCCCTTGGCCATCTTGGTGTTGCGCATCCTCTCTTTCAACACCATATTCTGGTTCTCGTTCTTGCTTTGGTACAGACTCTCCAAAGACGTCCACATCTCTGTTGCGTTCTTCTTACCAAAAAGGTGAGGGACTATATGGTTCTTCACTCCATCCATGATAATCAGCATGGCTCTAGAATCAATATTCTTCCAAGCTTCTAGATTTTTTGGATCTATAAGTGCAACCTTCGTGGAGTCAATGTGCTCCTCTGCCTCACTGATGTTTAGGATCCTTGTGATCCTTTCTTTCCATGTAGGAAATTTCTAAGCACCCTAGAGTCTATCTTCAACTCTCAACTACACGGACATAGTGAAGTGTACTTGTCAAAATATCGATCTGGAAGTCTAGGTTTATGTCTTGCTATAGATATTCCCCTGATCTATCATTGTTGCTGCAAATCTATCAGCTTTAGCTCACCACAACTCTGATACCATGTAAATTTTCCTTTAATATTCAAACTAGGGCTAAATAGTACATGCAAATCTCTACTGATAACCACACATGAATATCTTTTACAATATGTAGTGGAATATAAAAATTAGAACTAAATCACAACATCACATCACAATAGTGAAACTATTATTTTGGTTATGGAAACCCCCGAAAAAACCCAAGATACGAAAATCGGTGCAGCAGTCAGATATATATTTTATTATGAGAAAATATGGAACTTTTACAATCACTGCAAATTCACCCAAACCTGGTGAATGCAGTACCCGATAGAATCACTGGGAAAATCCCAGCTAAACCTCAACACCCTCCTCTATGAGTGTATCACCCAACTGTACGAAGCTCAGTGATCATGATGCTCGCTCCTTTGTCTTCTCAGTTAAATCCTTGGTTTGACTTTCTCTCCCTGTCTATATCTTGTCTCTTTCAGAATACAAGTGTGTGTGTCCTCTCCACCAATTTATCTCTCTTTTATAATTTTAGGTAAATAGAAAACCCTAATTTCACTTTCACTTTAACTAGTAGTAAAGCGAAAACCCTAATTTCACTTTCACTTTAACTAGTGGTAAAGAAAAAACCCTAATTTTACTTTCACTTTAACTAGTCTTTCACTAAAGCTAATTTAGATCACTTTAATTTATTTTCCAAAGTAAACTTAGGAAAATTAAATTAAATACAATTGGATTCCTAATTTAAGTCTTTTGCATGCAAGAACACATGCATGCAAGAAGACCTTCCTTATTGCTACTAGTTTAACACTTCCACTCTAAAACCTTTAGGATGCTTCATATAATTTTTTTCTTCAGGGTCACCATGAAGAAATATTGTCTTTACATCCATTTTTTTATCTCAAGATCAAATGTTGCAGCTAAATACATTATCACCCTACTAGAATTTAACTCAACAATAGGAGATAAAATCTTACCAAAGTCGACTCCCTCCACTTGGGAATATCCCTTTGCTACTATTCGAGCCTTGTACTTCTTGACTTGTCCTACTACATTTACCTTTTTCCTGAACACCTGTTTACTGCCGAATGGTTTCCTTCCATTTGGTAACTTGAATAGATCCCGTGTTTCATTCTTTCTCAAGGATTACATTTCCTCTTCCATGGCCCTTTTCCATAGTTTACCCTCTGTCAAGCCGATAATTTCCTTTACTAACCTAGGATCATCTTTTATGGAAGATAACACAAAAGTAGGGTGAAATTCAAGTGGACTATATCTTTCAGGATGTTTTATTTCTCGACCAGACCTCTTGACAATCGGATTTTGTTGTTCCACCTCTTTGACGAATTCAACTGACTCACCTAAATCAAATTTTCATCATTTATTTCAAACTCTTGCTTTTCAGGTTCCTTTTCTCTTCTAACTTCTTCATCCCTAGAAGAACCTTCAACTTCCTTGAAGATAACATCTCAAGTATAAATTTCCTTCCTTGTGACTTTATTACAAAGTTTATACACTTTCACTCCATCCTTGTACCTGATGAAGATGCATTTATCAGAATTGCTTTTGAGTTTAATTTTTTTCTCCTTTGGAATACACACAAAGGAATCCAACCCAAAAAATATGAGGTGTGTAAGAGAGATATTTTTACCAGAACATGCCTCATATGGAATCTTGTTGACCAAATATATCAATGGTGCCCTATTTACCAGGCAACATTCCATGTCGACTGCCTCTACCCAGTATTCTTGTGTGATTTATGCACCACTAAGCATTCTCCTAGATTTCTCCATCGGTGTTATATTCATTCTTTCAGGAACTCCATTCTTTTGAGGCATATATGGAGTTTTGTTTTTTTTTAGCTATACTGTGTTGTTTATAGAACTAGTGGAACACCTTGTTATAGCGGATCATTAGAGGAAATTTGGGGTCTAAAATGGGCCTTATAAGAAAATGTGCCAAAATAAGTTTTGTGATTTGGAATTCAAGAACCAATAGAATTTCAATAAAATAAGTCAATCATAATGGTTGAATTGACATATTTGTCATTAAAAAAAACTACTTTTTTTGTTCGTATTTTCGACATATCTCATTGTGTTTTTACTCAAATTTCGATCGGGAGAGCTCGTTGGATGTGGAATTTGATTCCACATCCAATGAGTACCCAAACTGCATACTTTTGACGGACCCTACTACCCCAAAAATAAGAAATATCTAAAAACACGTGATGATGACATCATCATCACATTTTTTCAGGTATTTCTTGTTTTTGGGGTAGCAGGGTCCATCGAATGTATGCAGTGTGGGTACTCGTTGGATGTGGAATCAAATTCCGCATCCAACGAGCTCTCTCGATCGAAATTTGAGTAAAAACACAGGGAGATATGTCAAAAATACAAACACAAAAGGTAGTTTTTTTCTTTCTTCCTCCAAAATTAATCAATATTATTTTATTATTTTAACTATTATTTTATTATTTTCCTTAGGAGGCCCATTTTAGACCCCAAAATTCCTCTAATGTTCACCACTCTAGGTGAATCACACTTTTTATGGCCTTCCCCTGTCCCGCTGCAGACTCTTTAGACCCCATGGACCATATTTTATCCTTTGATGTTTCCTTGATCATCCCTAAAACTATATAAAAAATTATATATGCAGCTTTTTACCCGATAACCGCGTACATATGCGGGTTTGACTCCTATAACCGCGTACATCGAGATGTGTGCATAGTCCAAATCCTTTTGGAGTTTTCCTTGACATGGATCTAACTCATTCGACTCCTGGCCTTCCATATGCCTTGAGATCGCTTGGATTCGACCCTTCATTATCCCTTGTGAAGCTATATAAGGAACCCCTTGGTACATTGAAGGCATATAGAGAGATTGAAAGCAACGAAACTATAGTCCATTGTTGCCAGAATTTATGCTTGAGTCTACATCCCTTTGTCCCTTTGGAGCACTGTTGTGTTCTTCCCAAGCTTGCCTTTTGTTAGTGAGCTTGCTGTCATGAGATGGAGGATTGAGGTGGTGGAGGCCCAAGTGGGGGATTCAATTTCTCCGGTTCGCAGATGTGTCGTCGGAGGTTGTATCTATCTTGTAATCTCTGATTTATATTAATAAGAACTATCTTTTCCTGTCCAATGATGTGTATTTGATTGAATATTGTATCCATTGGAATATGTCAAATGCTTTTACATTATTGATTATATATGCTAGAATAGATCTAACACCATGATATATAGTATGCTTGTATTGTTTACTTGTTGTTTGTTAGAATAATCAACCCATATTTTACCCACTTAGACATTAATTCATTTATTTTTGTCTTATTTGCCTAGTTCATGTGTCCCACCTTGTGCAAGTTGCTAATTGCCTATCCATAGAGGTCAAACTTGCCATATCTGACTCATGTAGTGCTTGGGAAAGCCTTAAGAATCAAATATGCTTTATTCCTAACCTCCTAGGCGCCTATCTACTTTTTTTGCTTTATTGCCTGCTTTTTCAGTGTTTTAAGGCACATAGGAAAGCAAGACTAGGTGAGGTGAACTAGTTTTTTGTCCTCTTCATCCTCCACTCTTTTCTCCATGAAAAAGCATGTATGAGCTGCCATTCCACTACTCTTTAGCTTTCCCATGCGCCCTTGCCAATTCGTGAGCTCCATGAAAGATTTGGGATCATCTTTTTACACCTATGGGGGATTTGCCTATTTTGAGTAAGCCTGCTTTATGCTAGCTTTGGATGCCTCCTTATGCATTCTACCTCTTGATGTATTCTATATATTCAGAAACCTATGTTATTATAGGGTTGGCTATTGTACACTCAGTTAATATAATTTTGTGTTATAGCTCCATATTCAGTCTCCATTGTTAGAAATTTTGCATGATCAATTGATAATTGTTGTGGGTAAAATTAATATACTGCTGGCCTGAATTTCTACATGGTATCAAAGCCATTGTAGGTTGTTACTCTCCTTCAAAAATTGTTTTGCATGT
>LPNX010935173.1:802392-983456 GCA_001517045.1 Pseudotsuga menziesii | reverse complement strand
AATACTGTATAGGTCTTAAACACTTTTTTAATATAAATTTGGGGATAGGTATCATAAAAAAAAACTACTTTTTTTGTTTGTATTTTTGACATATCTCCCCGTCTTTTTACTCAAATTTCGATCGGGAGAGCTCGTTGNGATCGGGAGAGCTCGTTGGATGCGGAATTAAATTCTGCATCCAACGAGTACCCACTCGGCATACTTTTGACGGGCCCCGCTACCCCAAAAACAAGAAATACCTGAAAAATGGAATGATGACATCATCATTCCATTTTTTCAGGTATTTCTTGTTTTTGGGGTAGCGGAGTCTGTCAAAAGTATGCCGAGTGGGTACTCGTTGGATGCGGAATTTAATTCCGTATCCAACGAGCTCTCCCGATCAAAATTTGAGTAAAAACACGGGGAGATATGTCAAAAATACAAACAAAAAAGTAGTTTTTTTCTTTTCTTCCTCCAAAATTAATAAATATTATTTTATTAATTCATTTTAGGAGGCCCATTTTGAGTTGAAATTTCCTCTAATGAAAAGGTGTCGAAAATGGGTCATGAAGCGATGCATCGTTGAATTTGCACAAATCGACACAAATCCTGATTTCTCCTTTAGTTTTCTTTTCCTGCACAACCATGGGACTAACCCATTCGCTCTCTTCTATTGGCTCAATGATGCCTGCTGCTAGCATCTTATCAATCTCATCTTTAAATTTTTATTTATAACGAGGATTTAATCTGTATGGACACTGCTTAACTGGCCTAGCATCCTCTTTCAAAGGTATCCTCATGACTCCCAAATATCCTACTATTCCCTTCGTTTCTATAAAATTAGTGGGAAATAAGTCATGATAGTCATGTAACAAATATGTGATGTGTCCTACTGTTTCATCATCCCAATAGTCTCCAATAGAGGAAAACTTTGGTTCTGTTTTTGTGCTAATATTGATCTTTTTAATGTTAATAGGCTCTGTGATAGCTGGAATCTCTAGCTTTGGTCCCTCAACTTCGCAAGTCCCTTCTGACTCTGGAATGTTGATACTGCGAGGATTCTCATCCTCATCACCTCACTCTTCTGCGAAGTTGTAACACTCTAGCACATGTTCTAAGTGGATAGCCTAATTAGGCTGAGTATACACTGGTAGGATATAGTCATCAAATATCTTAATATTTATAATCTCTAGAGCCTGATCAATGCTTGGATACTCATATTCAAAAGTGAAAGTGAGTAGAAAGCTATCTATCATAATTGGCCATGTAATCGTTCCTCTGCACAACTCTATCTCAGTGTACCAGTTCCTTGGGACTGTGTCTAAAGTGTGAATGAATAGGTGAACCCATTCATCCTCTGGAATGTCCAACCAATTCTGTTCACAAATCTTAATATGTGACCTGGGGTCACTTTCTCCTGTATATTTCTGCTAGAAATTCTCCTTGTCATTAGAGAATATGACCGCCATCAATCTCTTAAAATCATCCCATGATGCCATATTTTCTTTATGTGCATTCCACCATCTTACAGGTGTGGCTCTTACTGCAAGGTCAATAGCTACCATCCTCTGCTCATGAGGGATTTCCTGCTCAAACTGCTGTAAAAAGTCATTGACATCCACTAAGCCATCAAACGACGGAATATCCTTAATCTTTGTTCCAATCCATCGCAGTGACTTAGTCATAAATGCACATCTACGAGCTGAAACTTCATAAAGTCTATTCTGCCAATTTTCTTAACCAACATCCGAATCCGATGTGCATGAGCTATCGCATCGCCAACTAATATTTCCTTCTGTGGTGGGGTTGATATAATCACTCTGGTTAGCAGTCATCTGATAGAAGCTCTCCATATTACGCACCTCTTCCTCTGCTCTAATAGGTTCAATGTATCGAGGACCCTGAAAAGGATCCAACGGTGCGATGACTCGAATCTATTTATCCTCAAAGGTCATTTGTCTTTTCTTCAAATCGATAATATCCATGTTATCAATTGCCCAATAAATACCTAATAAAGCTGGATACAGTCTGCTATCGCCAATAATTTCTATGACTTCAAAATCTGCAAAGCTACGAACTCCGTCAATATCAACTGGTACTTGCGATAATCGACCCAGTGGCGATACCCTCTACTGATTGGCTAATCGCAAATGGATAGGTGATCTGGCTAATAGTAGGGATACCCATCTATTCCCATGTTTGTTTAATAAAAACATTTACCTCTGATCCTAAATCTAGGATTACCTCATCCATTTCAAACTCTCCAATTTCTGCTGTGAGTCTCATTTCTCTTCCTGTTCTTGTATGGACCATAATATTATGAATAGCACGCTGCGTACTGCTCATGGAAGAAGACTGCTGATACTGATCTATGATGTGTTTAATCTCTCCTATGGATTTATCATTTCTTACGAGTTTCAAGCAACTCTACAGGAAGGATTGTACACTTCATGTCAACTCATCCTCTTTGCACCTTCCCGATGTGGTAGCCTGCGATATCTGCATAGGACTAACGCCACAAGGTTTTTTCTATTGTACACCCCTACGAGGAAATATCTACAATCCTGTTGGTGTAGGGTCAGTAAAGAAAGTTTTATCTTGCTGAAACGTTTCTTTGTTCTTCTACAGGTCAAGTGGTGTAGATTTATTAGTTGCTTTACACACCCACTTCGGACCTGTATTCTTTTCGGCATCCTGCGATGTCTTACCAGTAGAAGCACTGCTGCGAGTCACAATATTGACTCTTGGTTCTGGTTCTTTCTGCTCAGTAGCAATAAGCTAAATATTTTGGTTTACTGCTGGCTTAGGATCCTTAATCTTGGCTATCAAGATAGGACATTCTTCTATAGTATGATCATAGGACTTGCAATACTTACATGTTGTAGTAGGGTTCTAACAATCTCTAGCATAATGTCCTATGGCTCCACAGTTGTAAAAAACAATCGGTCCATGCCCACGCCCAAAGCCTCCACCACGGCCTCGTCCTCTGAATCCTCCACCAGGGCCATCATGATCCGATTCATGCTGTGGTTCTGCTGCTGGTCCTGATGTCTCTGACTGGACTCTGTAGAAGTCATCTTTTCTCTCTATCATGAGATCATAAGCTCTGCAATTATTTTCATCATGTCCTACTGACTTACAAAATTTACAGTATAAATTCTTAGGAGTTTGTACATTCTTCTGAAGTAAAGGGCATTCATGTGGCCTATGTCCTCTTGTTCTACAGATTTCACACCATGGCCCTTGAGTCTGTACTAAGGGGTTAGGAACCCCACTTGCTATATATTCCACAAATACTAGACAGTTATCTTTGGTATGGCCATGTCCTTTACACTTTGTACACCATAATTCTTGTTCAACCTCTTTTCCTTTCTTAATCTCATGTAACTGTAAAGTGAGATTGGCTAACTGGTTTTGTAAGTTTTTCATACCTACACTTGTCTTAGCTATAGGTGAAGCCTCTAGTTTCATTGCCATCTCTAATGCTTCATCCTGCATATGGAGTTTCTGTTGCATTAGTGGAAGTATGATATGAGGGAGCAGTGCTGCGATGAACCATTCCTTATGCTGCTTCGGCACAAACTCAAAAATAACTTGGTCTATAAGAGATTTAAATTTCTAATCGAAATCCCATACTGACTCGGTGGGTAACTGTTTGATGTCTTTAAGTTCTGTGATACATTGTGACTCAGACTTGGGTTTCTTAAATTCCTTAATCATTGCAGTCCTGACCTCTACGAGTGTTCTAATTTGCGCTGATGTATACTTCATATACCATGTTAAATATCTTTCTCTAAGTGTAGTAGCCAACTGGACAAGCTTAGTATTGTCATCATGGATCTGTTTAATGGTCCATATAGCTTCACATAGGAAACAATGTTGTTCTAGGTCTTCTGCCCCTGTACCCTTAAAGGTAGGTAATTTCATGTCATCCCCCATTCTGTTTCTACGAGGTGGATTATGGTTTGCTGTATTACTACCACTTGGCAGTGTAAATGTAGTATGTACTGTGTGTGAACTACTAGATGGAGTTCCTGCGGGATTATTCTGAGTCTTGGTTTGTTTTTGTGGGGTATAAGGGTGGTAAGGGATACCCCCTACTGTTCTTTCTCTATTACTTTGACTCTGTTCTCTAGTACTGGCTGAACTGTCTTCAAAGAAGGAAGATCTGAAATCTACTTTATATCTTTAACCGCTACATGTACATCCAATTTCTTCAGAATCACTCTCAAACTCTTGTGACATTACACTTACTTAACTTATTCATCTGAGGATATATCCAATACTCCTTTTTCATACAATAACATATTAAGGAACAAACTTAAAGAGTTCAAGTACTTACCGCGATATCCTTTGAAGAAGTACCTCTCTGCTTCGCTGAAACTCTTTATTTGATCAACTGCAAACTCTGTAATTAAACCTTCCAGCAAACTCGCAAGCCAGAAGTCTATTGCCCGTGAAATGGGATTATCTACACTCTTCACGGTGTGAATCAGCTCTGGTGTCCAGAAAATATTCCGTTTCTTCTTGAATACGTGCTTATCATTCAACTTTGACAACCAATCGTACAACTCATTTGCATAGGTCGCAAAAAATATCTCATGCAGGTTTGTGAAGATATGTTTCTGTAACCAGTCCTCTATACTAAGCCTAGGACTCTTGTTTTCTTTCGCAGCAAATTCTCTTTCCTTATATTCAACCCACTGGTTAAGTTCTTCTTTAGTAGGATGCCAATAGAACATCAACTCTTCAATTTGTTCAAAACCAGCATCGAAACCATTTGTTGGCTTAACCTGTGCAGACCTAGGTTTACTTTATTGTACTAACAAAACCCCTAGCTCACTGGCCCTTTCGGTGACAGACCACGGGACGGCCTGAAGTCTCACCCAAAATGATCTTAGATGGGTTGGCTGAAGAATCACGTTTCCTCAACCAGGTTCTGCAGCATCCTAGGTTCTCCTGACTCTACTTAACCAGCTAACTCTCTCAGCACGGGTTGTTTCTCTCTTCCTAGCTGACTCTGCTATGGGACTGGCTCTTATCGCATCGCAGCTTCTAGAATGATGCGCAAACTTACTCTTCCGCTCAACTCTTAACCTGTGATATCTCACACCGCAGCTCCTCCGACAATGCGATATTGCCTTTCTATGCCGCGAGATTTCCTACAGTAAGACTTAGTATGCTCATCAACTCTCAAGGTCCAGAGGATTCCTCTCTGGGTATAATAGCTCAGTTAACATTCATTAAGGTGTTAAATGACTTCACTTAGCCTCTATAGTCTAACACGCTTAACATTAATCACGCTCAACTTGCTGAACTAAATATATAGAAGTCACTTAACACAGTAGCTGCTACTGTCATGAATCATGCACTGATAAACTCATATACAGAGTACTCGACACATTCAACTTTCATTTGACCTTCTATGTTACTATAAACTGAAGGATAGCATACATACATTCATTAACTAATAAGCAACATTCATGTAACAAATAACAGATAGCAAATAAGCATAGCACAATCACATGAAACAGTCACACAACACATTGATTTTACGTGGTTCACTTCCAGGGAGGAAGCTACGTCCACGAGAACTATATTTATATTATATCTTGAGAGAGTAACATAGTTCCACTGCAACCTCTTATGCAGCTTGAGATCTTCTAGGAAACTCCACGCACTCAGATGGGAGCCCTTCTCTCTTAGATCTCTTCTCTTCCTATTATGATTTCTTCTTACAATATATCCTCTCTCTCTCTCTCTCTCTCTCTCAATCCCTACGGATTGTTACATTCATGCTCAAGGAGTCAGCTACTGGTTACAGTAAGATAACTGTAGCTTTAACAACAGAACCAGAGCTCGACTCTTTCTCAATATCTTTCACAACAAACGACCAACTAACTAGCTGTCTCTCTAACTGTCTCTCTCTCTGGCTAGCTATCTAACTGAGTATCTCATTATCTAACCCTTCATAATACAAAATACATTCTTAAATAGGTGGCCCAAAGGTCTCACTGTGATACAAAAATGTGGGCCTATCCCAACAGTAACCCAAAACCCCAACTGTGACAGTCGGCCTATCTGTACTTTGAACTGCCGCTTACTGGTCACACTGCAGCTTTCTGCAGTCTTCCGTGATTTCTGGCACTGGTCGTGGGTATGGGAGCCACTTCCTCGGTCGCTCCCCTTCTATCCTTCGTCTTTAATACCATGTCCCATTGCTCCTTCTCCATTCATGAGGGTATTTGATCCCTCCTGTCGTCGTCACTGCCTTAAATGCAATGTTTGAGCTCTCTTCTCAGCCGCTTCAGGTACTATTTCCTTTGACTTTATTGTTCCAATATAGCAGCTTTTCCTATAGTTGTGGGGCCTTGCTCCAACACTTGTCCATTTAAGCATTGAATAATAAGGGATGCATTTGTAGGACACACATATTCAACATGAATACACATTTCTATATGATATATGGTGTAAGAAGACTTGCTCAGTATTTCCAATCATGGGAAAGATAGGCACAAGTCCTCAGACTCAAACAATGAAGTAGAGTACATTGTCAAACACTCCAGTAATTCATGGAAGGAGAAAAAGATTAAGAGGGATTCTACCAAACAAGGAAAGATAAATGATTTGAAGTTTCATTTCCTATCTATCTAGTTGTTGAGTTGTGTATATATATATGTTCCTAGATTTAGAAAGTGTATTATTTTTGTTGGAGTGTTTTCATTGATGAAAAATTTACTACTAATACATATGTGATGGGTAAGTGGATTATGGTGTTGCACAACATTCCATTTCTACTTATTTAGAATAAAGTCGCTTTCCTGACATGTTGGGATTAGTGCATGCTAGTAATAATATCTCGGTAGAGATGGAAAGCATCTAGAAAGTTATTGTATGTATACGGGATATGGATGAATGTTGTATTAGCTGAAATAGTTTCATAACCTTATGAAATATATCTTTATGAATAAGATTTTTTTCATTATGAATATGTTATGAAATGTTTCTAATTATGCAACTGTATTTGAGTTATAGGAAGGATCGTATGCAATCACCTACAAGAGAAGAATGATGAAGTTGTAAATGTACAAGAGAAGAATGACATATTTGATGTATAAGATAAGAATGATAAAGAATAAGTCGTTAATGTGTTGACTAAGCCTCTATCTCATGTCAAGTTTGAATACTTTTGAGATAATCTTGGTGTAGTCCAAAAGGACCTTCCTCGAAAGAGGGAGTGATGATGACGTGGTAAGTTTCCTGTTGCAATGGTGTGGTAGCTCACCCTAGGTAGGGTCTGTCTGGTTAGTCTTGTTTGTCCTGAAAGGGTTAGTAATCAAGACTGGGAGTGTTTGATCCTAGGTGGATTAGTATGTATAGCTAGGATTATTTGTCCCAAAAGGGTTCGTAAGCCGGACAAGGATTGTTTGGTCCCCAAGTAGATCCATTTTGCTATATAGGATTGTTTCTCCTGAAAGAGTTAGTAAGTATGAAAAACGCCCAGTGGATCTATCAAAGAACCAATCATGATGTTTCTTCAGATATCCTAAGGGAAAGATGGTGTGGTTCCAACACTCTATGTTGATGCCAGCATTTCTATGATGATGAAGGTGATGTAGTTCCAGCATTGTATGTTGATTCCAACATTTATATGTTGATGAAGACGATGTGATTCCAACACTATATGTTGATGCTGGCATTTCTATGTTGATGAATACAATTTGGTTCCAGCACTCTGTGTTGATGCCAGTATTTCTATGTTGATGATGATGATGATGATGTTCCCACATTTATATGTTGATGATGATGATGTTGTTCCATCATTTCTATGTTGATGATGATGATGTTGTTCCAACATTTCTATGCTGATGATGATGATGTTGTTCTAGCATTTCCATGTTGATGATGATGTTGTTGTCTCAGCATTCTATGTCGATGATGATGATGTTTCGACATCTCTATGTTGATGATGCAGATGATGATCTAGCATTTATTTGTTGATGATGTTGTTTTAGCACTAACATGTTAATGATGTTATTGTTGTTCCAATATTTACATACTAATGTTACAGATGATGATGATGATGTTACAGATAATGATTATGTACCAGTATTCACATACTGATGTTGCAGATGATTATATTCCAATATTCACATACTAATGTTCCAGATGATGATGTCCCAATACTCACATACTGATGATGATGATGTACCTGTATTCACATACTAATGATGTCCCATATGATGATGATATTTGAGTATTTACACACCGATGATGATGCTCATGATGATGATGATGATGTTCTCTGATGATGATGTTCCACGATGATGATGCTCTGTGATGATGATGTTCCATGATGAAAATGCTCCATAGTGATGATGCTCTATTATGATGTTCCACAATTAAAATGTTCCACGATGATGATGCTTTGTGATGATCGTCCATGATGATGATGCCAAGTGATGATGTTCTACGATGATGATGTTATGTGATGATGATGCTCCGTGATGATGATGCTCCATGATGATTTTCCATGTTGATGTTTATGAGTATGTCTCATGATGATGTTGTTCCAAACACATGATGTTATTGTTGTTCGAAACTTCATATGACATATAGATTCACCATTCACTTGTATAGTTGATGTTCTTATTATTGTTGTTGATGTAGAATACCTTCTTTGTTAAGAGGGAGTGTTGATATAAATGTAAATTTAGAAGATATTCTATTGTACTTTTATTGTATTCCTCCTTCATAGATGTTATTCCTCTCTTCATAAATGTCCTTAATGTAATTAGTTATGTCAAATTCATGAGGAAAAACCTATGTTGTAAGTAGGAGCAATAGTACCCACAAAAGTATTTTATAAATGTTATTTTGAGTCTTCCTAGTAGATCAGCCCTAATTAGAGAACCTGGCTTCCTAGTTAGGTAATTAAGTTACTCGCCTGATGAATATAAATAGGTGATGTTCCTATCTCATTTACATACACTTATCACCCAAGAATTACGCAAGAAAGAGAGAGAGTAGCAATCTATTGTCGAAAGGGAGCTTCTATTATTGTTATTTGGGTATTACATTGTACTTGGTCCAATTCTATATCGAGGAATTTGTTTTGGTTTTTCTCCCCCATGAGGGTTTCCCATGATAAATATATGTGTTCTTTTATGTGGTTTTTCTTGTCTTTATTTCAGTGATCCTTTGCCGCATGGTTATGATGCTATGATGCTAAATGTTTTAATATCTTATTTAACCATAAAAATTCTAACAAGTGATGGAAAACATCCATAAGCTTATGGCTCATAAAGAGATGAGAAAAAAATCATCAAATGGGTCCAAACATGGAGAGTCACCCTATACCTCCCTTGTAGGCATATTTAAGTTCATATTCCCTGTAATAATCAACTACTCTTCATTGAAAATGCCACTTACTATCAACCGGGTTCCAAAAGTCATTCCTTCCTTGAAATTGACTAGACATGCATATGCTTGCATGAGAAAGATATCCCCCTAGATCACCCAACAACATCCCCCACACATCATTCACACCCGAGAAATATTTGCAAAAAAAATGCATTTGCTGCATCACTACTACACATGGTTTCTTAAACCAACAACATATCCATCTTGTGTTCTTGGAAGAACTAATGAAGGGATAACTATTTGGTCATCCCTTCAATCCTTCTGATATTGAAGGACATAACTAGAATTAAGTCCCCACCGAAGGGTGATTAAGGCTCTAGGGACCCTAGAAGGAACAACTTTAGTGACCAGATGTCTTGAACAGGCCTGGTATTTCAAACAGATAGATAAGGGAACATACCCCAGAGAAGGAACAATTCTCTTGAAAGGTCCGACAAATGATGTCTAACAAGGAACTCTTGGATTCCTCTTACAACGAATACTAACATTTCCACAATGGATCGAAGAGGAAGGATCCACTGAGGGACAAGACGGTTTATTGGAGAAGACCTACAAAGGAGTATTGGCTCATGCACCTTAGGAAGGAGGCGCATAGGAAGAAAAAACAATGATCTAAGACCTAGAAACCACCTCAATAAAAATAGGGAATCCTTCACAAGTTAAGCTAAAATACCACAATCCTCCAATAATGGAGAAAAATAATCCAGCACAAGTCAGGGGGGACAAACTGTAAAGAAAAACAACACCAGCAGGAATGATGAACTCAGAGACCTAGATAGAGGGGATACCCACCCCATCCCAAATATCAAGAACCACTGGAACAACACCTTCCAAGATAACTCACTTTGGGGCCTTAGTAAGCGACTCAGACATCTCACCTAGTGAAGAAGGAACCAATGAGTCATAGCATGGATCATCGTACCCCATAAACCCAACATGAAGCATAGAAATTTTTCTATATACAATGAATAAAAAAATGAATGGAATGAACATTTAAACTTACGAATGAGATTCAAAACATGTGTCTCCTAATAAACATCCCCTGCTAGTGACCGAACCTTAAGAGTTGGTGAAGAGAAAGGCTCCTTGTTCACTCATTAGTCCATATCTAGAGGGTCATATGAGTCCAAGGAAACATCTGAAAGAGACCCGTCATCAAATCTGGGATAGTCTTATTTCATATGGCCAGTCTTATGACAAATAAAACACCTGAAAGGGACTTTTATCAAGTCAAAATGATGTACAAATAACAACCACACCAAGAGATCCTCAATTCCTCCAACATATATTTAGATACATCCACCTCCACAAATACAAAGGATACCCACTTATCCACATAAAAAAACCTTATCCTCAATACCAATGAACCTGTCCACCAAATTGGTAGCTTCCTCAAAATTATCCCTAGTCCACAATTGTAGGGGGGACACAGGAAGCAACATCCATAAGTGTTAATTACGCAGTTTCTCCTTTAAAGGGTTGAAATCAAAATGTCGAAGGTCTAAAACAAGAGATCCTTTTCCAATAAGCCAATCCTTTGAAAGAATACAGTTGCTTCCTCCTCTGAAAGAAAGTGGAATACATACTATTATAGCCTGTTTTTGTTTTCTATTTTTGAACCATTTGCTTGTTTTAAAAATATGATTTTTCTTATTATTTTAGAGTTTTGACCTTGTTTTCTTTTAAAATATTTTGATTTTAGGGTTATGTTTATAATTGATTTAATAGGTTTTATTTTTAATTTTTGCTTGACTTAATTAATTTCATGGTTTTTATGGGCTTATAGGATGTATATATTTCTGAAAGGTTCTAAAGAAATATCATAAGACCTTATTTAAAGTTATTTACCAAAAAACAACACTTTGTTTGGAGTTTTGGTTAAAAAAAATCATAAAACAGGGATTCTTGTAGCACAAGCCAGAAAAAGTTACACAAAGGCGCTACAAGAAAGTCGTGCAAGCTAAAAATCATTATTTTTGGGTCAGTTTCTTTGGGATTCTCACACCTGAGGTGTCTATCACATTGTGTGATGGTTTTGATACGTGTCTTCTGCAATTTAATCACTAAGGCAGGTGGAATATTATCATGAGGGCGAAATCATGGTAGTCGTTTGCAAAAGCAGATATAATAATGATAGCAGATTATAATGGAACAAATGTGTATGGAATGATTTTTTTATCTGAAATGCACAAAGAGTAAGTGAAGATCGTGGCGAGAAATCAATGCTTGATAATCAGGATTTTGAAACTGAGCGAGAATTAGGGCTTACAGGAGCGGTTGGCTGGAGTGGTCTAAGAAGTCAGAGAAAGGTGGAGCATGAAATTCAACACCTGACAATTGAAATAACCATATTCCAGCATTCGAATTGGTCATTTTAACAGGTAGTATACGTGCCATTACCAGGGTTTTTAAATTTGGGGTTTTTCTAAAAAAATGACTAATGACATATTTGAAGGCAGAATACTAATTTTAGACCTAATCCATGTTAAATGATGAATTATTAATCAATGCATTTAAAGTATTCATCATTTAAACAGAATAATTCAGAGCAGATCCTTTTTGGATGTCCCTATAATGTATTCTATGTCAATTTGTTAAGGTTTGAAGACAATCAAACTGTGGTGCATTGATAGAAGTTGTTTAACCATAAACTCAAAATGAAAAAGACTGGAAAAAACAATAGGGTAGAACCCTCAGACTTAAGCTGGATGAAGAATTTTCTAGATTGTGCACAGTTGTTTTCAGATGCAGGATGGTTAATGTTCTTTGAATTGATTGAAGGTTATCATGCAGAGGTGTCTTACAAATTTGCTCAATGTCTAGACAAGGATATAGTGTATTTTGACACCTTGAATTTCAAATTAACCACGGAGTCAATAGCTGAAGCAGCTAAAGATTTGTAAAGTTAGTCAAGAAAGTCAATTATTGGTTAAGTTTGGAAAGTTATTTTATTTTTGTATAAGGATAATTTAGAGTGAACTATTCGAAGAATAGTCTAAAAACAGTTAGGGTTCAGTTATTCAACTAATTTTGAAGGAAAGGATAATTGTAAGTCTGAAAGAAGACAAATGGTTCGATTTTTTGCTGACAAGGGGAGGCTATCAGGCTTTTTTATGAGCTAAGTAAAAACTCTTATGTGTTTTTTGAAGACTGGACTATGAAATATATGCAGTATATGCCCTTCAAATTATTGACTGGTTTCATTTATAATTTGTGTTAATTACTCAACTGGTATATTCATTTCTTCTTTAATGTTTTTATGCTTGGAATGCTTGCTAACTGTGGGTGAAATTTAGTATTGTGCTTTCTTTTGGATTATAGTTTATGTGTTATACATCTCAGTCATTCAAATACTCATGATTTAGTGTTTACTTTGGTTTTATGAATGTTTTCCCTCTTGTCTTCAAACTTCCCAACCAAAAACCTTGAAAAACCCTAAAAACCCTATTTTACTTTATTGTGATTATTGAGATTGCATTGGCTTGTTCTCTTGTAGTCTGGGAACAATTTCTGGCATAAACATCTTTGGCGTCGTTGCCGAGGAACGAAGTTGAAAACCTATTTTCCTTGGGATACTTATCATTTCACTGGTTTTTGGAAGGTGAACTTAAACCAACAAATTTAGAAGATTACTTTTCACCAGTTTTTCAAAGTGGCTACTAAGGGAGTTGGAACATGAAACAGACCTAGTTCACCTTTACAGCTGGGTGTTTCAGACCCAGAACATATATTGAAAATAGCTAGGAAAATTAGGAGATCACAGTCATCCCCAACTTTATAAAGACCTAATTAATTTGACCTACTATCACCCCTTCCACTTTTCGAGGAGGAAAAATAAAATATATCTTGACAAATCAATTGGCTACTACACTAGTCCAAAATGCAGAGGCCAAAGTCCATGGAAGACATTTTGGCTCAAAGGTTTGCACCTTTCAATTTTATCTGATGTTCCAGGTTTTCCAAATCCAGTACCTACTATGGATGTTTGGGGAGACTATATTCCACAGTTTAGAGAAAGCAAAGAGGATAAAGCTTCAAATCACCTCATCAGATTTCATCAATGTATGGTCCAGTTAAATATACAGCATGAAGATGTGCTCATGAAGATGTTCATGTATTCACTCGAGCAAGATGCATGAGAATGGTATTTTTCTCTTCCTGCTGCTAGCATTTCCTCACTGAAATAATTCCACACATGTTTTCAGAAACATTGTAAGTATGTGTTCTCAATTGAATTCTTTTTTAAAGATTGTTGTGAGCAGGCCGATTTTTATAATACAATTTCTGATTCAAAAAATCAAAATGATAAGTATAGTCAAGGATTGAAAACATATCATGAAGAAGTTGTAGTTTCAGAATTTGTTGAAGATGAAGAGGTAACATTTTCAAATACATTTGTCAAGGAAGAATTCCATGATCATTACGATAATCGAGTTGTTGTTTTAGGTCAAGTTGAAGATTATTCAAGTGATGAGACCAGCATAGATAATTTGGAATATTCTCATAATGATTTCAACAGTATTAATAATCATTTGAATGCTAATCATGTTGAAGATCAATCTCTTGTTCAACAAACCATTGGAAATCATTGTTGTGTTAAAGATCAGCTTTGTATTGAAGAAAAATATGAACCTTCAGCATCATCATTCGAAATTTCCCAGAATGCTCCTCGTTATGAGGAAGATATTAGGGTTCCAAGACAAGAATTCTATGATGAATTATATTCTGTTCCTTTTTGTTTTGATACTAAAATCGATGAAAGCCAGGCTATTCACATTTTTAAAGTTATATCAGAAGTTTCTCATATTCATGGTTATGATAAATCTGATGTTCAAAACCATTATGAAGATGCTCTAATTTTTAATAAATATGTTGATGAAATTGAAAAGAAAGACCCAGAAATGTGTGAGGTGTGTGATATGGCACAATCTGATCAGCAGATTCAGTAATGCATTCATTCCATTATCCTTGAACAGCCAAAGTCAATGCATGATAGTTATTCATTTGAAGACAGAGTGGAAAAGGAGGTTCAGCTTGTTGACATTATTGATGATACTGTCCAAAAAACACTGGAGCAAATTTAGGATGATCCTGATGCTTTTTATCGCCAATGATTTCTTGATATTCATGGAACAAAATATTCTTATGGACAGCCTATCTTTTTCATAGAACAGGAAAAGGTAACTTTGGGAAATTTTTATGATCCAGTGGCAGATTATTTAGAGTCAATACTAAGTTATAAATATGTTATTTTAGAGACACCATTTGATGAAATTGAATATAAGTTGTTAGATCTTTGCTCTTCATGTTTTCCAATATTTCTAATTATATATATATTCAAAGTTGGAAACAAGTTTTGGTGGGTTGATGAAATTTTTTCCTGGGTACATTGGAAATGGGATTACAATTTGATTCAGTAAATGGAAGGTTCCTCAAAGAAAGAGATTTGATTTTCATTGTATATAGCAAATTGTGAAGGATTTAATAAATACTCCTTAGCCCAATGGATGTTTTGCAAAATAGCAGGCAGTTTTAGTTACAGAAGGCACTAGTCTACAGGTTCTTGAAGCCTCACAGCGAGGACTTCATCTCGTAGCAGGAGCTAGATGTTATAGCCTGTTTTTGTCTTCTATTTTTGAACCATTTGATTGTCTTAAAAATATAATTTTTCTTATTGTTTTAAATTTTTTACCTTGTTTTATTTTAAAATATTTTGATTTAGGCTTATGTTTATAATTGATTTAATAGGTTTTCTTTTTAATTTTTGGTTGACTTAATTAATTTCATGGTTTTTATGGGCTTATAGGATGTATATATTTATGAAAGGTTCTAAAGAAATATCATAAGACCTTATTTAAAGTTATTTACCAAAAAACAACACTTTGTTTGGATTTTTGGTTTAAAAAATCATAAAACATGTATTCCTGTAGCGCAAGTCAGAAAACGTTATATAGAGACACTACAAAAAAGTTGCGCAAGCTAAAAATCATTATTTTTGGGTCAGTTTCTTTGGGATTCTCACACCTGAGGTGTCAATCACATTTTGTGATGGTTTTGATACATGTCTTCTGCAGTTTAATCACTAAGGCAGGTGAAATATTATCATGAGGGCGAAATCGTGGCAGTCGTTTGCAGAAGCAGATATAATAATGATAGCAGAGTATAATGGAACAAAGGCGTATGGAATGATGTTTTTATCTGAAATGCACGAAGAGTAAGTGAATATTGTGGTGAGAAATCAGTGCTTGATAATCAGGATTTTGAAACTGAGCAAGAATTAGGGCTTGTAGGAGCGGTTGGCTAGAGTGGTCTAAGCAGTCAGAGAAAGGTGGAGAATGTAATTCGACACCTGACAATTTAAATAACCATATTCCAGCATTCAAATTGGTCATTTTAATAGGTAGTTCGCGTGCCATTACTAGGGATTTTAAATTTGGGGTTTTCCTAAAAAATGACTAATGAGAGATTTGAAGGCAGAATACTAATTTTAGACCTAATCCATGTTAAATTATGAATTATTAATCAATGCATTTAAAGTATTCATCATTTAAATAGAAGAATTCAGAGCAGAGCCTTTTTGGATGTCCCTATACTGTATTCTATGTCAGTTTGTTAAGGTTTGAAGAAAATCAGACTGTGGTGCATTGATAGAAGCTATTTAACCATAAGTTCAAAATGAAAAAGAGTGGAAAAACCAATAGGAAAGAACCCTCAGACTTAAGCTGGATGAAGAATTTTCCAGATTGTGCATAGTTGTTTTTAGATGCAGGATGGTTAATGTTCTTCGAAAATATTGAAGGTTATCATGCAGAGGTGTCTTACAAATTTGCTCAATGTCTAGACAAGGATATAGTGTCTTTTGACACCTTGAATTTCAAATTAACCAGGGAGTTAATTGCTAAAGTAGCTAAAGATTTGTAAAGTCAGTCAAGAAAGTCAGTTATTATTTAAGTTTGGAAAGTTATTTTATTTTTGCATAAGGATAATTTAGAGTGAACTATTCGAAGGATAGTCTAAAAATAGTTAGGGTTCAGTTATTCAACTAATTTTGAAAGATGGGATAAATGTAAGTCTGAAAGAATACAACTGGTTCGATTTTTTGCTGACAAGGGGAGGCTATCAGTCTTTGTTTATGAGCTACGTAAAAAATCTTATGTTTTTTTTGAAGACTGAACTATGAAATATATGCACTATATGCCCTTTATATTATTGACTGGTTTCATTTATAATTTGTGTTAATTACTCAGCTGGTATATTCATTTCTTGTTTAATGTTTTTATGCTTGGAATGCTTGCTAACTGTGGGTGAAATTCAGTATTGTGTTTTCTGTTGGATTATGGTTTATGTGTTATACATATCAGTCATTCAAATGCTCATGATTTAGTGTTTACTTTGGTTTTATAAATGTTTTCCCTCTTGTATTCAAACTTCCCAACCAAAAAACTTGAAAACTCTAAAAACCCTATTTTACTTTATTGTGATTATTGAGATTGTGTTGGCTTGTTCTCTTGTAGTCTGGGAACAATTTCTGGCAGAAACATCTTTGGCACCGTTGCCGAGGAACGAAGTTGAAAATTTTTTTCCCTTGGATACTTATCATTTCACTGGTTTTTGGAAGGTGAACTTAAACAAGCAAATTTAGAAGATTACTTTTCACCAGTTTTTCACAATTGCTACTAAGGGATTTGGAACAAGAAACAGACCTAGTTCACCTTTACAGCTGGGTGTTTCAGACCCAGAACAGATATTGAAAACAGCTAGAAAAATTAGGAGATCACAGTCATCCCCAGCTTACTGTAGCCCTAATTAATTTGACTTGATGTCGCCCTTTCCACTTTTCGAGGAGGAAAAACAAAATCTATCTTGACAAATCGATTGGCGACTCCACTAGTTCAAAATGTAGATGTCAAAGTCCATGGAAGCCATTCTGGCTCAAAGGTTTGCACCTTTCAATTTTTTCGATGTTCCAGGTTTTCCAAATCCAATACCTACTATGGATGTTTGGGGAGGCTGTCTTCCACGGTTTAGAGAAAGCAAAGAGGATAATCCTTCAGATCACCTCACCATATTTCATCAATGTATGGTCCATTTAAATATACATCATGAAGATGTGCTCATAAAGATGTTCATGTATTCACTCGAGTAAGATGCACGAGAATGGTATTTTTCTCTTCCTGCTGCTAGCATTTCCTCACTGAAAGAATTCCACACATGTTTTCGGAAACATTGTATGTGTTCTCAACTGAATTCCTTTTTAAAGATTGTTGTGAGCAGGCTGATTTTTATAATACAATTTCTGATTCAAAAAATCATAATGATAAGTATAGTCAAGGATTGAAAACATATCATGAAGAAGTTGTAGTTTCAGAATTTGTTGAAGATGAAGAGGTAAAATTTTCAAATATTGTTGTCAAGGAAGAATTCCATGATCATTATGATAATCAAGTTGTTGTTTTAGGTCAAGTTGAAGATTATTCAAGTGATGAGATCACCATATATAGTTTGGAATATTCTCATAATGATTTCAACAATATTTATAATCATTTGAATGCTAATCCTTTTGAAGATCAATCTCTTGTTCAACAAACTGTTGGAAATCATTGTTGTGTTAAAGATCGGCTTTGTATTGAAGAAAAATATGAACCTTCAACATCGTCATTCGAAATTTCCCAGAATGCTCCTCATTATGAGGAAGAGATTAGGGTTCCAAGACAAGAATTCTATGATGAATTATATTCTGTTCCTTTTTGTTTTGATACTAAAATCGATGAAATCTAGGCTATTCACATTTTTAACATTATATCAGAAGTTTCTCATATTCATGGTTATGATAAATCTGTTGTTCAAAACCATTATGAATATGCTCTAATTTTTAATAAATATGATGACGAAATTGAATAGAAAGACCCAGAAATGTGTGAGGTGTGTGATATGGCACAATCTGATCAACAGATTCAGGAATGCATTCAGTTCATTATCCTTGAACAACCAAAGTCAATGCATGATAGTTATTCATTTGAAGACAGTGCAGAAAAGGAGGTTCAGCTTGTTGACATTATTGATGATACTGTCCAAAAAACTTTGGAGCAAATTCAGCCTGATCCTAATGTTTTTTATCGCCAATGCTTGCTTGATATTCATGGAAAAAAATATTCTTATGGACAGCCTATCTTTTTCATAGAACAGGAAAAGGTAAATTTTGGAAATTTTTATGATCTAGTGGCAGATTATTTAGAGTCAATACTAAGTTATAAATCTATTGTTTTAGAGACACCATTTGATGAAAGTGAATATAAGTTGTTAGACCTTTGCTCTTCATGTTTTCCAATATTTCTAATTGTATATATATTCGAAGTTGGAAACAAGTTTTGGTGGGTTAATGAAATTTTTTCCTAATTACATTGGAAATGGGATTACAATTTGATTCAATAAATGGAAGGTTCCTCAAAGAAAGAGATTTGATTTTCATTGTATATAGTAGTGTGTGAAGGATTGAATAAAGACTCCATATCCTAATGGATTTTTTTTCAGAATAGAAGGCATTTTTAGTTACAGAAGGCACTAGTCTATAGGTTCTTGAAGCCTCACAGGGAGGACTTCAAATCGCAGCAGGAGCCAAATGTTATAGCCTGTTTTTGTTTTCAATTTTTGAACCATTTGCTTGTATTAAAAATATGAGTTTTCTTATTGTTTTAAAGTTTTGACCTTGTTTTCTTTTAAAATATTTTGATTTCAGGCTTATGTTTATAATTGATTTAATAGGTTTTCTTTTTAATTTTTGCTTAACTTAATTAATTTCATGGTTTTTATGGGCTTATAGGATGTATATATTTATGAAAGGTTCTAAAGAAATATCATAAGACCTTATTTAAAGTTATTTACCAAAAAACAACACTTTGTTTGGAGTTTTGGTTAAAAAAATCATAAAACAGGGATTCCTGTAGCGCAAGCCAGAAAAAGTTACATAGAGGCGCTACAAGAAAGTCACGCAAGCAAAAAATAATTATTTTGGGGTCAGTTTCTTCGGGATTCTCACACCTGAGGTGTCAATCACATTGTGTGATGGTTTTGATACATGTCTTCTACAGTTTAATCACTAAGGCAGGTGGAATATTATCATGAGGGTGAAATCGTGGTAGTCGTTTGCAGAAGCAGATATAATAATGATAGCAGAGTATAATGGAACAAAGGTTCATGGAATGATGTTTTTATCTGAAATACATGAAGAGTAAGTGAATATCGTGACGAGAAATCAGTGCATGATAATCAGGATTTTGAAATTGAGAGAGAATTAGGGCTTGCAGGAGCGGTTGGCTGGAGTGGTCTAAGCGGTCAGAGAAAGGTGGAGCATGCAATTTGACACCTGACAATTGAAATAACCATATTCCAGCATTCGAATTGGTCATTTTAACAGGTAGTCTGCGTGCCATTACCAGGGTTTTTAAATTTGAGGTTTTTCTAAAAAAATGAATAATTACAGATTTGAAGGCAGAATACTAATTTTAGACCTAATCCATATTAAATGATGAATTATTAATCAATGCATTTAAAGTATTCATCATTTAAATAGAAGAATTCAGATCAGAGCCTTTTTGGATGTCCCTATATTGTATTCTATGTCAGTTTGTTAAGGTTTGAAGACAATCAGACTGTGGTGCATTGATAAAAGTCGTTTAACCATAAGTTCAAAATTAAAAAGAGTGGAAAAACCAATAGGACAGAACCCTCAGACTTAAGTTGGATGAATAATTTTCCAGATTGTGCACAGTTGTTTTCAGATGCAGGATGATTAATGTTCTTCGAAAATATTGAAGGTTATCATGCAGAGGTGTCTTACAAATTTGCTCAATGTCTAGACAAGGATATAGTGTCTTTTGACACCTTGAATTTCAAATTAACCAAGGATTTAATAGCTGAAGCAGCTAAAGATTTGTAAAGTTAGTCAAGAAAGTCAGTTATTAGTTAAGTTTGGAAAGTTATTTTATTTTTGTATAAGGATAATTTAGAGTGAACTATTTGAAGGATAGTCTAAAAACAGTTAGGGTTCAGTTATTCAACTGATTTTGAAAGATAGGATAAATGTAAGTCTGAAAGAAGACAAATGGTTCAATTTTTTGCTGACAAGGGGAGGCTATCAGGATTTTATGAGCTAAGTAAAAACTCTTATGTGTTTTTTGAAGACTGAACTATGAAATATATGCACTATATGCCCTTCATATTATTTACTGGTTTCATTTATAATTTGTGTTAATTACTCAGTTGGTATATTCATTTCTTGTTTAATGTTTTTATGCTTGGAATGCTTGCTAACTGTGGATGAAATTTAGTATTTTGTTTTTTGTTGGATTATGGTTTCTTTGTTATACATCTCAGTCATTCAAATGCTCATGATTTAGTGTTTACTTTGGTTTTATGAATGTTTTCCCTCTTGTCTTCAAACTGCCCAACCAAAAACCTTGAAAACCCTAAAAACCCTATTTTACTTTATTGTGATTATTGAGATTGTGTTGGCTTGTTCTCTTGTAGTATGGGAACAATTTTTGGCATAAACACATACCAACCATTTACTATGATATCCATATTTGGAAGTTGATTAATGAAGGGTAACCACGTCTTGCAAATCCACTCCAGCATCTCAATATTTGACATATTAATGAACTCCTATCAACTGACCAATGCTATGTTAACCATCCTGGCAAACCTGACCAAAATAACATCACCACCTAGATTCATGTAAACAGGCTCATCGAAATTCTTAAGGGATTTATTTTTCCTAAATTTATCCCAACCGCGGTCACCTGAGAGTATCTCCCTCCATGACTTATTCGCCACCTTCGCCCCCTTCTCCAACCGACAAGAAGGAGAAATCACTACGAGCTGATGAGCAACACAAAATTCCACATCACTATCACTCTCTAAGGAGTGTGGGATACTAACTCACAGACCCAAGGATACCCCGAGGGGAATCACCCAATCCAAAAATATTGGTCTTGACAAGCAAAGAAGAATGCCCTCGAAAAACACTACCAAGAACTGGGAGAAAGAAATACTTCCTCCTACCTCACAACTTTGAGTCAAACTGTAAAATGAAACCCTCCACCTCACCAACCATATCGGAATAATCTAACTCATCCATCCTGAAATGTCAAAAAAATCAAGAAAATTGCCAAGGAATATTATGGACCGGGCCTGCTAACCGTGGGTGTCCACTAGCCAAACATTATCAAAACCCTATCCTCCATTAACAAACCCTAGACTCCATTAATAAACCCTACCTAGAGATTCCTCAACTCCAATTCAAAGATTCAATGAAGGATCAACTTCTCACATAGCAAGAAGTCTCAAAGTAACATTAATTTTTTTTGTTTTAATTAAATGGAATATATATATATATTTGGTTTTTAAGTTTAGGTTAGGGAAGGAATTATGTATTATTTATTTACTCATTTTTTTATTATTTTATTAAAGTGACATGTGTCACTTCACTTTTTGATTTTATGTTAGTGTCAACATTGTAGAAAGTGTCCCTAAGTACAATGAGACTAACCTTTTAATTCAAACATTAAACTAAAACTACATCATTCCACATAAAATTGTATATATGATTTTACCTCTTACAAGAGACAAGTTTATATAAGATTTTTCCTCTCACAACCCCTATAAAGGTGCATAGAGCACCCCTACTCTCATGATTCTTAGAATTTATTGTAAGATACATGAGGTGAATACACTAACCAATATTTTTCTATCAATCTTGTTTAAATTAAACATTGACAACACAAAGCTACAATCAGCATGGATTAGTAAAAACAAGGGAAACCCAAGTAATGAAATTGTGGCAAGTTAACATAATCTATGAGAACTCTTGGATCTACCTACAGATCTCTTAGGCCTATACAAATTTTTAATTAAATTTCACCTTTCAACCTACCAAAGACTAAATTGAAGTCCAAATTGTAGAGAATAACCAAATATATGTTCCAATTCCCTAAAGTATGCATAAATAAAAATAGGAATCTAGAAATAAGAGAAATTCTATGCTAAAAAATCAATCATGTAATAATGATACTACACAGGGACAACAACCATAACCAATCCACAATAATTTTAACTTGGAATATGCAAGAATTCTCAAAGTAAAATAAGGTATACTTATCTTTTCAAATCAAATGCCAAGAATAAATTAACTAAAACTAAGTGATTCCCACACAACTATAGGCAATATGTTGAAAATTACACCCCCTAGTGAGGTTATGATACCGCCATGGAGAAGAATATCCATGTATAATTCTTGAGGAAATTTCTCAATCTCAAGAGAAAGGGAAGGATTTACCCAATATAAATTATTACTAAAATATTATGTAATGATTCCTTCTCTGCTCAAGAGTCCCTCAGAATTTTGTCCCTCTTGTGCTCTTCAATGTGGCATATATAGGTATAAACTATTGTCCATTAATTTATAACATATTTTTTCTTAACTCTTATCTCCTTCCAAGTTTCCAATGGATTCGCTTCATGGTTATTATGTTCCTTTGGAAACCTTATATTTTCAAGTTTAAACAATATTTTATCCTTACATTTCTCCCAAAAATAACTCCCATTATCCATTAGATTTCCCCCCTTCTCATGAATGAAGAATGGAAATAAGAATCCTAATCCAATTATTGTTATTTCCAATAATGTATGGGTGTCAAATTTCCTTGAAGGTAGGAGATGGTTTCCTAGATTTAGGGTATGGTTGAGTCCACTATCTTTCTCTCGATTTGAACTATAGACTAGGATAAACGTGAATATTATTCCAAGAATAAAGGGGTGTGGGTAATGGAAAGGAAGTTAGACATATATATATTCCCTTAGGCCCCCTTCCCTTTTCCCTCTTGTGGTATCATAGCCCCTTTAGGAATTCAAGCTCAGTCAATCTTATCTCTTTTATTAACTGCAAAATTTCCATGTTTATCATTTTTTGTGAATATTCAACCATGACATATATATTCCTTGTGTTATTTAAGCAAAATATAGTGAATAAAGAAATATATGCACAACATTGCATAATTCAAATTTAAAATAAAAGGTTTATGAACCAAGATATTATAAGGAGGTAGATTCAAATCATGCTTCTTGCATTTTTTTTATATTTTCCCAATAATTTTTGGCATACCAATAGGTTTTGTACTTAGATCCACAACAACCCATTTTTGTTTATTTAAAAGAATATCTTCCATAAATAGAAGTTCTATATATTAAGCTTCTCTATATCTAATCTTGAACTAGTTTCCATTTTATTTACACAAAACTCATTGCGCAATGTCTCAATAAGCTATCTTGGATTCCTACAAATTGAATTAGAAGGTGAGGAAATATCCATCACCAATATCACCTCATCCACACTTGTATCTAAGTTTGTTATTATTGGACCTAGGAAAAGATAACAGAATTTTGGTCGAAAAAATGAAGATTCTGGTCGCAAGACAAGCAAAGACTGCGGCGAAAGAGGCTAGGACAAAAGAGGAGAAGATAAAGTCGAAATGAGGAGCTCAAAAGAGTTTTGGTAAGAGGTAGTTAGAATAATAGTCTATTTTTGGAATAAAGTATGATTGTAAATTGGGATGATAGTGCCTATATTAAGGTAATGGGATATTTTGAGTTAGTAGAACAACCTGTCGACTGACAATTAAGAACTAGTCGATGGGTAAAACAAGAATTGTAAAAATATTATAAGGTTGTTCCAAGCTATGTGTGGACGACTAAGAGGGGAGAGGACCCTACAGAGAGAGACCTAAACTTGAGAGCATGAGACGACTAAAGACTTCACTGATAGTAAAGAAGATCAAGAGAAGAGTCCGCAGGATATAAGCACAAACCAAAGGCGTTTAAAAATTACTCATGTCAGATGAAGAGCACCTTTGTGGTTTTTCCCGTATAGGTTTCCACATTAAACATGCATCTTTGTGTCTTTGATATTGTTGTTTTGCTATGAATGAACTGTTATTATTTTTGTCAAATATCTAATGGTATAATAGCATGGAATATTGATTAATGCGTGTTAGAATCTATATATATTACATGTTTTTTATGTGTGTCAAAGGATCAAAATGATGTATTATGTGATGTATGTATGATGTTGGGAGTCCATTCCTTGGTTTTCATCAAGTGGCCTAATGATTCTATGATAAGAAAATCCCCTTCTATAATTGCAGAAACTTGGTTATGGAAGTCTCCATAGATATCTTGGGTGAGACCTCACTTGCATCACATGTGTTTCCAATGGAGTTATACTATATCTAGTTGATATCTGGGGCATTGTTGACAGACAGGGAATTCTAAACTTGGGTCAGTAGAAAAGACGCTAAGAAATGGTTCCATTGTCGATACCTGAATCATTCTAACGGGGATATGTTTTAGCACTCGACGAAACCAAAAAATCAAAATTGGTTTGATTACAAAGCACAAGAGTTTGCGCATGAATAAAGTAAAGGATCATGACTAATCCCAACATATTGGCTAGAAAAATATATTTACACGGTCATTCATGAGATTTTATTTAGAGAATTTCCCATTCTATTGCATGAGTGGTTGTCGAAGCTAGCAGCTGAGAAGAAAAATTTTCAAGGTGGAGCACCCATAAAGTGGAGTCCTAAGTTGATCCAATGACTGGAAAGAGTTAATAATATTATATATAGGGTTGTTGACTTCTGGGTTGATAGTATTCTAGAGGAATGTATTACTGATATTGTAGTGGATATCATAAGTTCATACAGTGAAACAAAAAGAGAGTTCTTCCAGGAGCCTCGAGGCCGTTGTTTGAAATCCTTGAAACTGTGGATAAAGATGTTGGTATGTGAGAAAGGGATGCTGAGAATGGATTCTAAAAGATAATTATTTTTTCATAGAGACCCATGGTAATTTCACAAGAAATATTTTGAGCAGAATGGACCAGAATAAGCTGATATGTTTCCTATTTCCATAAGAGGAAGTGGCAACGCGACCAAAAGAAGGAACTACGAATTGGAACCACACCTTGACGGAGAATCCCATGATGAATAGGAGGAATATTGGATTATGTCTAATTAAGAAGAAGAGGAACTAATAGATCCAGATCAAGACTACAACATGCCCACGATCCTGTGTATATATCCAGAACTTGAGGTAAGACATAAAAACACATCACCCAATGGTTTTGTCGATCATAGTAACTGTAATAGTGTAAATAGTAGTCAAGTAATTCCTACTAGTTGAACCTTTGATTCAACAATACCACAAGTATACATAAAGGAATGAAGTGATATAAAGTTACCTATATTTAATGGGAATGGATTAGAGGAACCTGAGAAGAATTGGTTCCTATGTGAAGTTGTGTGGATAGTGTGACAAGTCAAAGATGAGGCTATAAAAAGAGCCTGGATGATCACAACCTTTAGAGGTTCTACACTTGACTGGTATATGAAATTATCTTTGGTTCAAGCAGGGATTAGTCAGAAATCATGAGATCAGATCTGGATGAGATTGATAGAAGAATTCAAGAATCCAAATTATGAGTCGCAATGCATCACATAATTAAAAGAGATCAAGGAGTTGTCAACTGACTCTGTTTGAGACTTCGACCAAAGATTTGAAACTCTAATGGCCAAAGTAAGTTTTTAGATGTCATATATCCAACATAAGGAATGGTTTATTGTGGAGATGCTACCATGTATCCATATTCCTTTGATACAATAGAATATTATATACCAAAGCGAAGCTCTTGATCTTTCCATGAAGTTAGAAGCTTCACCGGTCAGAGAAACTGGTGCAGGAATGATGTAGATACAGTTGCAACTTCATGCCAACCTCATGTTGCAGATACAAGACATCAAGAAAGGAATGTAAGTACATGAGGAACTCTGGTGTACAAGATGCAGAACTGAATACCATCATAAATACTTGTTTCTAGCATTCATGAATTATCTTGCAACAGAAGCACCAAATCCTATAAATTCACAAGGAATGCCCTAGTGTAGAATTTGTCAGACTAGAGGACATCGATCAGAGGAATGCTTGTATTTATAGAAAATAGTAAGTGCATCATCCAACCTATATTATAAATTTTTTCAATCAGTGGGTCATGACAAGAAATATTATAGGGCATACCAATTGCTATTGGAGAAAACAATTGACATATATTTAATGAAAAATGATGAGCAAATGCAAGCCAAGTGAGCTCAGGCACAATATCCTCAACCTAGGGGGAGTGGTATTTTTACAAGCAGAGGCCATGGAGGAGGATTTGGTCTTCGAAGGGGCCAAGTCATTTGTTATAATTGTGTAAATCCTGGACATTTTTCCATAGATTGCACTAATCCTACATCGACGTGTCCATTTTGTAAAACATTGGATGCGCTGCCAAATAATTACCCCAGTTGATTACTAAGTGGTAGGATAGAAAAATGGGAAACCATAACACACATCAAAATTCCAGTCCAAACATTCAGAAGACTTATGTTGAAACTTGAGAGCCTAATATTGCAGTCGTAACAAGAGGAGGTGTTGTGACTAGAGGATATCAAGAGGCGCCATATGGAAAACCAAGAGTTTGACCGGCACCACAAAAGAAAGTGTCATTTGATTTCCAAAAAGAAAAGGAAGTACTATTTGATGCACGTCATGATTTTGTCGACAGAAATCAAGCATCGAATTCCACTACTATCCCAATATCGAATGAAGGACCAATATTAGAAATGCCTCAATGATTTGAACAATTATTTCAAAGAAAACGGACAGATAAGGTCAGTAAGTTGAAATATTTCTTTAAAATTTGTGTATCATTAATAAAATATGAGAATGATGTGGAAGAACTAGAAACTTTAGTTGAAGAAACTCAAACAAGTGTGTGACCAGAAAATAAAGTTAACCACATTGGAGAAAGACTAAAAATTGGTCGTGAGCTAAGGATGAATGCGTAGATAGGTGACTATGACATGGATTATTATTCTGTACTTAGGTGCATATGTTAACACTCTCACCAGATAAGCAAGGGAAACTATGGGGAATTTGAGACTAGCATGGTCTCCAATTCAGCTGATATTATCCAACCAGTCAAAGGTCTACCTATTGGTCGATTGCACAAGTTCTAGTCAAAAAATAAGGACTCTAGACCTATGCAAATTTTGAGGTTATAGACATTGTTGATAATACAAATCCATATCCCACACTTTTGGGAATTGACTAGGCTATTGTAAATCAAACCATTATAAATTTTAATAAGAGAATATTAACATTTGAGGATACATAACTACGCGTGGTCACTCCAATTTATCCTCTAGAAGGCCAGAGATATGTCGAGTAAGTCAACAATGAAGGACAAGATGGATATCTAGATCATATATACAATATTACTTGTGTAATGAATGACTATGTTAATACAATAGCCGATGGAAAAATTAGTTGGATAAGTATTAGTTCCTCCTCCTCAAACTTAGAAGAAGCTTTGTATAACTGGAATAATCGACTACATGAAGTATGAATGTGAAAATGCACAAGAATCACAAAATTTGTGCAACGGGTAGGTACTGAGATATGTGATCTACCTACATATGAAGGTTTACCTGACTTAAAATCCTTTCTTACAGATTTTGAAGAGAAATTATCTGAACATAAACGCTTGTTATCCCTGGATGTTGCATTGAATGCTGCACCTTCAAGCTTGTGGGTTTCTCATCGGTTTTATATTTTAGAATGAGCTCAATGTTGAAGATTGATGGAAGTCCAAATTGGAGAGAAAGTGCTCTATACTGGTCAAAAATATACAGGACCAACTAATCATGTCGATTGTATTGAGCATTGTCGCACGACATGGGAGACATCATCGCGATAGGAATGGGTCCATCACTTCGTATACACATTGGACATGATACCGAGAAACTGATATATGTACATTGAGTTACGATGAGAAACATTTGACTAGGAAGAGTTAGATTCCATTTTCATGAATACATTTGAGTTTGTTGATGATAATCCGACAATTGATGTTTCTTTGCAAATAATCAAAACTAAGATCTTTGAAGGCATTCCTGTGTCGATGACAAGTTTCCATCATATTAGTGTGGTCGTTCAACATTGGATGGAGTGCTACAATATAACAAGTGAACCTAATGATGATGATGATCCACGTGACACAAATATTCCTGAATCTGAGGGTACTCGAGTAGTGGGGAGACCAGGTGTATCAAGTGACAATTTTCTGAATTCTCTTAAAGTAAAGAAAGTAAATATTGGTTCTCCATAGAACCCAAAATTTTCTAATATCGAAGACTAATGGGCTGATGAGACCGTAGGGAAGATTACTGACTTATTACATGAATTCCAGGATCTTCTCCCCACAAAATATTTAGAAATGGAGGGAAATGTTGGTGATCTAGAAGAAATGAAGACTCCCCTAAAGCCCAATGCAAAACCTTTCAAACAACGACCATATAGACTCAATCCAAGATATAAAGAAAAACTCAAGATAGAGTTACACAGAATGCTAGATGCAGGAATTATAGAACATGTCGAGGAATTTGAATGGATTATTCCTATGGTAGTGCAAGAAAATAATACTAGTGAAATGTGTATCTATGACGACCCGAGGAAACTAAATGATGTCTGTCTGCATTTCTGACCCCATTCATAGATGAAGTGTTTGAGAGTGTCATAGGATAAGAAGTATATTCATTTACTGATGGATTCTCTGGTTACCATCAAATAAGGACTATAAAGTAATATCGGTACAAAACGACCTCAATAATGGGTATGCTTCCAGTACATGGTAATGCACTTTGACCTTAATAATGCTCCTGTTAGTTTTTCTAGAATAGTCAAAGTAGCTTTTAAATATTTCATCCATAAATTTATTGAGGTATACATTGATGACTGGACGGTATATGGACTAGTAAAATATCACATTGAGAGTCTCGAAATAATGCTCAACTGGTGTAGACAGTTCCAAAATTCTCTTAATTTAAAGAAGTGCATTTTTTGTGCCCCTTTTGGCATCTTGCTACATCATGTGGTTTGTCGAGATGGAATATTGATGGACCCTGCTAAGATTGTGATTATGGTTGACCTACCAACACCTTCGACAGTGAAACAATTACCTTGGGGCATATGCGGTATTATAGAAATTTCATCAGAGAATATGCAGAGGTTAAAACCCCTACAAAACAATTTTTGAAGTAATATGTCAAGTTCCAATGGAATGAACAATTTCATGAGAGTTTGGATGTTCTTAAAAATAAGATGGTTACAACACCTATATTGGTATTTCTAGAATGGAAAAAAGAATTTCATGTATAGGTCGATGCGTCATCTGTCATTCTCAGTGTTGTACTTGCACAACCAGGTGAGGGTTCTATTGGTCACCCTATTGCATTTGCTAGTAGAAAACTATCGATGATGGAAAAGAATTATAATACTACCGAGAGAGAAGGACCTGCTATGGTATATGCTCTCCAAATTTTTTTACATTATCTTCTAGAAGGACACTTCAAAATGTATACTTATCATTCTACATTAAAGTATTTGTTTAATAATCCAGTGTTGGGGGGAATATTTGTCAATGGATTTTCCTATTCCAATAATTTGACTTTGAGCTTATTGTCAAACTGGGTCAACTAAATTCAGGACTGAACCATCTGTCAAGGTTTGAAAGTGGAGAAGAGATTATTAGTATCAATGATAATATTCTTAAAACATTGTTGTTTGCAATTAAAATGATTGACGATCACTACAAGGATATCGTACATATTTTAAATACAGGATATGCACCAAAATGCTTTAGTATAGCACAGAAGAAGAAATTAATTGTAAAAGATGTATATTTTGAGTTGATCATAGGGAAACTATATAAGATGGGACTAGATGATATACTTCTTCGTTGTGTTCTGGAACATGAGCAGCCGTTGGTATTAAATGAATCCCATGTTGGTGTCACAGGAGGTCACTATGTAGGAAAAAAAATAGTGTACAAGCTATTATAGGAAGGATTGTGGTGGCCTACTATGCATGCAGATGCTAGGGATTATTGTCACATATGTGATATTTGTCAAAGAACTAGAAAATCATTGCGACGAGATGAGATGTAACTAGCACCACAAGGGACTTTGCAATAATTTAATAAATGGGTTCTTGACTTTGTGGGTCCCATTAACCCACCAGGAAATGAACGAATTCATGTTATATAATCACTGTGGAAAACTACTTAACTAAATGGGATAAAGCAGCACTAGTAAACGATGGTACTCCTGCGACTGCTGTAAGATTTTTATTTTACCATGTTGTGACCCGATTTGGATGTCCACAAATTTTGGTAAGCGATCAAGGTACACATTTTTTGAATCAGTTGATTGATAAATTAACTAAGGAATTTCATATTCAACACCGAAAGAAAACAACATATCACCTAAAAGAAAATGGTGTTGTCAAAGAATTCAATAAGATCTTGAAGAATGCATTAAAAAAATATGTAATGACCATAGGGACGATTGGGATAAAAATATACCTATGTTATGATGGGATTATCACATAACATGCAAGAAATTGACAAGACAAAATCTGTTCAATTGGTTTATGGAAAAGAAGTTGTCATTCCACTAGAATATATTGCACCTAGTCTCAAGATAGTTAGGATTACAGATATGAGAGATGTTGGTGCCATAGAGGAAACATTGTTGTAGGTAGTAGATTTGGAAGAAGATTGATTTGTCATAGGTTATCATTAGTGTCTCAAGAAAAAGTGATAGAAATCCTGGCACGACTATCACATTAAGTTTAAGCAGTTTCATATTGGAGATATTGTCCTCCTATATGATAGTAAATTTTTTAAGCATCCAGACAAGTTTTAAACACATTGGCTGGGACCATATGTTTTCATCCATATAACTAAAGGAGCTGCAATCCAATTACAAAAGTTATATGGTACACCCTTCAAGGGGTTGGTAAATGGAAGTCAGCTAAAACCTTATCAGAATAGCCAAACTTCAGTTGACTGAAAAAAGGAAGGTTTAAATTAAATAAATAAATAAAACATAAGTTTATTATTTTGTCACAAGTATAGAATTTTGCTGTAGACTATAGGTCTGTCGCAAGACTTTTTCTCACAAGTATAGAATGTTCTTGCATACTGGAGGCTTTTCACTAGCTACTTTTTGTTGCAAGTATAGAATGTTGTCACAGACTATAGGTCTATCATAAGAGAATTTATGTCACAAGAATATTGTTGTCATACGATGGAATTTGTTGCAAGTGACAGTTGGAAAATAGCTAATTTGACTTAACGAGTGATTTTAGAGGCATGATTTTTTGTCACATATGCCATTAATGCACAATTTATACCTGTTGTCCTAACAAGTGAAGTGATGGTTTAATTGGAATTTTTTATTGCGATGATTGGAAATATTGCTCCATGTGATAGTCACCACCTTCTCCATTTATTGAAGACCCACGTAAGTGAACAAATTATGGCATGCATAAACCTATTTCATCTTTGTGCCAACATATGTTCATTCATTTTCATCCAACTGACTAACTTCCTAAGTCAAGTTATTTGTATGCAACTACTTTACAACCGAAGCTATCTGACTGTTATGAATAGCCTTATGTCGAGCACTAGTATTGTTCATGCATCTATCATGGAGCTTCCTCCTTCCATGCCTATTATTCAAGAGCCTCCAGAAGTTGTTTCACGACTGGAACCGGTCGACCCATCAAGAATAAAATGAACCAACCATGGAACTACTCATAAATAAAGGATAAAAGTTCCCCATGATGTCGAAGCAACATGATTTGGGTCAGAAACCATGTTTCCTGGTTATATTCTATCAAGAACAGATGAAGCACCTAAAGTCACTATTAGTAAGAATGTCAAATATTCATTAGTAAAGCCATCCATCCCAAAAAAATTCCATGCCATGGCAGACATTTTTCTGAACTTGAAGAAGATGGTATTTGTATACCATGATCGAAAAAAGTTCCCTAAAATCGACATGTCGTGATACATGAACACTATCCGAGAGACTGAAAATGGAACTATTCACTCAATCCCAATGGAGTGGGAAATAAGACTATACAAGTCAATATTATTGTCGTTGATGCATATGCCACATTTTGGTCGCACTATAGAATTAAATACCTATGTAAATAAATTGTTAGTTTGTTACCATGGAGGATGCCTCTAGCTGGATCAAAACATTTCAATGGATTTGGACCTAATAGATTCATTAATAGGACATAGGATACGAGCCTTACCAATAGGATGCAATAAAAATATAACTTGTCCAAATATAAGAGAGGCTTCTCCATTTCCTCTATCAATGACATTGTTGCTCGCTTCACCACCAAATTTGTATCAAGTAAACTGCTAAGGAAAATCTAACCAAACTAGTGTATTGTTGGAACAATTGTTTATTTAAAGTAGTGTGTTGTGGGTGTCTAGGTAAACTTGTCAACCTACTTATTGAATGAATTTCTAGTAGATTCCACCAATGAAAAAGAAAAGGGTAATCCTTTTAAATTTTCATGGATTTTAATTTTGATATCATTTGTTGCATGGGAAGTGCCAATTTTGATATAATTTTGATATTTAGGTACTACCAGGGGGTGGATGTACCTATACCATGTCAAGGGGAATGAAATCTGAATATCTGGTATGAAAAGGATAATCTGCAATGGCAGAGGGATAATCATATTGAATTATATTTACAAAGTGAGGCACTGAGATATTACATTAGTAAACATGCAAGGATTACTAAAGATACAATACAGCGGTTCCGCAACATCATAATATTTTCGATCAGACCTCACCACATCTTCCTATAGCTGTGATGATACCGTGGAAATCAATGGTTTACTATGTAGTGTTAACTATCCACTAAATATATTGAAACAATTTTTTGAGACTGTCCTGATGAGTGGAGACAACCTATCACACATGATCAACTATATATTGAAATTGAGGCATTATATGATGGAACATCAAGAAATCAAGAAGGAGATCCACAAGGAGAAGAAATCCAAAGAATTTCTCCATATGATGGTAAAGAAGAATCTAGTAATACCCTGACAAATTCATAACTATGGATAAGAGAAAAATATTTGAACAATCCAAGAAGAGTCATAAGAAGCAAAATCTCGACATAACATTTGGGGTTTTCTAACTCCCTCATCCTAAGATAATTCTCTAATAACCAGAGAAATATTCCCTTCAATCTCAACTCCTTTTTCCAATGAGAATCTAACAACCATGTCATGATACTCTTAACATTCCCATCAATTGCAAGATTGAAATCAATCATTGATTTCACCATATGTTTTGAGCTTATCTCCATGCCATCCTACCATACACACTCTACATGTGCCTCCTCAAAACAAGAAGGCTAACCTATCTTCCACACTATCATGTATAAGTGCCACAATATTAGAAAGTAACCTTTAAAGGCCACCATATCGCACACCTCTGGACAAGTATGCAAACTTGTAGACTACAGTCACTAATATTTCAATGTTTTCCTTAAGATGAAAATATTCTCTAAAGATATTCCATACAAGAACCTAAAAGAATATTTTTTTTCAAATTAGCTACAAACAAAACATCATTAATCTCAATAACATCACCTAACATCATCTAGAAGTAAATGGAGCCCAATATGTTCATAGGATAACTAGCATCATCTCCTAACTCCACTATGATACCTCCCTCTTTTTCTTAAAACCTACTATAGAGTTTTTTTTCATAAAACATATTTCTTGTTGCCCAATTATCTAAATATCATCCAACACTTAACACGGTGTTAGAAAATAAACAATATACCATGGAGAAGTAGATCTCAAATTAGGATGATCCTTCATCTATTCCTACTGCAATACTAGTAACATTTTTTTTGCCTTCCCCTTCATCTCCTCTAGACACTAGTTGGCATAATTTTCCAAATAGTGATACCTAAAACATTTCACCTTACTTAAGTATTTCTTTCCAGGAATTGAATCTTCATTATTTCCCTTCATGTATCATTTCTAACTCCCCTTCCTCTTCCTATCAATGAAGGTTAGTTATTCTAATTTATCTTGATTCTATGAACAAGACTCCACCTTATCTCTTGCTTCATAATTTTTTTCTATTTCCTCTTGATTCTATGAACAAGACTCCACGTGCTCCCTTACTTCATAAATTTATCCCAAAGATTCACAAAATTTGACAAGCAAAACCACCTTAGAAAAAAGGCTTCCCAGATGGGGAAAGTCCATTCAAGGAAATGGACACCAACTCCTTATAATCCACCTGTGTTCCTAATGTATCCAACTAATATCTCAACTATGTGAGTATTTCAAGACACTTTGTCTATGCAGACAAGGGGAAAGCTCTCCATTCCAAATGGTTTGGATCTAGAATAAAACACCATAGAATATATAATCTTTCCTATATTAATCAAAACATAAAACCAAAACAAATTCCTCACCTTGCAGCGATGGTTGTTTCTCATCTCCCCACTTGGTGTGATATTCAATATCTAGATGCAAAACAACATAATCCAAACAAGTGGAAACACTAGTGAAAGAAATATGTAATATTAATTAATATAAACAAGTAGTCAAGGAAAAACATTCCAAATATCTACAAAATAATAAATCTTTATGGAAAGAGTATGTATTACTGCATTAATAAGAATATAGAAGGGTAGATTACAACCATTTCCTTAACAATGTAACTTCTTCCAACGAACCTTTGGCTTAAAGATCCAACCTTGTCTCTAATGGGAAAAGGAAACTTAGCTCTAGAAGTATTTCAACAGAGTTTGTGTGCTCTATATTTCCTTCTCAACCATGAGGGGTGAGCTTGTATATATAGGACAAAGAGGATAGAGGGATTTGAGGATTCAATGGATAAGGTTAAGGGATCATCCTGGGTTGAATGAATCTCATATTGATCTATTGGGATAAGACTCCACTATAGCTTATTTTTAGAAGCCTATCGAATATTCTATTTTTCCCTTTAAATGAGAAGTGTTGCACTCTGATAAGGAGAAACGTGCATTATTTAGGTGTGTCGCATGTTGTATGAATGCAACAAGACTCTACCTGATTTATTGCTTCATAAATTTATCCCAAATCTTTATAAAATTTGACGAGAAAAAGCACCTTGGAAAAAATCCTTCCAATATGGGGCAAGTCCATTCAAGGAAATGGAGACCAACTCCTTATCATCCACTTGCGTTCCTATTGTATCAAACTAATCTCTCAACTATGTGACTGTTTCATGACGCTTTGTCTATGCATACAAGGACATTTCTCTCTAATCCAAATGGTTTGGATCTAGAACAAAACACCACAGAATATATACACTTTCCTAGATTAATCAAAACATAAAAGAAAAATAGATTGCTCACCTTACAACGATGGTGATTTCTCTTGTCCCTACTTGATTTTATCTTCAATCTCTAGTTGCAAAACAACATAAGACAAACAAGTGGAAACACTAGTGAAAGAAATATGTAATATTGATTAATATAAAAAAGTAGTCAAGGAAACAAGTTCTAAACATCTACAACACAATAAATCTTTATGGAAAGAGTATGTACTACTACATTAATAATAATACAGGAGGGGAGATTGAAACCATTACCTTGACATTGTGACTTCATCCATCTATCCTTTTCCTAAAGGATCCTACCTTGTCTCTAGTGGAAAAGGGAAAAATAGCTCTAGAAGTATTTCAGCAGCATTTGGGAGCTCTATCTTTCCTTCTCAACCATGAGGATGAGCTTGTATATATAGGACAAAAAGGACAAAGGGATTTGAGGATTCAATGGATATGGTTAAGACATCATCCAAATAGTTTAATGTTTTGAATAACATTCATACTGATTGTTGGGATAATCCTCCACAAGAGCTTATTTCTAGAAGAGTCTCGAATCTTCTCGTTTTTCCTTTGAATGAGCATTTTTGCACTTTGTTAAGGAGAAACACATGTTACTAAGTGGTGTTGCATGTTGCATGAATGAAACCAAAGTCAGTGACACAATTGTTTAGTGTACATGATGCACCAATAAGGGTTTTCCACCTATAGTAAACAAGATAAGTGCAACATTGCTGCAAAACTGGAAAACTAAAGGGTAGAACCCCTCTTTCTGACTCTTTCCCAACCAATTTGGCAGTAATACTTAAGATATTATGGAAAATTCATAAGTGCGTATCTCATTACCATGATTATGAGGATATTTTGGTGTAACAGGTTTTCCCCCAAAGTATGAAGCTAGAGGGATAGAATAGGTGAAATACTTTCATATATGAGGGTTGAGGGAAAAGACCATTGTTTGAAATGTTGAACAAGGAATTTGCAGTACAATAAACTCTGGGATATGTGTCCCAAGTTACTCAGAACATGGTTTCTGAGCAATACAATGGAGATCCATTTATAGACATCCAAGTTGTGGATACCAACATACAATGTAGATCCATGACCAAAAAGACTGAAATTCAGACATAGCTACCATACATACAATTTATATATTTTTCATAATGACTCAAACTTGAGCATAGCCACTGGACATATATTGTGTGTAAGGTACCACCTTACCATCTACCAAAACATCCAGAAATTAAACTTAAAATATGAAAAAAAATATTACTATTACTATTATGAGTAGCTCATGTATCATATCAAAATCATATTCATATAGGATTTAAGGTTATCATAATACCATGAATCCTAGATGATGACTTTCTCATTTCATTAATATCATAACAAAAAATTAATATAATAAATAAGGAATACAAATTTTATAAGACTGAGCCGAAGAATATATTTTCTCGCAATTTGAGAGGAAGATATCATTGATTAAACTCTTCCCTTGATTGAAGGATTTAGTCAAACATGTTAGTAAATAAGACTAATATATCCATTGAAAAACTCAACCACTTCAACAAATTGTCTACTTAATTCAATTATGCATGTATATCACTTCAGTTTTTCACCTCCATTATTTGTTTGAGCTTTTCCTCAAATACTTGACAACATGCTCTTAATATTCCAGCATAGAACTTTTTTGACATAACAATAGAATTTTGATAAATGAAAAGTAACTTCAATTTATTAACAATCAATATGATACCTCTATGAATTTATTAATATCCAAAAAAAGAACATTAAGACCATAGTAATTTTTCTTGCCCAAATCATAATAGAGATAATCTATCAAACACTTTACTTCTATGTTCAGAATCTCTTAACATTTGTGCATAGGAAATTCACTAATACATATGACATGAAATCACGGTTTCTTATATATAGTATGTAAACCTATCTACCATAAATATTTAAAAAAACACCTTCATTAATCTCACAATTCAACTAAGCAATACTAATCGTCTACTTATGAATAATGCTTTCGGGTTCATGACTTTTTTCAAACACTTGACAAACAATTTCAAATGATAAATTAAATGGTGGAGATATTTTGTCAAATAGTTAGTAACCACTACCTACAAATATTTATTGCTAATACATTTTAGTATTTTAATAAATAAAAACTATTAATATCTACACATCCATCGATTTGGGAACCAAACCACTACTGCAAAAACATAAGTAATATTAGGCACATTACTCCTTAAGCTCTAAACTTGTATTATAGAAAGATTATGTTTCACCAAAGTAGCTCAAATTCTACCAAATATGTGAAAAATTTACTAAGTTCTTTAGAATTAGTTAGATCTATGAGTAATTAAACATAACACACCTGGTCAAAACACTCATACATATAGTAGTTCATTCACACATTCTATCAAACATGTTTCATGAAAACTTCTCTATAAATTCTTTGAGAATAACGAGTTATTCCTACAACAAATATAAGATAATCATGTTATCCTTAAGCTATTAAGAAAAATATGCAATTATTCAAGAATGGTATCCTTAAGTTATTAAGAAACAACTACAACTATTTTAAATCATAATTTTCAAATAATACTTAAGCTAAGTATATCTTACTATAGATAATCCATGTACTCTTTTTCCTTATAAAAACCTATAGAATTACGAAATAAAGGTGGAATAAATAGGAAAAAAATAGATAAGTTCGAGAACTTTTCTTCTTAACCATTTTTCTTCTCTACCTATAAATACCATACTCTCTTTTTTTTACTTCTAGTAACATAAACTATATTTATGGATTAATTCGTCATCTACATACAATTCCAAATCAGATTTTGTACATGTAATTAAATCCTTACTTTCATCAACATTCTATTTAAACAAATTTAAAACATTCTAAGTTATTAATACAACTATAAAATCCAATTCAGTATATACCAAATAATAAAAATCTACTTAGCAAACATGGAAATTATACCTGAACATAATTTTTTCCATGGATCATGCTTCCTTTAGATGCTCCAAGACTTTCCAAATTTGTAGGACCAACCAATTTTCCACCCAGCCTTATTTAAGGAGAAATAACACCTCTGAAACCCCCGATCTGCATGAGCTCAAAAACCATAACCAAATGCAACAATAGTCTCTACAGGAAAAATAAGGAAGAATTCCCTCAGTCCTTCCAACACCACTCAAACCATTTCCAATCAAACAAGATAACCTAGATGTCTAATTCTAAAATCCCAAAGATATTTCGGCAACATCTGGGTACTCTCTTGGTACCCCCCCCAAACCCATGGGGTACTTCTCTATTTATAACGTTTGAGAGAAATGAAACCTCATCCCTTCAAGCAATTATAAATTAATTAATTAAATCAAATATTGTAGATTATTCATCACCTCCCATGAGCTGTCACCTTTTCCATTTCCCCCTAATTATTTATTTTCTTAATTAGTTAATATTCACCACCCCCATGTGTCCTTCTTAGGTAACTTCATATTTTAATTTTCCATATTTAAATATTTCACATTTTTATATTTAAAATTTATTAAAGTTAAAAGGTCCCTCAAAAGTGGGTCACTTTGGGGTTACTTAATTCAAGGATTATCCTAGGTTACCTTACTCGAATGATTGATGACCCTAAGTGGTGTTTTTCTGCTAGAGAATAGAGAGTCCACACTCCTATTGTGCACCCCCCAGACTTATCAGGACTCCATGCCCTTTTGCATGTACTTAGGTCCCCATGCCCTAATATATCCAGAACTTCACGCCATGATTAATTCCATATATCCAAGCATCCATGTCTTGATCTTCCATCAACTTAGTACTATGTGCCATAACTTCCATGGCTTCTCGTCTATTCTGCATTGAAGCTCCATGCTTCATCTCAAGGTACCAGTTTTGATCTCACCCATTTGATGTTCCATTGGAAAGGTATTTTCTTGAGACCTGCACAGAACATACGATCATAATTAAAAGCATCAAGTAAAATTCACAATGAATTAAACTTAATTAAATTTTACCCAAATGTATTCATGACCTCCACGGTGATTTGTGATCCAAGTATCCTTGTGCCAAGTAACTAAATTTCCTGTCATCCTACTCATTACAAGGTTAAGCATACATAATCATATAAAACATGTATCATCGACAAGATCATAATCACATTATGTTCCACACAGTAATGTTCATTCATATCACAGTCATTTATCATAATCCATGTCATTATCTGGATGCAGAAAATGAAAAATTCATATAACATATACTTAATCAAAATTGGTCTAATACACATAATACACACACACACACACACACACACACACACACACACACACACACACACACACATATATATATACCAGTGGGCTAGCTCAAGTGGTTGAGTGTTGTAAGTTGTGAGCAGAAGGTATCAGGGTCAAATCCTCGAGTGGTTATACATTGATATATATAAGGGCCTCACTTGATGTCCCTGTCGAGTTAGCTCCATAATCAGAGTGAGGGGTGAGGCCCCTTCAGGTGGCCCCCCGTGATTTCTTCTCGTGGATGTAGCAGCCTCCTGAGGGGTTTGTGAACTACACTTAATATATATATAATCACACCTAAGAAATAATGCAACCATGTATATAACCTATGGATATTTATGTATTAGTGTTCACCAGTCATGCGCCCTAACCAGGTCCATAACATATAAGTGTAACATGCATAAACCATCAAAAATCACCCTCCACGAGTGTCATAGAACTATATTAATCAATATGGTACACTACATACATCCCCTTTTGGGTTAAACTTGGCCCGAAGTTTAACTAAACAATCAACAAACAAAAAAAGAAAAAAAAATCAGACGCGTAGTAGATGCGTAGAAGTTACATGCTTAATTTCAAACGAGATAGAAAAGATTAGATGCATGTTCAATATAAGGACAACAAATTCTTTCTTCAATATTTGCATGCAATTTTCATAATCATATTCTTTAAAAATGAAAATGCACAAGAGAACTCACATTATGAAACTATTGATCGTTGGTGTTATCCAACTTGTATGGTAAGATCATGGAGAAAATATACTCAAATGGGTAGATGAGATGGGATTCATCCAAACACTCATACCTCTAAGTCATTGTTAACATTCATAATATTGAAGAGAATCTAGGATACAAATAATATGGATTTCTATTGTTAATTTAAGTAATCATTCATCATAGTTCAAAGAACACTACATTCATAATACCATCATGAAACCACAAGTTACTTCAATCTACTAACTGCCACAATCCCTTCAAAAATCACAATGTATCAATCGACAATGGATAATGCAAACACTTAGCTCATTTCAAGGATACTTACTATGGAAATCAACCAAAACATGACCAACTTAATATAAATATAGGGTTACCAACAATTTACATTCAATTGTTAATCAAGGCCTTTAAGGTTTATAATATAGTCATAGACACAATAATAACTCATACAATTGGGATTTTCAATCATAGGTTCATGGTACTGTAGTTAATTCACATACTCACATAGATATGACACTATGGATATAATTCCCCATTGAAATAACATGCATGACTAAAAGGTTAAGAGATTGGCATTGAACATATACACATATGACATTTTTCTCCACGGAAATGTTTACATTGAAAAATAGATAAACAACAAAACTCATTAATAGTTTATACTTGCAGCCACATCCCTAAATTGAAACAAAAGGAGTAATAGGAGAGGGACCAAAACTATACATGCACATACCAATGGCTTATCTAAGTGGGAAATTCAATCATAAGTCCACAACAAAATATTATTGATATCAACCAAAACCACAATATAAACATTAATAAGAGAACATTTAAATCACTTAGTGTCCAATCCTGTGATGGTTAAAACTCTTTCATTGGTAGCTTCCACTTCCAATGATTTAGATAGTATTGTTGGAATTACCAGCCACACTTGTCATGGTTTTAACAATACAATGAACATACTTAAGGTGTGTATTCACATTTTCAACCACCCAATGGAAAATCAATAATTATAGACATACCCACCACCACATTTATTACACCAACATAGATTGGTTGTGAAATTAGGTCTCATTTTCACCAAAGTAATGAAAAATAATTTATACAAAGTTGGCACTCAAGACTAAACAAATATATCCATCAAACATATTGTGCATGAAACTTAAAAAGGATTAGGTATCTATAATTCATACCCACAATAACATATGTTTCAAGCATCCACTGCATATAATATACTCGATGCAATCTATGGAATAAACCCATGAAAACCATGATAATTTTGAGGAGGTTGAAGAAGAAAGAATAAATTAAATATTTGCTTAACAAAGGGAATTCATACATGTACCCAAAATAAATTATGGATGTCACTTGGTTTCTAATAACAATAAAAAAATATACTCAATGTGAGTATATTATTTCCATTATATATATATATATATATTTGTATTGTAAACAAAATTGCATCATGGTAGCTGAAAACATAGTTTGAGTCTATACAAATTCTTCAACTCCTCTACCTTCATTGAATCACCAAAGTTCTAAAGAACTATGTCTAATTTTTAAAATAGATTTTGGTTGTTAAACAATACATAGGTTCTACTAAAGTATCATTAGTTTGTAGGGGGCTCAGAAGAGGCCAACAAATGGTTTACAAATGAATGCCAAAATATGGGTGAAAATTCAAATATTATTTCAGTTCTTAACTAAAGCAATGACCTATTTGATATGAAGCTCCCTCACAAGGTTTCAATTTATATCTAAGGTTTAGGCCATATTTAGAAGAAGTGAAATTTCTAGCCTTCAAAGGCCTCTTTATGAAACTAAAGACTCAATTAGTGAAGAAATCCAAATGCACACAATGGCTTCTTTTCCATATGATTTAGACAAAAAAATGGAGAGAAGTTTCAAATAAGGAAATACAAAAGCAAATAAAAACTATAAAAACATAATTAAATTTCAAGTGAACCCTTAAAATATTTTAAGCCACCCACCACAAGTCATACCAGGGCGAACCAGAAAAGAAAACTAAATAAGGATTTCCAACATGAAAAAAGTATTCCACAATATTGCAAGCATAACCAAGATTGAAATATCTTTACATTCAATGGGTGTTGGGATTCAACAACTAAAGAGACAGACACCAAAATAAGGAAAAACAAGTTCCTTTCACATTTAAGATCTAAACCACAAATTATTTATTTATTTTAGGATTATATTAAATCTTACCTTAGCTTGAGCTAAAAGAAATCATGAAAGAGAAATTGCAAGAAAATGGAAGGAGTTATGACACTAAGTACTCAACTAGGCCTACCTATAGCATTCACATAATCAATTTAACAAGCATTTTACATTGAATTGGACAACCCAACCCAAACATATTATGGTTATAAAAACAATACCCATAGCTAGAAAATTTAATATCATGCATATTGTAGTAACATGAATGTTCTCAACTTGGAATAATATGCATTCACTAATACATGTGGCTAAAAACTTCCATGAATAAGTTAAAATAAAAAAATTTGTGTATAAAGAGATAAAATTTTGAAAAAAAATGTTCAGGCCCTCAATAATTGTCGCTATAGAGACGGGAATAACAGCTCGTCGCTATAGCGACAAAAGTTCATGGAAATAGTGATGAAATTGTGGAAATAGCAACAAAACTTTGGTAATAGCAACAAAATCACAAATTTCATCGCTATACCGACGGTAAACTTAACATCAAAATAAACAAACATCATAGTAACAATCAGTGACTTTTTGTTATTGTTGAAATTTGATCGTTGTGCATTTTCGCTAGAACCACCGCGATCATTGATCTATAAATAAATGTTCTTAAGACATATTTTAACAAATTATTTTCTATAGTTGCAACCATTTTTCTGTTAAATGTTTGATATGTGATTTTAAGAATCAGGTACTAGTTTAACACATCGAATGTTTTATCTCCTTCGGTTTCCAGGTTAGTATTTCTAAATTCTTTGTCTCCTTTAATGTGTAGGGTCATACATTATAAAGTGTGTCGATTATTCATTTTATCCTCAATACTAATGCCTATATAGATTTGTCATGTAGAATTTGATAGATACACATGAATATCTCTTTTTAAGGACCATGGAGGGACATTTACTAATTAGATTTTCACTTTCCATGTCACGTCCTTTAATTTCATGTCTCCTTCAATATATATATAATGTCTTCAATTTACTTATATATTGATGGAGTTTTTTGGTTCTTATAGGCTATTAGGATATCAAATAAATATACTTGGGAAGAAAATAATAAGAGGTATGTTGAAATTAAGGCAGCATTGGAGACGAAGGGTGATGGAAAGTGTTATTGCCCTTGAAATGATTGTAGGAGTTTGTGAACAAGAAGAATTTTAAGAACATCAAGTGAAAAACATTGTAAGGAGAAGGGGAATGCTGAAGGGGTGTATCAATATTATCCCTTGGTAATATGTGATTCATTACAGAATGTACTTCTTGTAATATTATTGATCATGTATTCACAAAATGTTTTATCATTTTAAATATATGTGTTGTATATTATACACTAATGTTATTACATTGTTTGCAAATATAAAGACAACACCCCCTAAACATCGACCACCAAAGATATATTTGTCACATAATAGAAAAAATAATAATTTACAAGGTGAGGAACATGGAGATCAGAATATTGAATATTGATTTCTTAATGATTGTATGGATGAAGATGACGTTATTGATACAAATGGCGAAGATGAGATAAATAGATTGCTCCAAGACACATTTTCTCCATTGGATCATGATGAAAACCTACATCATATTCATGATTTTCCTATGAAAATATGATTCACAGTAAGATCTAGGAGCTAAAAGAATCCTCACAACTCAAGAGTTTCACAAACTATGCAGAAAAATAGTGAAGGGAGCAAAATTAACACATAGGAATAGTGCCAATAACTGAAGTTTCTATTACTGTCCAAAATGTGCATATTCCTGTAACATCATTATAATAAAATAGGTGAAAATTGTTAGCATTTGGAGGAAAATTTGAGGCATACATGTGGCAGGCTTATATTGGACCTCAAACCCCCCTAAGTGGACTAATGAGCTCCAAAACCACCTCAAACAGTCACAATTGGCCATGTGAATGTGGATTAATCATTTTAGGACATAAATGAGAGTATTATAGGTATGTTGGAGTGCATGGGTGAGTGGGAGTGGCTCTAGGCAGCAATAAATGGTCCAAAAGAGCTAAAAACACTCAAATATAATGCATGGGCTCCTCTAGTCCAACCAGTTCCCTTTTTAAGGAGTGGGAGTGAACCAAGGACTGAAATAGCATAAATAAGGGCTCATGTGTCTCCTAAATCATCAAATATGGGAGCCTGGGTGCATTAATGAGTCCAAAACCCCCAAATACCTTGCTTGACCAGCATAACCAAGGTTTGGACCACATGACATAAGTACAAAACAAATGAAAATGCATTCTAGGTGTATGTGACCATGGTACTAGGTGGTATGATCCTATAATGCCCCCCCTTAATCCTAAATTAGTGTAACCACATCAAAAAATTGAGGCCTTGGAAACTAAGGCTCAAGTCACCTCTTTTAAAAAAATTATGTGTCCATACAACCAAGGTAAGAAGGAAAAATTCATGGGAACAAAACCTCCCCTAAAAAATGGACACGGAGAAAAATATGAAAGTGAATATCATTCATCACCATGTGTCACCCACTCCAAGGAGTGACCTCATATATGTGAATTTCTTCTTTGTGAATCTCTTGGTGAATATGTTAGCAGTTTTCTGTGCAGATGGGAAACACTTCAATTATATCACCTACTCAAGCACCAAGCTCCGGATGTAGTGCATGGGTATCTCAATGTTCTTAGTCCTTTGTCTATGTACTAGATCGGTGGAAATATTTATTGCACTTTTTTTTTCACACCAAATGACAGTGGGTGAATCAAATGCAAAACCAATTTCTCTAAGAATGGCTTGCAACCACACATATCGTGTAGCTGCATTCATTGCTCCTCTGTACTCGACCTTAGCTGATGAAAGGGATATCGTGTGATGTTTCTTCCTTGAAAAAAATATGGGACCATGTGCAATCATAAAGACATAAACTGAAGTATAATTTCTATCAATGGAATCTCCAACCCAATCGGAATCAGTAAATCCAACTTGTTCTAGTGGAGAACTAGTAGCATAGTGTATCCTAAAGTGTTTGGTTCCTTGCACATAATGCAATATCCTATTAGTAGCCTTCCAATGGATCTGATGAGGATCTTGTATATATATTTCAACAACACATACTGCATAATCCAAATCAATTCGGGAGTGTGTGAGATACAACAAGCTCCCAACTAGTTGTCAATACAGTGAGTTGTCCACCAATGGAGATGAACCGAAATCACCTAGTTTCACTCCTGAAAGGAACGAAAACTTGGTTGCATTACATTTAGAAATTTTGAACTTCAATAAAATGTCTTCATCATTCTTTGATTGTTTGACCTTTATACTTGCATCATATTGCTCAATCTCCAAGCCAAGAAATTGTTTCAACAATCCAACGTCAATCATTGAAAACACATTATGCAATGAAGAATTAATTGAACGTATATCAGCAATGCAACTTCCAGTGATCAACATATAATCAACATACAATACTATGATTCACAATGAATCACCTAAATTTTTTGAATATACACTAGGATCATATTTTCATCTTTCAAATCCTAGTGACAAAAGAAAGTTATCCATCTTGGCATACCAAGCCCTGGGGGCTTGCTTGAGGCCATATAGAGACTTTTTAAACCTTCAAACAAGTGAATGGTCATGGATTAAACTTTAAACATGATGCATATAAATATACTCATGAAGGTAACCATGAATAAAATCACTCTTCACATCCATGTGGTTAACCTCCCATCGCTTAGATGCAGCAATGGCCAAAACTAGCCTGATAGAGTCCATCTTTTCAACTAGTGTAAATTTCTCTGTATATTCCAATCCTTGAAATTTAGAGAAGAATTTGGAAACAAAATTGGAATTTTACTTGATATCAGAACCAACAGAAGCCACTTTGGTCCTATAGACCCACTTACATTGCACTAGTTTCCTCTTGGAAGGTAGAGGAACCAACTCCCAAGTTTCATTGTCTTGCAAAGAGTTGAACTCTTATTGCATTGTTGTTTTCCATATTGAGTCATTTTATGATTCCTAATATCACTTAGGATCATATCTAACCATTATGAAGCACCTCTCTGAAATATTCAATTCACAAGTGGAGAAAGCATTGTGAAATTGAGATCTAGTCTTCCTAGAGTCTAGTGGATCTCCAACAAGATCACCAGCTGCTTGAGTGGTTTTATTATCCCAATTTGGCCTTATGGTTGATTCATGATCTGAATGAATGTCACAATATTCATACTCAATATCATAATCATAAAAATCATATAAATAATCATCACTTACATCATCATTGAGTGGAGGGTGTGAGCAGTCCCCCTTGATTAGTTCGATCTCCTGCATGGGCTCTTCTTTGAACTGTACACTTCTTTCAATGAATGTTTTATGAGATGAGGGATAAAAGGTATTTTATACCTTTGAATATTCAGAATATCCAACCATAATGGACTCCTTTCTTTTAGGTTTCAATTCCTTTCTCTTCTCGGGAAAAATTCTATCCCAGGCCTTTGAGCCAAAAACCCTGAAATGATAAACATTAGGCTTGTGACCACTCCAAGACTCAAATGGAGTTTTATCTTCCAATTCTTTGTCTGGAAATATTTTTTGAACATATGTAGCACAATTTATGGCTTCATATTATAGCGTAGAATATAAATCCTTAGCCTCCATCATGCATGTAGCCATCTCTTTCAAAGCTCTATTCTTGCGCTCTGCAACACCATTTTGTTGTGGTGTGTAGGGAACAGAGTGTCGCATCTAAATGTCACTTTCAAGACATAGTTGTTCTAGGTTATTTTTGATATAATCATTTCCATTTTAAGTCCTAAGGACCTTGATTTTATTCCCACTCAATTTTTCTACCAAATCCTTGAACACTTTGAAAGTTTAAAAAACTTCAGATTTTTTCTTGAGAAAATACACCTAGCAATACCTTGAGAAATCATCTATGAAATTCAAAAAATACATTGAATTACCATAGGAGGGTGTGGGAAGATGCCCTATCATATTTTAATGGATCATATAAATCATTTGGCCATCCCTCCTTTCCTTTCCTTTGTCATATTTGCGCTCAACATGTTTCCCCAGTATGCAACCATTGTATGTTCCTTTGGAAAACTCGATACTTGGAAGCCCTTCAACCATGTTTAATTTTATTAGTGCTTAAATATACATGTAGTTGAGGATTAAAAACCTCTCATACCATATTTTGTTGGTCTCATTGGCATGTGATAGGAGTGAACTCCCTTGGGAGTAAGGAATGAAGTGAGAGAACTTATATATCCTTGAGTCATGTTCAGAAAAACCCACTACAACAACTTGTCCTGTAGAAATTTCTGAAATATCCACATAATTTTGAGTAAATTTTATTCTGTTGGTTGTACCTATGTGTGTCATTCAATAGACAGAGAGTAGGCTCGCTGCAAGTTCAGGAACATACAACACATTGTTGAAGTACCCATTGTTGAGGTTGAACCTGCCAATCCCTTTGGTTGGGATCTCAGAGTCATTACCCATGAGAATGGATGGAACAATGTAAGGATGTAGGGATGAGAAGGAGTAATTTATGGAATCCATGTTCCTTGAGGCACCTGAATATACGATGAAGGAATAATAGCTTGAAGATCTAGAAACTAGTGAAAGGAATATATCCTTGTCATCTGATCTTGAACCTCCCTCTTTCTTCCTTGTGCCTTCTGGAAGGGGGGTGTTTTTCTTCTCAAGGACTTGTGTCATAATGTCAATGGGTTTCTTCATGCATGAACTCTCTAGATTCCAACCCTTGTGACAATAAGTTCATTTTGTCTTCTCTTGATTCTTCTTCTCTTTGTCCTTGCTAAGAGTCGAACCCCCATATGAAGATTTAGGATTCTCCTAATTCTTCTTCTCTTGTTGCTTCAAATATTTGGATTTATTATTTCCTTTGTCTTGATTTGAAACACCTGCAGTAAGGGCTTGATCCTTGGTGGATTCGATGGTACCCATTTGCACCAATTTATCTTGTTCTTAAATCAAAGACTCCATGAAGTTTTCCAGTGAATGCATTCTCCAATTTCGAACTGTCGGCTTTCCTGAGTGGAATGTGGTGACAAACATAGAATACTCAGGGCCTAGATTCGATAGAATGGAAAACATCATATGATCCTCTTTCTTCTCAATGCCACACTATTTCAGCTGAAGTACCAAGGATTTGAACTTTGTGAAGAAATCTTGTATCATCTCAAAGTGAGTTGGGCTCAATGTGATCAACTCATTTTCAAGTTGGTGTTTTCTCATATCATCAATACTCCCAAATAGTGACTCGAGATTGAGCCAGACTTCACTGGGTGTATAAAGATGGTATTTATGGAAGATAATATCCCTTGAACTACTGAGACAAAACATCTCTAATTCATCATCCAACCTACTGAAGTACTTCAACTTTTCCAAAACATGGGTTGGGATCGTTCTCAGTCCCTATGGTTACTCTATAGAGGACACTGGACCTCAGTTGGATCACCATTTTGACATTCCATTCAAAATAATTTAATTGGGTGATTAATACATGACTCTAATCCATTCTTCTTGCAAACTGAGTGACAAAGACACTTGAACTACCTAAAGACACTTGAACTACCTGCAATGCAAACACTTGAATTTTTCTGGAGGAGTCCCTAGATTGCAACTCAAACTCTATGAATTCAACTTGAAGCTCCAAACAGATTTGATACCATGTTAAAAAATTATTCACTATAATATATAGGATCTAAGGGAATCCTCACAACTCAAGAATTTCACAAACTATACAGAAAAACAATGAAAAGAAAAAAAATTAAAACATAGGAACAGTGCTAATAACTGAATCTTCTATTACTGTCCAAGATGTAAATATGTCTGGAACATCATTATAATACAATAGGAAAAAAATGTTATCCTTTGGAGGAAAATTGGAGGCATACCTGTGGCAGGCTTAGATTGGACCTCAAACTCCCCTAGGTGGACTAATGAGCTCACAAACCACCTCAAACGATCATGAATATACATGTGAATGTGATTGAATCATGCTATGACATAACTGAGGGTATTATAGGCATGTTGGAGTTCATGGGTGAGTGGGAGTGTCTCTAGGCAATAATAAATGGACGAAAAGAGCCAAAAACACTCAAATACAATGCATGGGCACCTCTTGTCAAACCAGTTACTTGTTTTAAGGAGTGGGAGCACACAAAGGATTGAATTGTCATAAATTAGGGTGCATTTTTCTCCTGAATGATCAAATATGGGCCCTTGGGTGCATTAATGAGTACAAAATCCCCAAATACCTTGATTTACCAACATAACCAAGGTTTGGACCATATGGAATAAGTACAAAACAAATGAAAATGTCTCCTAGGTGTATGTGACCATGGTACTAGGTGGTATGATGCTATAGCGATTCCCTTACTCGAGAATTCCCAAGAACCTCTTTATGAAGGCTCAACAACAAATATTATATATGTTATATTGTTGTTGGTGAACTTGAAGGTTTTGAATGGTTTATCAAACACTTGTTTCACACAGCTACTAAGGTATGTAAAGATGAATATTTTCCTCTATTTTTAGTGTTAATTAATTTTTAAATTAGGGATATGCAATATTTATTACTTATATTGTTTAAATTTTAGTTTGTCAATGTTGTAGATTGTTGGGTGAATTTCTATTACCACCATCAAATAATTTACCACACACATGTTGAGAGGTATTCTTGATTATGAAAGAAATTAGAATGGAGTATCAAGTTATTGATGCATGTCCTACTAATCATATTATATATTATGGATAGTATGCATCAGAAAAATAAATAAATAAATAAATAAAATATGCCAACAATGTGAAATTAGTAGATATCAAACTGATCAAGTAACAAAAAAGGTTCCTCGCAAAGTTCTGCATTATATTCCCATAATTCCATGTTTCCAATGACTATTCATGTGCCAAAGTATAGCACCATTTATGGATTACCATGCAAAGAATAGAAATGATGATGGTGCTCTTCAAATGCCTGTAGATGGTTCTGCATTGAAGAACATCAAATAAAAATGGCCAATTTTTAAAGATGAACCTCTTAATGTTATACTTTCATTGGCAGCTGATGGTTTCAATCCATTTGGAGAGCTTCGTTCTACTTACTCAGTGTGGCCTATTTTCATCATAAACAATAAACTTCCTCTTTGGATGTCGATAAAGAGAGAGAACACAATGTTGGCAATGATTATTCCAAGTATTTTTTTGAAAGTAATTATATTATTTCATTAATTTCTTTGTTTAATTGTTACATGAGAACACCTTTTACATAGTGGTACACATAGCTAAATAGCATTGTATGTTTAATAATCAATTAGGTAAGGACCAAGTTAAAGATATTAATGTATATATTGAGCCTCTTATCGATGAGTTATTGAAGTTATGCACTGGAATCACTATGTATGACATATCCCTACCAATAGGGTGGAAACAATTTCAGTTCCACGGAATACTTGCATGGACAATTTATGATGCTCCCGAAGTAACACATTTTTGTAGTATGTAACTTTATGTTGCACGTCGTTAAAATTATATGTTTTTAACATAAATATCATGCATTTTTTTTAATTAATAATATTTTGATGTTATAACATTAATACATATATCTTGCAAGTCTTCAAACAAAGGGAAAATTTGCATATCCAGTATGTGGTCCTAGGATAAAATATCGTCCTTATAGAAGTTTAACAAAGGAAGTGTTTCATGAGTACATGCACTTCCTCCCTAGGAACCATAGGTATAAAAGTACCAAGAAAACAAAATACAATGGTAAAGAAGAGAATGAAAATAAACAATGAAGAATGACACCTTGCCTATGGATTTTGGAATATAATAGAAATCATCAAGGTATACAAAATGTATATGTAGCATATATAAACATGTAATATTATGAATTTTATATTTTTACTGGATTTTCTCTACCATGGATATTGTCATGAATTATTGTTAATGTGTTTTCATTTATTTTTAATGAATGTCTTCAAGGAATGAATGGGCTTCCAATTCCATGAGGAATGAAGAGTTATACCATACAATTTAGTAGGTTTTCTCAATATGAGAACCTACAAATAGCTCATATGTTTGATACAATGCATATCAGGAAGAATGTAACAGAAATGATATGGAGGATATTAGATGGAAGGATTGACAAAGATAAAATTGGAAAAATTTGTAGTGACATTGCAAAATCCAATCACGCATTGCAAAGTGAATTATTTCCAATGCCAGATATGGGGACCGAAATATTACTCTTCCATGGTTATTGACAGAGCAATAAAGCAATGCTATAAAAGAGGCCATTCAGAAAATAAGGTTTCTGAAGGGGTTTTCGTCAAACATACAAATTATCTTAATGAAAAAAGGTGTTTTTGGTGGTGTTAAAACTCATGACTAGCATACATTCATTAAGGTAATTATTTGTGTATATAATTTCTTTTTAGTACACCTTTTTAGTAATTGTTGTCTCTTATTTGGAAACATTAAATAATGATTTGCTTTTAATTACTACAATACATTCTACATATCTCTACCATATAGCTTTCACGACAACATAAAACAAGTTATTTATGATCTTGGTAAATACATGAGGCAAGTAACAATTTATATGCATGAAAATGTTTTTTATCTTTGTTCCATATGGTATTGACATCTTGTGTTTTATAGCTTGGAACTTTATAATATATGCCTCAATATTCTTGTTGATCATTGTTATTTTCTTGCATCATTTGTACGTGCAGTTCATCTAAACAAATCCATAAAGAATATATTAGGTATTGGAAGAGAGAAATTCCTCGTATAATGTGTTAAATGAAAAAGTATTTACCTATATCATTTTTCAATGCCCAAGAGCACTATCTCAAACACCAAGTTGAGGAGATTGAATTGTGTGGACCTATAAACTCAAGGTCAATGTGAACAGTGGAAATTCATTTGAAGTCATTGAAGGCTTTTGTATAATGTTCAATTTTTTATAAAAGGGAATAACTGAGGACTAATAGCACTAGGAGCAGAAAGGTACATCAATTCAGTATTATTAAGTCATCAGTGTAGAAAGAAGGCCATTAGAGTTCATATTCTAAAGCATGCGGAGCATGCAGGCCTTGTTTAGTTAGTATTAAAGTCAACATCAAATTAGAATCGCATGCATGAAAAAGTGAAGCATAAAACCTAAAAGTGACATGCAAACCCTAAAAGCATATGAAGATCTATTTAAGAAGGGATATGGGACTAAAGGTGATGGCTATTGTTATTGTTGATTGATTTTGGAGTTTCGAGTAGCAACACAACGTGTAGTCATGGTAGTTGGGGTTGGAGACGGTGTCTTCAGCTAGCGAGGGTTCGGCAATGAGATATCTACCCTAGTCTCTTATTGGGATAGATCATCCAGGTTTATCCATTGCATCCATCATATACTACAATATTCAGAGATCCAGCACATTTTGAAACATTATTAACATATCCACATTTTGCAGCCAGAAGTAGTAGGGAAAATACAAAAGAATTTTCTCGGACCACAAAACCCAGTCTTTCCTTCGCATGTCACCTTCCTCTTTCTCAACAGGCCTATCCTACGATATGCAATGTGTTAACACTCCATTTTAACAATTGATTTAATGGCCTGACGAAAGTTCGGTAAGGGTCCCAGCCCCTCGAATTTCATGTGACCACCCTTCAATGAGGAAAGTGGCAAGTGTGTTGTAACATTCGGCAGGATTCATAATCAAGGGCTGCGATTGATTTGAGGAGGATCCACGGTTTCGAGCCACTTCGCACGAGCAAACATGCGCAATCAAAGCTTCCTTCCCTAATCGTGAAATGTGTTAAATACTGGAGACTTTCAATGGTTGAGATGAAGTCTGGGGAAGATCCACAACCTAAAATCATTTCGTGATCCATACTTGTGCGGATAAAACTACAATCTCAAATCATGAAAAGGTGTAGAGGTTGTAAAGATCAACAGTCGCGATGAATAAGGAGATAAATCTATGGCTATGGTTCATTTTGCAAGGAGAACTAGCATGAACGAATATCTGAGTTTCTCATTGTGAAAAATGGTGGGGACCACTCGGATCGACGGCTGCATGAAGGGTCGATCTCGATCAACGGCTAAGAATGTCTCGTGATCCAGAACTGCCTGCGGTGTTTAGAAGAGAAAATTTGGTGGCAGGATGAATAGAATGTGGACAGCGGTTATGAAATATTCCTTTGATCAGATGGATGAGAAGACTCCTGAGGTACAAATTTCCCCTCTAGTGTGGAAATGACAGCGTAGGAGACATTTACGCGTGTAATCTGCGCTCTCGTGGATTGGCCGATTTCTTCGACGCCATTTGTAGCATGCGTAGAGGTGGAATCAACCCTGTGAAAGAGTCATATCATGAAAGGATGAATGGATTTTGTGTGAACAAGTCTACGAAAATGAGGAAAGTAACCGACGAATCTGCAGCTCACACGAGGCAAAGCCAGCGTGACACGGGAGACCATTTCATTTCCCACTTCAAAGGAACAGGGAAACATGGGAGTGTCCACTTCATGAAGTATGCAGCATGGGTCTAATGTACCAGATGGCATCCACATCTGCTCCCCATAGCAGACAGTGAGGCGCCACGGCTGGTGAAACCAAATGACTAGATTCCCAGCAAGTAAAGGATCGCTCTTCTCACATCTTCGCACATGTTGAGACCAGATACACTCGATGACAGAATGTGCATGAATGTTGACCAGCCTATGGGAAGATCAAGCATGAAGCCCTATAAATACTGCCTTTAGTTCAAAAAGAATGAAACAACATATCTCTAGAAGCCGATTTCTACTTCTCCATGAAGTTGCAGAGACCTGATAGAGTTTGATGATGAAGATATGGTTTGAAAATCTTATCCATCTGGGGGTGTTGATAGTCAGTGAGAAGGTTTTACACTCTCTTGTCACCTTAGTATTTGCATGCAAATGGTGACACTAGCCATCGGGGCCCAGATGTGATGCCCACACCTCCAACGACGCAGGGCTTGGACGCTTACTTCCTGTAAGTGCTTTTCTAGGAACCCCTAATACCGTCGCGCCCACCAAAGCCTCCACAAAAGGGGACAGTCATTAATTGTTCCTTGTGCAAACATTTGTTTAGATGGGAGTGTCAGGGGCTCAAAGCCCTCGCCATTCTAATTGTGAAGTACACTTGTCAAGGGTGATGGGGCTAGTGTAGATGTGCTACACCTTTGTGCCTGTAGGGACACTCACCTCACTAGAGGTGAGGAGTACAAGAAAGATAGAACACCCCATAGGTCTGCCTCAACTAGAATCAATACGGCATTTCTTCTAGAGCCCACGTCTAATAGTGTCAACTGGTGAGGAAGGAGGTGGCAGATGTGACTAGACCAGTGAAGGAGGCCGACCACTTTGCCAATGTGTGACCATGTGAAAAGATGCATTTGACCATGGTGGAAGCACATGTTTCAGGCAAAGAAGGAGGCATCATTCTTATCATTAGTCATGGCACCCAAGCACGTCAAGTTGTTATTCAAGCCGAATGCAACAGCCAGCGCCATGATGTTTGTCGTGCATATTTGTAAAACGTGGCAATAGTCCACTCTTTTCACTGTTAATGCCTGATGGTTACTTGTAATAGATTTTTATTCGGTAGTCTCAGCATTAGGATTGTATAAAAATGCTCCCGATAGAGGGATAAAGGAGTTACTGAATTGGATTGGGAAACAATCCCAGGCTAAGGCTCCCATCTATAAATCTTGATACCTGTGTATGAATAAATTACAGTGAAATACTATTATTCATAGAAGAGATTCATGTGTTGTTGTTTTTCCCAATAAGTGCTTTCTTTTACATGTAAATGTGTTTCTTGTTTCCACTACATTTTGTTAATTGTTTTTCATGTCTGTAACTTAGAGTGTAGTGGTTTGGAATTCATACTCGTTATGCTTTGTCCGTTGTTCCATGCATTCATCAATGGTTCTTCTAAAGTTGCATGGAATTCATCTCACCGGTGCTCCATGCGATGGACTGTCCCTTCTTTTCCTCTAAATCAACAGCTAAATATCTCCTGATTGGTAAATTAGTAGCTATCTTGCCTTTGTTTTCCATTTTACATCATTCTTTCCATTTGTAATAATTTCTTGTGCGGGTCTTGACTCCATTTTCCCATGGTCCCTTGCCCCCGATAATCCCACCATGCACCTTCCTCAACATACTTTTCCCCATTCAGGATCCTATCCCCCTAATTACACTGATTGAAAATCCTATGCAGAGTAGACTCTGGTGACACACAAGACTGACAACCTTATGTGGATCATACTTCGATGATAAGCGAGAGATCCCTCTCTGACTGCGCAAGGCCGAAGGTGTAGTTTAAAGTAGTTCTACTATTTCCCGAGAGCGGCCTCCCCTCGGTCGACCTTGGGGGCTCAAAATCCTGGTGCCATTACCGGGGATGAACTTGAAGATCCTCCCTAGGAAGAACGACAAAGATCTAGATCTGGTGTTTGATGGTGAACAGTCGGTCAGAAACCAAGAAGGTTGAGCACTTTTCACCTGGCAACTCCACTCTTGAAGGATTTAGACTTCAGCGACTCTACCGGTGATGTAATCCAGAAATCTAATGACCGAGGAAGGATGGCCGATCCCGCCTGGAAAATGGACCCCTCATAAAGCTCAGAAATGCAAGGCAAAAGGTCCAAGCACTCGAGTCCGCGTTTCTTCCGGGATGCCTTATCCTATCTTGTAAGTTTGCTTTTATCTTTTCTTAGATTTATCAAAATAGCCTTCTATGGCCTAGCTCATCCTGAGCAAAGCCATGAATATGTTCCTAATTATCCTTCTTTACGAACCGAAAGAATTGTGTCATCTTGTACATCTGATTTCAGCCTAGATCTTTATCTGGGGGCGCCCGATATCAAAGGAAACCCCTGTGAAATTCATGAAACCTCAGATGATAATTTAGCTATTGTACCTAACCTTGTCTCCCCCATTTCTCCAAGCCAATATAAACTGTTGCAATTTCCTCCTATCCTCCATGATTTTCCCGAGAAATATTACAAGTACCTCCCCAAGTTCGACGGAGAATCCAAAAACTTGACTGCTGAGAAACATGTACAAGCCTTTGAGCATTTCTCTGACCTTTTCGAGATAGAACATGACGATGTCTTCCTGCAGGATTTTGCTCTATCCTTGCAAGGAGATGCCAAATTCTGGTTTAAAAATTTGTAGCCTATGTCCATCAACACTTGGGAAGAGCTTTCTTGCATATTATTGAGGTTTTGGGGTAGGAGCCAGCCGCTAGAACAAATACTTTCAGATTTTTATTCTTTGAGGAGACATGAAGGTGAGGCTGTATCCATTTTTAACAAAATATTCACAAGCTTCTATTATAACATGACTAAGGAAGTTCAACCTCTTAAGAACATTGCTAAGATCTATTATGTAGCCACCTTTCCTCCTGACCTGCCCTTGCTTCTTTTGGAGAGAAAATAAACCACCCTGCAGCAGATGTTCATTGATTGTTTGGAGGTTGAAGAAAACCTTAATATGTCCAAGAAATTGCCAAATCAGGAATGTGGTGGTGAAATAAAAGGTACATGCAAATTGGTTGGGCCCTGCAAGAATAAGAAGGAAGCCTATGGCCCGTCAAAAATCTCTCATGGTATGTAGAAAGATGACCGGCCTGAGGTTGAAATAAATGGTCCTGTAGGATTATTCTATAAAGATGGAAATCTACCCCGCTCCTGGTCAACTAGGGACGATTTTAAGAAGGATTTTGGTGCACCTGTGTACGACGAATATGAAGAAGAGTATCTGTATAATATACCTGACGAGCCAGTTGCTGAAACGACGCCTTATGATGAAAGAAATCAAAGTGCAATGCAAAATCAGGAGGGCGTAGTGAGAAAATATGATGAGGGCACTAGAGGTGATAGCTTACCCTTATTTTATGCCTCTTTTGAGTTGATACAACATATGATTAAGGCCTCCAAGCAAAAGCAGAAAAAAACAGAGGTGGTGCGGGCCAGAAACTTGTACAAAAATGAAGAAGGATGCAGTAGCTTACAGATAAACAATTTTTCTGATACTCTGCCTTCAGGAACTCCACCTCACACAGAAGGAATATGCCTACTCAGTTCCATTGGATAATCTGAGGACCTCCCTCTCGAAGCGCATCAAGCCCTTGTTACAAAAATTTCAGGTGGAGAGAGGGATATTCCATTAGAGAAATATTATGTAGGTCCTCGTCTGTAATCTTCCAAGCGTCATCCTAATGACTCCCTAGTAGCAGGAAGCTCTGAGCAACTTTCCCATGAGTGGGAGACAGAGCGTGTTGGAGATTGCCGTGATTTCTATGACCCCGTGGCCAAATACATGGAGGGTCTGGGTGAAGGCAATGATTCGTCGCATCTCTTCCTTAAAGATCAGTTTGTTTATCATTTCCTTCTCCCATTATCTATTTCATTTTTTTCCATCAAGCACCATACAAGAACAAGAATATTAGGCAAGTTGCTTGATTGGCTTCATTGGAAGTCTGATTTCACTTAGTCGAACTTGTGTACAAAGTTAGGTAGAGTAGGTAGGAGAAAATAAGCTCAACTAATTCGAGCATTTCCTTCATTACTATTTTTAGTTTGTTTTCATTTTCAGTTACCAGCACAGGTTTACAGTCACCAGCATGATTTTCAAGAGTGGCATGAATTCACTAAAACAGTAGCATGGAGCAGAATGGAGAAGTCGAAGAAAGACTGAAAGTGGCCCAATGGTTTCGACACTTGGTCTATGGGGGTTCTTTGCTACCTCACTGGGAGTATAACATCCCTCATGGAGCCAATTGTTAACACTCTATTTTAACAGTTGATTTAAGGGCCTGACAGAAGTTTGATAAGGGTCCCAGCCCCTCGAATTTCATGTGACCATTCTTCAATGAGGAAAGTGGCAAGTGTGTTGTAACATTGGGTAGGATTCATAATCAAGGGTTGTGAGTGATTTGAGGAAGATCCACGATTCCGAGCTGCTTCGTGCAAGAAAACAAGCATGATCAAAGCTTCCTTCCTAGATCATGAAATGTGTTAAAGACCAGAGGCTTTCGACAGTTGAGATGAAGTCTGGGGCAGATCCATGTCCTAAATTCATTTCATGATCTATACTTGTGTGGATAAAACTGCAATCTCAAATCACGAAAACATGTAGAGGTCCTAAAGATCAACGGTCATGATGAAGAAGGAGATAAATCTATGGCTACAGTTCATTTCGCAAGCAAAACTAGAACGGACAAATATCTGAGTTTCTCGTTGCGAAAAATGGTGGGGCCCACTCGGATCAACGGTTGCATGAAGGGTCGATCTTGATCGACGGCTAAGAACGTCTCACGATCCAAAACTACCTACAATGTTCAGAAGAGAAAATTTGGTGGTAGGATGAATAGAACATGGATGGAAGTTATGAAATATTCCTTTGATCGGACGGCTGAGAAGACTCCCGAGGTACAAATTTCCCCTCCAATGTGGAAATGACAGTGTAGGAGACATTCACACATGTAATTTGCGCTCTCACGGATTGGGCGATTTCTTCGATGCCATTTGCAGCATGAGTAGAGGTGGAATCAACCCTCTAGAAGAGTCATATCATGAAAGGATGAATGGCTTTTGTGTGAGCTGGTCTACGAAAATCAGGAAAGTAGCCGGCGAGTTTGCAACTCACACGAGGCAAAGCCAGTGCGACGCGGGAGACCATTTTGTTTCCCACTTCAGAGGAACAAGGAAACATGGGAGCATCCACTTCATGAAGTATGCAGCATGGGTCTAATGTACCAGATGGCATCCACAACTGTTCCCCACAGCAGACAGTGAGGCGCCACAGCCAGTGAAACCAAATGACTAGATTCCCAGCAAGTAAAGAATCGCTCTGCTCATGTCTTTGCACATGTTGAGACCAGATACACTCGATGACAGAATGTGCATGAATGTTGACCATCCTATGTGAAGATCAAGCCTGAAGCCCTATAAATACTGCCTTCAATTCAACAAGAGTGAACTAACATATCTCCCGAAGCCGAGTTCTACTTCTCCACGAAGTTGTAGAGACCTGATAGAGTTTGACGATGAAGATATGGTTTGAAAAGCTTGTCTGTCTGGGGGTATTTATGGTTGCTGAGGTTCCACATTCTCTCGTCACCTTAGTATTTGCATTCCAATGGTGACACCAGCCATCAGGGCCCAGATGTGATGCCCGCACTTCCAACGACATGGGGCTTGGACGATTACTTCATGTAAATGCTTTTCCAAGAACCCCTAATACCATTGCACCCACCAAAGCCTCTGCGGAAGGGGACAATCATTAACCGTTCCCTGTGTAAACATTTGTTTGGATGGGAGCGTCAGGGGCTCAAAGCCCTCATCATTCTGATTGTGAAGTACACTTGTCAAGGGTGATGGGGCTGGTGTAGATGTGCTACACCTTTGTGCCTGTGGGGATTCTCACCTCACTAGAGGTGAGGAGTACGAGAATGATAGACCACCCCATAGGTCCATCTCAACCAGAATCAATATGGCCCTTCTTCCAAATCCCATGTGTAACAGTGTCAACCAGTGAGGAAGGAGGTGGTAGATGTGACTGGACCAGCGAAGGAGTCCAACCACTTTGCCAGCGTGTGACCATGTGGAAAGCTGCATTTTAACACGGTGGAAGAACACATTTTAGGCAGAGAGGGAGGCATCATCCTTATCATCCATCACGGTAGTCGAGCACGTCAAGCTGTTATTCAGTAGTCTTAGCATTAGGATTGTATAAAAATGCTCCTGATAGAGGGAGAAAGGAGTTAGTGAATTGGATTGGGAAACAATCCCAGGCTAAGGCTCCCATTTGTAAATCTTGATACCTGTGTATGAATAAATTGTAGTGAAATACTGTTATTCACAGTAGATATTCCTATGTTTTTTTTTTCCCAATAAGTACTTTCTTTTACGTTTGAATGTGTTTCCTGTTTCCACTCCATTTTGTTAATTGCTTTTCATGTCTGCAACTTAGAGTGTAGTGTTTCGGAATTCATACTCGTTATGCTCCATCCATTGTTCCAGGCATTCATCAATGGTTATTCTAAATTTGCATTGAATTCATCTTGTCAATGCTCCATGCGATAGACTGTCCGTTCTTGTCCTCTAAATTTCCTGCTAAATATCTCCTGATTGGGAAATCAGCAGCTATCTTGCCTCTGTTTTCTAGTTTACGTCATTCTTTCCATTTGTAATCATTTCTTGTGTAGGTCTCAACTCCCTTTGCCCAAGGCCCCTTACCCCGATAATCCCACCATGCACCTTCCTCAACATACTTTGCCCCATTCAGGATCCTAGCCCCCTGATTACTCTGATTGAAAATCCTATGCGGAGTAGACTCTGGTGACACACAAGACTGACAACCTTATGTGGAGCATACTCTGGTCAAAGGTGTAGTCTAAAGCAATTCTACTATTTCCTGGGAGTGGCCTCCCCTCGTTTGACCTTGGGGGCTCAAAATCCCGGTGCCAACACAGTGATTATCAACCATCAGTTTTCTCAATTGGAGCAGCTATCAGCCAAACAAATCAGTTGGGGACGTGAGCAGTATAACTTCCAATCAATTCTCTAGGGAACTTAGAGGCATCCAAAACTTTGTATGTTCTAATCCATCTCTCTGGCATCAGTAGACATAAAATCTCAGAAATTTTTAGCCTAAACAGACCTCTCCTCCTACAAAAATGTCACCTTCAGTCTAGAGGGTTTTTACGGTACCGCGAGGCAGTAACACTGGCGGAAAAGAGCATTATTAGACTACCCATATGGATCCTTATACATGCAGCTATCTCTAGAGTCATTAGCATCCAAAATATCAGTGGTAAGTGTTAATTTATCTCTGCAAAATCTTAATCCTAATTCAGCTATATTTTAGGGCATTTTTGCATGGCGAGTTTTCATGCACATTTATTTTGGAAATTTGTATGAGATTGAGTGTGTGAGTCAGAACTATCATAGAACATTAAAGAATATCAATATTTTGGATATTACAGTGGTATCAGAGCATCTTCCTTGCCAACTGTGGGCATGCAAAATTGTAAATGAATTCGGAAGACCCATACAACATTACTTACCAGAGACAGAGGTTTAGAAACAGTGATAGAGGAGAAGAGGAGTTAGAGGACATAGAGTTGGGGGACAGAGAGTATCAGTTTGGAAAGGGAAAATAAACAATGGATGATGATGATAAAACAACTTTCAATAGTCTCATATCATCCATAAAATAACTCACTACTGGGAAAAAAGAAATGATGAGTACCTTCAGGAAAATGACAGAGAAAAATGGGCCCACCCCACATAGTCCCTTGTTTCCCTATAGTGATAGGGTATCCACTAGTAGTAGTGGGGAGAACTTACAAACCGAATTGCATATCCCTCCCCATATATACAAAAATCCTTCCCGACCTACCATGCCTCAATTCTTAGATAGTCCTGCTGCAGTGCCTCTAGCACAACTAGAACCAGAAGAATCCATGAGTGCCTATTTGAGAGAGTATAGAGATTTAGGAGATGACTTTCATTAAGCCATGACCTTCACTAACTTCTTCCACTTTAGAATTAAGAACAAACCCAGAGATTACAATAGTCCATTCACCCAGAACTATGAGTTACAGCGTACCATAGGGAAACTGACTATCCCTACCTTTGAGGGTACCCGAGGTGGCCCAGCCCAGAATTGGGTGCAAAAGTTGGATACATACTTCTAGATCAACCCCATGATTGAGAAATATGCCATTAAATTAGATACTTTTCATTTGGATGGAAAATCCCATGAGTGGTGGTACCACGGGTTAGTGACACTGGGTCACAATACCATCACATCGTACCCATATTTTACATAGAGGCTCATCGAGCGGTTTGATCGGAAGGACCCTAAGGTACACTTTAGGGAGATGGCACAGCTCATGCAGACAGGTAGTGTAGATGCATTTATTTCATATTTTCAGATGATAATAGTACATGAGGAGGATGTGCATGACGAGATAGCATTAGAGCCATCCTGTGAGTCTAGCGACACCAACGCATCCGGTAGTCAAATTGTGGACATGCCATGTGATGGGTCGGAGTCGGTACACTCCTCATCACCTATAGCAGGAGTTTAGATAGTTATGATAGGCGATAGACATGAGGTGCAAGGAAATGAGCACAACAGTTGAGACAGTGGGTAGTCACACATGGAGATTAGGGAGAGTTTATATAGGCATGAGATAGAGCTTCCAGATGATAGTCATCGACAAAAGATTGAACATGTTAAAGAAAGAATTCTAGCAATGAAAGAGAGGACCAAGATACTTTGGGACACCGTATTACAATGAGATGTTGAGCTTACATCACTTCGAGTTGTATGTACCAAGTCAGCGGTAAGGATTTCTAGTATCGAAGAGTAGTTAGATTCCTTGATGGGGAAGCAGAAGAAACATACTTTTGCATTTCAAAGCAGTCCTCTTGAGGAGTACGTAGATAAGGCTTGCAATATATTGAGTGTACATTTTCATAAAGGAGGATGGTTTTTAGAGGTTGGCCAAGATCGAGAAATTGGGAAATAGTATATGAGCATTCCAGTTGAAATCAAAAGGGCAGAATGTCAGCTTAGTAGGATTATTCCTTGTGATGGTGCTTTTGGACAAGTACCTTTTTGGGGGTTGGATTAGAGAGAGATTAATATTTGGTGTCCTATTGAGTGGGAGATTCTTGGGAAGACATTCCTAACCAAGGGCATAGTCCCACAAGAGCCTTCAGATATTTGGGATGAAATATGCACGAGTTTGCATTGAGATCCAGGTGGGAGACCTTATGAGGGATGGATACAGTGTTTATTGGTGGCGTTACTTGGGAGTCCACGAGATGCTCCTGGTGTTGATACTATGCAGGGTAGTGCAGGATGCATTTTGACCTTTGTAATTCTCAGATTGAATTGGGACCCTAGTATTATAGTGACTGGCAGTTTAGTGATTGCTAGAGGATGCTTTTAGGAGGTCTCTTGTGATGGTACCTCGTTTACACCGTGGTTAGTTACTCTACTTATAGGAGGATTCCATGGGACATTTTGTGATGGTATCGTGTAGTGTAGTGCTTTGAGTAGAGGGTGTTATAGATCTCCTAGGATAATTTGGGACCCTGGGATCATCCCTGGATTCTGTTGGTTCAGTTTGATTGATTCTGGAGTTGCGTTGACATTGCTTGAGGACAAGCAATCTTTGGCGAGGGAGGACTATAATGTTCCGTTTTTGATAAAATGGAATAACTGAGGACTAATAGCACTAGGAGTAGAAAGGTACATCAATTCAATATTATTAAGTCATCAGTGTAGAAGGAAGACCATTAGAGTTCGTATTCTAAAGCATGCAGAGCATGCAGGCCTTGTTTAGTTAGTATTAAAGTCAACATCAAATTAGAATCACATGCATGCAAAAGTGAAGCATAAAACCTAAAAGTGACATGAAAACCCTAAAATCATATGAAGATCTATTTAAGAAGGGATATGGGACTAAAGGAGATAGCTATTGTTATTATTGATTGATTTTGGAGTTTCGAGCAACAGCACAGCGTGCAGCTGCAGCAGTTGGGGTTGGAGACGGTGTCTTCAGCTAGCGAGGGTTCAGTAGTGATATATCTACCCTAGTCTCTTATTGGGATAGATCATCCAGGTTTATCCAATGCATCCATCATATACTACAATATTCGGATATCCAACACATTTCGAAGGGTTATTAACATATCCACGTTTTGCAACCAAAAGTAGCAAGGAAAACACAAAAGGATTCATTGGGATCACAAAACCTAGTATTTCCTCCGCATTTCAGCTTCCTCTTTCTCAGCAAGCCTATCCTATGGTACAAAGTGATTATCAACCATCAGTTTTCTCACTTGGAGCAGCTATCAGCCAAACAGATCAGTTGGGGGCATGAGCAACAGAACTGCCAATTAATTCGCTATGGCACTTAGAGGAAGCCAAACCTCCACATGTGCTAGGCCATCTCTCTGGCATCAAAATACGGACAAGCTCAGAAATTTTCAGCCTGAACAGACCTCTCCTCCTACCAAAATGTCACCTTCAGACTGGAGGCTTTTTACGGTACCACGGGGCGGTAACACCAGAGGAAAAGAGCATTATTAGACCACCCATCTAGATCCTTATGCATGCAGCTATCTCTAGAGTCATTATCAACCAAAATAGTAGTGGTAAGTGTTAATTTCTCTATCCAAAACCTTAACCCTAATTCAGCTATATTTTAGGGAATTTTTGCATGGCGAGTTTGCATGCACAGTTATTTTGCAAATTTGTATGAGATTGAGTGTGCGAGTCAGCACTATCATAGAACATTAGAGAATATCAGTATTTGGGATATTACATTTTGTTATACAAATAGCATTTCCTAGGGGTTATATGATGCAGGGATATTATTAAAATTGAGCTCACAGGAATCTATGAACCAAGAAAAAACTCACAAGAAGATTACACAAGCAATTTTACTCAAAATATGATATGAAACAGTGCAATAATGATTTGTAGCTGTAAATTCTTTCATTAATCAAAATTAAAAATGGATAAGTAATCTAATGTAATACATTGGTATTAATAACCAATCAATTCGAATACATGAGGGAGAAATTTGAATTGATTGACTCAACCTAACTGAATGGATAACTGGACATGTCTAAATCACTATCAAAGCCTAGCTAGTTAGATCCAGTTGTCTAAATTAGTGCCTCACTTAGTTAAAATCAGTTAACTAGTCTAACTAAATGTGGTAGGTGAGGAAAGGATCCTTCCCACATGCAGTTAATCAATGACTGGCACTAACTGAATATAACTGGATGTAATTGAAACTAACTGACTCCTAACTAGGCTTGACTAGTCACCAAATGAACTCAACTGAAGGAGGTTGGTTCCGACACTCCCAGTGGCTCCTAAATTGTAGGGATCGGTCTAGGAGGCACCTAAACCGATGCATGCAAATGAATTCAGTGTAAATCAGCCTCAATCAGTGTTCCCCACACTCTAGTAACTGGTACATGTGTCCCAATTAGGCATGTGGACCTAATGGGACTAGTGACTAAATAAAGATTGAAAAGACTCTTGATTTAGACATAATTGACCAAATTGAACAAGGGAGGATTATAATCCTAACACCCTCCTGAATTATAACTTGGAAAATTTGTGGGCCCTAGTAACTAAGACCATAGGCCACCCATTACATCTAAAATCAAAAAGTAACTGCTTAATACAAACAAGGAAACGAGAAAAAAACCACATGGGGGAAAATCCCCCCTCAAACTAAGCAGGTAGAAGCAGGATTCAAGTTGAAAAAACTTGAGAAAATGTTTCTACAACCTTCATCTATGTGGTGTAGTGAAGCAACATGCATTTTGTTCCATTCACGGGTATCCTAGGGCCTGGAATGTAAACTTCTCCATCTTCTCCCAAAATGATGATGGAAGGAAGGAGGAATGTAACATTTTCCTCTTTTTGGATGAAGAGGTGTATGATCCACTATGTTATTCTGAGAGTAGTGTAGTTCATCAGGCCTTTTCATGTAGCATCTCACATGTAGTTTTTTGCATCTCTCTGAAGGAGGTGATCTTACATGACATAGTGCAAGGTTCTATTTCTGAAACTGATCTCTTGTCCTATGTGTGTCAAATGGATTTCCAGCCATCTTCCTAGCTGCCCCAATAACCTTTTGTGCCCATTTGGGCTTAGTATTGGGAGTAGGGACTAGATTTGGATCTAAATCACCCTAAATTTCAATCTCATAAACTGATACAACTGATTTTTCTTCTCATTCTGAAATACTAGTGGAAACTGCAAAAGGAGTAGATAGAATTTTTTTACCTCCCCTTTCAAGTGGCAACTAAGAGTGCACTGGATCTGAAAATGGCAGGAAGTGTGAGAATTCATATGCCTTGGAGGCATGATTTGTAGCACCCTTCACTATGATGCTCCTGGTAGAGATATTTGTGATCTCCACTAAGTTAGGACCAAATATCGCTCGCTTTGGAGGGCTAGTGTGAGTCATATGGTATACATATAACAAATTTGCAGCTAAGGAGGGCACATAAAGTAAATATTTGAATTTTCCATGTTCAAACTTGATGAAACCCTTCCCTTTTTCTCAAATTTGACTGCGATCACCAATGTAAATGCTAGGGCCATCAATAGATTGTAAAGAAGAGAATGATTCTTTGGATGCAACCATATGATTAGAAGCTCCTAAATCAATGAGGAAGGAATGTGTTTTTTAACATCTAGCCTTTAGTGCATGGAATCTCTCATCATGTTCTTTAGTTTCTTATCTATGGTCAGCCTTCCTTGCGCCAGTAGGTACGGTGATGTTATTTTTCTCTAGAAGATATCCATTTGATCAATTGTTCTTCTCATACATGCACTTTCTGGATGAAATCCCCTTCCACAGTAAGAACAAAGGATATTTCCTTTTCCATTCTTCTTGCTTCTCCTCGAACCCGAGGGATCATCTGACTTCTCCTTCTCCATAGGAGGCTTATTCTTTTGCTTCCCCTTACCATTTGTAGCTTTGGGTCCTCTAGCAACCAATGCTTGATATTTGGAAGATCTGATGATCCCCATTTGTACCAACTTATCATGCTCATTGGTGAGAGACTCAATGAAGGCATTGAGAGTTGGAATATTCCAATTTGGTGTTGTGAGATTCCTATTATGAAAGGTTGATACAAAGACTAAATAGTCTACAGATGGAAAGGATGATTTGATCATTTTCCTTCTCAACTTTACACAGCTTCAAATGGAGCATCAGGTGCTTGAATTTGGTGAATAAATCATTCATACTTTCGAAGTTGTATGGGTGAAGAGAAATCGGCTCATTCTCTAGCTAATAGATCCTCAGGTCATATTGCTTATCAAATAGGGAATCAATTTGATCCAAAATTTCCTTAGGAGTATTCAATCAAGTGATTTGGAAGAGAAGATCCTTAGAAATCGAACGGCACAGAAATCCAAAAGATTCATCAAGCTTATTCCAATATTTTGCTTTGTCAACATAATGAATTGACTCTACCTCCATATCCAATGTGAATTTATAGATTCCTTTCAAGAGAAGTTGAATCTCAATGTCCTCCTTCCATTGATGGTAGTTGAAAGGAGTGAGAGGATCCACAGAAGGGGCCATTATGTTGTTGTATCGAATGTAGTGAAGGAGACTGAAAAACCTGTAATTCAAACAAATAGATAGACAAAGTAAGGTCGACAACCTACACTTTTGGAATTTTCTTCACACCCATCTTAGTCAATCAAGCTAACTTGATCAAAATTTCCTTTTCTTAGGATTTATGTGGTAAATTATCCTCTTCTGGTGCAGTGCTGGAGGGAGCAATTTTGCTCAAAAATTTTGATCCAGTAGGAAATCTATAGGAGAAATGCCTTGTCCTGCTGAGGCTCTGATACCATATTAAAATTGAGCTCACATGAATTTATGAACCAAGGAAAAAATCACAATAAGATTACACAAGCAATTTTAATCAAAATATGATATGAAATAGGGAAATAATGATTTGCAGCTGTAAATGCTTTCATTAATCAAAAGTAAAAATGGATGATTAATCCAATGTAATACATTGGTATTAATAACTATTCAATTCGAATACATGACAAATAAATTCAAATTGATTGACTCAACCTAACTGAATGGATAACTAAACATGTCTAAATCACTATTGGAGCCTAACTAGTTAGCTCCAGCTGTCTAAATCAGTTTCTCAGTTAGTTAGAATTAGTTAACTAGTATAACTAAATGTGGTAGGTGAGGAAAGGCTCATTCCCACATGTAGTTAATCAATTACTGGAACTAACTGAATATAACTGGATGTAACTGAAAGTAAATGTCTCCTAACTAGGCTTGACTAGTCACCAACTGATCTCAACTGAAGGAGGTTGGTTCTGGCACTCCCAGTGGCTCCTAAATTGTAGGGGTTGGTCTAGGAGGCACCTAAATTGATGCATGCAAGTGTAGTTAGTGGAATTTAGACTCAATCAGTGTTCCCCACACTCTAGTAACTAGTACATGTGGCCCAATTAGGCCATGTGGACCCAATGGGACTAGTGACTAAATAAAGACTGAAAAGACTCCTAATTTAGACATAATTGACCAAATTGGACAAGGGAGGATTATAATACTAACAGATATATGGTATTTCCATCCATGGTGTACAATAGTCAGTATCTTCCCAATTTAGCAAAAAATATCAATCTTCCTTGCATTTGGCATGTCAATTCCATCAACAAATTTGAAGTGGAGGTCCTGTTGGGGAAAGGTAGAATGAGGAAAGTGAAAGGTAATTGAATGGTGTAGATTTAATTTATTATACAATTAATTTTTCAATTTCACATATATATATTACTCATGTAATTTTTATTATTCCATCAGTATTTTAAGGTAAAGTTAATTTCCTTTAATGATAGCTAATTTACAATTCTTAATTGTTATTTTTTCATATAGTTGGTCAGATGTGGGATGCACTACATTTATACATTCGAAAAATCTTGATTGGATGGAAGAATGGATAGAACGGTGTACATAATCCTATGGTACCTTGTCATGGGAAGGGGTTTGTAAATTGATTAAGACAATGCATCGTTATCGAGAAGAATATCCCAGTGAGCTTACACAAAAGGAAATCGATTTAACATGTGGTTTAAAACATAGAAAGGAAAGTATATAATTTACCATGCTCATTTTTTTCATTGTTTCTCATTATATCAGTGTATTTAGCTCATTTATTTCTTATATATTTATTTACTGAGTTGCACATGATGCAGTTGATATGCCACAAGGCTATGTGGTGCAATGGTCATAAATTTTGCATCAAAAAGTTAGATGACAAGAAGAAAACATTTGATTGTGGGATAACTGCAGTTTTTCAAGTCACTAATGTTTCCTCTAGAAGTGACAAGCATCCAAAAGTATCTAAAAAATAGGTACTATGGTTATTTGGAAGATATAATTGAGTCAGTGATGATATTGATGATGATTATATAACCGAAAATGACATTGATAATGGTGTTTATATGAGCGATCCTTTTAACATTAGCGATTCTGAACCAAATGATGATACAGATGTTGTGTCAAATGAAGAAGAATATCAATGGCATTGTACCAATGTTGGAATCCAGGAGATGGTATGTGCATGATGGGACATATGATGATTATTCCAAGTATTTTTTATGCAACATCTCATTTGTCATATTTGTTGCACATTATCATATGTTTCTTTTTCTTTTACTCGTATCTATTATGTTGCACGTTGTCATATGTTGCATATTGTCATATGGTTGTAATAATTGTGTATTGTATATGTCTGAATCATCATCGTCATCATCACCATCACCATCACATTCACCATCAAAATCATCCTCATCATGATCATTGACATCATCCTCATCATCATCAATGTTATAATCATCATCGTCATCAATGTTATAATCATCATCATCATCATTGTTATCATCAGCATCATCATCATCATCATCATCATCATCATAATCACCATCATTATCTTCATTATCATCAGTATGATCTTCATCCTCCTCCTCCTCATCATCATCATATTCATTGTTATCATCATCGTCACTATCCTCCTCATCCTCCTCCTAATCATCATCATCTTCATCCTCATTAAAATCATCACAATCATCATCATATTCATCTTCATGATCATCAATGGTATTATCCTAATCATCAACAACAATGGTATCATCATAATCATAATCATTAATGGTATCATCATTATCATCACCATCATCCTCACCATCACCATCATCATCATCACCATCATCCTCATCATCATCAACAACATATTCATCCTTATCCTCATGAAAATCATCATCATATTCATCCTCATCGTCATCATCATTAGCATCATCATCATCTCCATCATCACCACCATCATCATCGTTATCATAATCCTCACCATACTCATCGTCATCATCTTCATTTATATCATCATCATCATCATTATCATCAACATCATCATCAGCATCATCATCATCATCATCTTCATCATTGTTAACCCAAAAAATCCCTCAGTAAGATCTACATGGCCTACACCACCTAAAGATATCCATTACACTACCCTCATTTGACCCCCACGCCCTTACAAAAGCTCAAAAACATGAAAAGGGCTTAAAAATCCCTAAAAAGAGCCAAAATAGCTCTCATAGGGGCTAAAACCTCCAAAAGGGGGATAAAACCCCTCAAAGGAACTTAAAACCCCCAAAGGAGCTAAGAATTGGGCGAAAGGGTCTTAAAGCCCAAAAAAAGGGCTAAAGCCCTAGCCAGGGGCTTGAAACCCTAAAATCTCAAGAAAAAACTATAAATAGAGGGGTGGAGGTCACTCTCAAAACACTCATTCTATCCCTATCATTATGCTGCCCATGTGAGTGCCTTGAGACCCTTTGCCTCTTAAGCCATTCACCCTCCCTCTTCTCCATTTCTCCAGAAGCCAAGCTTCCATCCGAAAGAGAGAGGTGCTTCCAAAGCTAGGGCATGGTGGCCAATTTCCACCAAGACTAAAGGTATACTTGTGTTTTCTTTCATGCTTATTGTAGTTTTCTAACTTATTTTGTTTGCAGGTTTGTTTGCTAATGATTTGTTGTAGGTTCTCCTTTGATTGCTTACACCCATCAGTTCACGTTTCCTGTTGTGGGTGTTTTCCTTCGAGCCCATAGTTAGACAAAGTAGTGGTGCCAGCGTTTGTTAAGCCTTGTGGTAGTAACGTAGTACATGGCCTTCTTAATGCTTAGCCATTTTAGTTGATATGGTTTGAATGCGATTCCAATGAATGATGCGCGTCATTTGGTGGCAGGTGGTTTCCGGAGATTGGTCAAACTACTACGGCGCAAAGGGAGATGGGCGGGTTGGTGAAAGTAGAGCCGAAACCAGTAGGATCGCAAGGAGGACAAGTGGAGTAGAAGACAAAAGTAGTAGCTACAAAGGCACAGACCTAAAAAAACTGATCAATTACCAAATGGTTCATGAGTGCATACAGAAAAGATAGAGGGATATGAAGCGTTTGGGGAACTGAAAGGTCGCATGCTTATGGGCAGCCCAGGCGGTTAACTATTTTAGCTTAAATATGTGAAAGTTAGAACTAACAGGGGCTTTTTGGCCCTGGAAAAACTTGTAACTTAATGCTTGCAAGAGGAACTATTTCGTTTTACAACCAGAGACTGCAAATTTTGCCTGTTAGAGGAAGTGCAATGTGGAATATGTCAATGTGATTAAATGAGCAATGTGAATGTGAACTATTTCATTTTCAGCTGTGTCTCATTAGTTGTAAGAGTGTTCTATTTTCTTGAACCTATGTTCTTGTCTGAATGTTTTTTCAGTACTTTTATGATGTTTTTCCACTATGAGTAATGAGAGTTTAAACTGTTGATGAGCTATCTTATCATACATATTTTTATTCATGTTTATATGTTTGGTTCTAAGAACAGCTATCTATGATTTACCATAACACATGAACAGGGGTGCATTACTCATGCATTAATACCCAGCTCTCTAGAGATAGTTTAGTTAGTATTTATTTTCTTATATGATTTGGATGTTTGTGAGTGCTAAGACGAGAGGTAAGAACCTGCGCATCACATTGTGACTACTCTTTGCATCTTTATCACCTTGCATTGTTAATTAGGTGCGTGCATATCATACTTCAAGTCAAAAAATACACAAATGTACACATTAGACCAGGCCGTAACCGGTAAAACCTTTTGTTTTTGTTACTTGACCTATAGTATCCGGACCGCAAACCGGACGGATTCCCTATACCAAACAGTCACGGGCTAGTTGGGAACGTTGACTGGGGAGAATCCCTTGCTGTTGTTGCCTATGATTTTCTAGGCCTCAATAGTTTTGGCACTAGAAGGAGGGCCGCCAGTGCATGGCTGGCCGAGGAAACCCGTTTTCCCCAGACTATTCCACCGGTAATAGTTCTGAAAGAAGTGGACTTCATAATCCAATTCCAGAAGAAAGGAATAGAGAACATCTATATTCTGTTGGCAACGAAGTTGTAATGAGCTGAGAAGACACACCAGGGAATATGTAAAGAAGATTGGAGGATTTCCAATTATCCCTGAATTGCCCATAAGAGAATATAAAAATAAAGATCATCCTATAGTAGAAGACTCAGTGCTGGTTGGAGACTGGGAAGAACTTGTAGAAACAGCCTTACAGGAAGTGGTGCTACCTTTGAATCAAGAAGGCCCAGATATCCTTCACAGTTCTCCTACTCACACTCCTATTGACTCACCTCCTCACTCTCCACCCGGACTCATGGCAGGAGTAAATGCTAATCCACCACCCAACCCACCAAATCCACCACCTTCCTGGAGAGCTAGATCACCTTTAAATCTAACACCTTTGCTACATGATTTACCTCAATCCTTTGAAAAGATGCTGCCCAAATTTGACCCAAATGAGAAGATACTAGTAGATGATCACCTACAAATTTTTTACTTGGCGATAGAAGGGTTGAGGGATGGGGAGTATGAGGATGTACTTTGTAGACTATTTCTACATACCCTTAAAGGAGCTGCAGCATCATGGTACTTCGGGTTGCCTGCAAACTCTATCCCTGATTGGGATACCATTGAAAGGATATTTAGGAGTAAATATGTGACTCAGAAGACTCATGCAGCTCTGATGAAAGGACTATGCGCCTTAAAGAAAGAGAGAAAAGAAAAGGTGCATATTTTCACACAAAGGTTTGCAGCATATCTCAAGAATTTTTCTGAAGCAGATAAACCTTTGGACAAGGTCTTGATTGAATATTATACTTCAGCTTTAGGCCCTGAGTTGGCCATGTTTTCCAAAATAAGGGCCAAGCCTACTTTGGTAGAAACCTATGCAGAGGCAGAAGTAGTGGAGGCTAAAAGAGAAAGTATCGAATATTATCCAGGACAGTTAGGAGAGAAAGGTGCGGGAAGGAAATCCTTATTGTTTACTAATACTAAGGAAGATAAATCGCCAGATTTTGAAAATATGGCAAAAATGATGCAGAAGCTTTCCAACAAAATCATAGATTTGGAGAAAGAGAAGGAAACAAAAAAGTTATATAAGCCCTATTATAAGAAAAGAGAGGATAACACTTAGTCTCAACCTCCTCCTCACAATGCTGCATCGATGAATCTAACAGAGGTAGGAATGGAAAAATTTTGCACTTTCCACCAACAACCACACTCTGAAAGGAATTGTCCTCAATGGATAAACTCAATGACATTGGTTATGAATCAGCTGTTGGATTCTAAGTTAACAAAAGATGGAGAAGAAGAAAGAAAAGAAAATACTACTTCAATAAAGGAACAAGAAGAGGAAACCATGGTTTTGTGGAATTCTGTTTCGTTATTTGATGCAGAAGAAGAAAAGAATCAGGGCTACAAGGACATCATGGAAACCAACGTGACAACAAGGAGCCAAGGGCCAATTAAAGAAAACAGTCTCATTCTCCCAAATATTAAAAGGCTGCAAAAGAATGTTAAGAAATTTCAAAATAATTCCGCAGCTGATAAAATTCCTGAATTCACAATTACCAACCAGGATCCTAGGCAGACTAATACGTTCGCCAAGCTCACTGAAGATAAAATGAATGTTGATAAGCCACATTCTACTAAATTGCTGATGGATTATGACATCGTGGAAGATATTAAGAAGGCGAGGGAAAACGTTTCACTATTTGAAATGTGTAAAGTGCCGCAGCAAAAATAAAGACTATTGGAAGCACTTGAAGCATTGGACGAGAAGCTGCCCACTGTCAATCAACCTCAGGAAGAAGAAGAAATCGGAGAAACCAGCATTGGACGTAAGTCTAAGAGAAAACAACCACCTTTCCTCCTCACTTTTGAAATTTTCAATCACAACGTACATAATTGTCTAGTAGACTTAGGGGCGTACATTAATGTCATGCCAATATCAGTCTGTAAAAGGATAAATGGGTAGCCTAATCCATCCACGTGGAGGGTTGTTCAGTTGGACAGGATGGATGTAAAGGTAATTGGTGAGATGGAGGATGTCCTAGTCTATTTGGCATCAAATGATAAAGTGTGCCAAGTCATTAATATTGTGGTGGATGATATACCAGACGTGTATGGTCTTGTCCTGAGCAGAGATTGGTCGGCCAAACTAAATGGATATTTTGCTTCTGATTGGTCACTCTGTGGCTGCCGTATAAAGGAAGTCCGAATCAAATTAATATTTTGAGGGAGCCTCACATGAAATACAATGTTACTCAACTCAAGGAGAAGAATGAACCAGTGGATTCTATGTTGGGAAATTATTTTATTGAGTTGGAACCGAGAAATTACCAAGCAGAAGAAGCCAGCAACACATTAGACACCCAGCCTGATCTCCTTCGATTTTCATAGGCTGATGAAATCGACTGTAACATAGTAAACTTAGTGGTAGGAATATATTCTCATGCAGAAGTTAGTGATTTTTGGACTTTGTTTTTTGATGGCTCTAAGAAGTTAGAAGGGTCAGGGGCCGGCTGTGTCCTGATTGACCCCAAGAATAATAAAAATTTCCTTTCCTGTATATTAGAGTTTGAATGTACGAATAATATGGCTGAGTATGAAGCATTTGTGCAAGGTTTGAGGAAAGCAATCGAATTAAAGGTAAGAAATATCAAAGTTTTTGGAGATTCTGAAATAATTGTTAAAAAGATCCGGAACCAAATACATTGTGTGTCCCCTCACCTGAAAGCGTATCAAAATGAGGTATGGGATCTGCTCAAATGTTTCAACGCATTTAATATTGTTTCAATTCCCAGACTTAAAAATGCAGCAGCTGACTTGTTGGCCACATCAGCCACTAGGCTGGTACCTACTAATAATCGATGCTCCGTTGAATTTCTTTTTAGGCCCTCGGTCCCTGATATGATCACCAACCTGCGAGTGTTCGACGATGATCAGCAGATAATAGAATGCCTAACAAATGATGAGGTATTTAAAGGGGCGATTATAGATGATGAAGAACATCATGCCGAGATGAAATATGATAATTTCATCCCAAGAGGAGTCAGAACCTTAGAAAGAATGTTCGATCTCAATGAAAAGTTCAGAAGACCAGCAAACGTGAAGACTCACAGATCAACTCTATAGTTCGAATTGATAAATTTAGGGACTGAGACGAATCCCAAATACGTGAATCTCGGCAAATGTTGTTCACCAGCAGAAAGAGATAAGTTCGTCAGTCTGTTCAAACAATATAAAGATGTTTTCGCCTAGACATACGAAGATTTGAAAACATATGACACCAACATCATTAAGCATGTTATTCCCATTAGAGCTGGCATCAAACTGTATAAGTAACCTTTAAGAAAAATGCATCCAAAATTGGAACCGCTGATTCAAAGTGAAGTTAAGAAATTATTGGATGCCAGAATTATTTTTAAAGTCAGACACTCGGAATGGGTCTTGAATCTGGTACCTGTAAGGAAAAAATATGGAGAGATCGGGCTATCCGTGGATTTCAGAAATTTAAACCGTGCTTCAGAAAAAGATAAATATCATGTCCCACCCATGGAGCAACTGCTACAAATGGTATCAGGGTCTGAAATATTTTCTTTACTAGACGGATTCTCGGGCTACAATCAGGTGTTAGTAGCTGAAGAAGATAGGTTGAAGACAACATTCAGGACCAAATGGGGAACTTTCACGTATAGAAGAATGCCCTTCGGGCTTATAAACACTGGAGCCACATTCCATAGGGCTATGGACATAGCTTTCCACGGTTTGATTGGATGTAGTGTGGTGATATACTTCGATGATATTACAATATTCTCAAAAAGGAGAGGAGAACATGCATTCCATCTAAGGCATATTTTTGAACGTTGTTGGAGATATGGCATCTCACTCAACCCCAAAAAATGTGTGTTTGTTGTCACGAAGGGTAAGTTACTTGGTCACATAGTTTCAAAGAATGGAATTTCTATTGATCCGAAAAGGATCAAGGCCATTGAACAGATTCCCTTGACCCATAATAAAAAAAGGATGCAATCATTTATGGGAACAATTAACTTCGTGTGAATATTTGTGCCTGATTTCGCTCAGATTGTCAAGCCTCTGCAGCAAATGGTGAAGCAAAATGCACAATTCAAATGGACTGAGATTGAAAAGAATGCCTTCAGCAAAATCAAGACTGTTGTTGCACACGCACCCTCCCTAAAAAGCCCAGATTTCGACAAAGACTTTATTCTGTATACCTTTGCATCCGATGATTCACTGGCAACTGTGCTTACCCAAAAGGAAGATGGGGGGGATGAATTCCCAATATCTTTCATGAGCACTGGTCTGCAATGGGCTGAATTAAATTACCCATCCATTTATAAACAAGCTTACGCAGTATTCAAAGCAGTGAAACAATTCAGGCCTTATATATTAAAAAATCAAACCAAGGTGATCGTACCATACCCAGCTGTAAGGTCCCTTTTTGTACAGAAGGAGTTAGGAGAAAGAAGGGGAAATTGGGTAACAGCTCTTCAAGAGTACGACCTCGAATTTAAGCCAGCTTCTATAGTTAAAGGGCAGGGACTATGCAAACTAATGACGGAAAATGGGAACAATAACGAACACTCCAGGGAAGACGAGGCCGAACTACATTTGATGGATGTATGCCCTTTGTTCACAGCTCTCGATTCTTGGTATAGGGACCTCGTGCATTACCTCCAGGCAGGACTGTTGCCAGAAAATCGGAATTCTAAGCAAAGAAGAGTGTTGCATCTTAAATCAGCTGCCTATCAAATTGTTGAAGGAGTATTATTCAGAAAAAATTATGACAGAGTTCTTCTTAGATGCTTAGAGAAAGAAGAAGCGAAGAAAGTGATGACATATTTGCATGACGGGCCTACTGGGGGACATTATTCAGGAGATACTACAGCTCACAAAATCCTCAGGGCCGGTTACTATTGACCTACGCTCTTCAAAGATGCACATGCACATGTCAGGAAGTGCGATATTTGCCAAAGGTGTAGTGGGAGACAACCTAAAGCAGCAGCACCCCTAAAGCTTGTGACGATCACTGAGCCATTCGAGCAATGGGGGTTGGACATTATTGGAGAAATAAAACCGAATTCCTCCCTAAAACACAAGTACATTCTGACTGCGACCGATTATTTCACTCGCTGGGTTGAAGCTGTCCCGCTACATAAGATAAATGAAGACGTGGTCATCAGTTTCCTACAAGATCATATCATGACCAGGTTTGGAGTTCCAGTTTCGTTAGTCTTTGATAACACTAAATACTTTTCATCAATTAAATTAACTACTTTTGCTCACGATAAAGGAATAAAATTGCATTATTCTGCTAATTACTATCCACAAGGAAATGGCCTGGCTGAATCCTCTAACAAAAATCTGATTAGAATTTTAAAAAAGACTGTAATAGAGAACCAAAGGAGTTGGAACTCAGCGCTACCAAATTCCCTTTGGGCTGATAGAGTCACCCCTAAGTCTTCGATAGGAGTGTCTCCATGTACCCTTGTTTACGGTAAAGAAGCCATTCTTCCTCCCAATATCATGCTACCTTCTTCCATGATAGCTCAAGAGTCTAGAGGATCAGATGATGAAGTTTTGCAAATAAGGATATATAATCTCTTGAAAGCATAAGAGGCTAGATCTAAAGCCAGAGAGCACTTTAAGCAACAGCAGGAGGTAATAAAGAGATGGTTCAACAAACATAAGGCAAGAACAAAAGAGTTTGAAATGGGAGATCTGGTTCTCAAGTGGGATCACCCCCATGACGAGAAAGGAAAGCATACTAAATTCTAGCCGTTGTGGGTAGGCCCTTTTCAAATTGCGGCAAAGCTTGGCCCTTCTACTTATAAATTGCAAGATCTACAGGGGTGGGAAGAGAACTTACCAGTAAATGGTTTGGTTCTCAAGCCTTATTTTTCTTGAGTTTCTTTGAGTTCTTCTATCTTGTATATAAATAATATGTTTGGATGTCTTTTGAGTCATGTTTTTCAGACTGTTTTAGTTTAAGTTGATTGAGTTCAATAAAGGGAACCAACCTACGGTTGCATGGGGAACATCAAAATTTTTGGGAATGATAAACATTTTTGGGTATCAGACTATGTGTTGATGTTTGTCTAAAAGAATTTCTTCCAGTTTAGCAGTTTTCTCGAATAGCTCTGTGTGCATCGAAGTCTTGCTTAACCCCTGTGAAATAAACCGGATTCAAAGAGTCTAGAATACTATGTTGAGGCTCCATCCACGTCACACTTAAAATGTTCTAAGGAGCGATAGCAGAGGACCCATGGAAATGAGCAAGGTGAACAGTATATTAAATATAAATGATCCCATGACAAGAAATGAATGCCAAAATGCAAATAAGAGTCAAAAAACTCCTATGAGAGCATCATACATCAAAGCAAATGCTGAATCATAAGTACTAAATTGCCGAAAGTTCCTCTCCGTTCGTGAGCTGAAACATGAAGCACACCGCTCACACAAAAGGACACTATGGGATAGAGGAACCTAAATTAAAATTCAGAAAGAAAGGCATGCAGGAGGACTCATATGGAAAAGGACAAAAGTCCAAAAGCACAAAAATTGCTAAAGTGGCATGGGAATGAGGAACAAACGAATATTTCTGTTTACCATATGCTACAATCCTGTGGTGTCCAAGCTATCAGCTACCTGAAGACAAAAGTAATAATGAAACTCATCCTCTAGCCTCGACAGAGTTATCTGGAGTTGAAAATGTTGTTTTCCACTCTCCCAAATTGGACTATCATCAATGATTAAAGGTACACACTTTTGTCATTTGATAAATCCAGATAGCTGGAAGAATTCAATAGAAGCATTCATTGTTAAACAGTCTGTCACTCAAAGAATAATCACCCAAAGATCTAGGTTCACCAGGTAATCGCCAATTGTTGCAGCTGCAACCGTTCTCGCCAAATTTCTTAAATTTTGGGCCCCTCCTCATGATTTAGCGTTGTTTTTAATCGTTAGATCCTTTGAACCTTTTGTTCATGCTTTAATGTTGGATGATTTTAAAGGATTGACTCTCAGCCTGTTTTCGGAGGTTGTGTGTGTTTGAAATTGTTTGGGTCACCTATTGTGAGTTTGGTTTTGCTAATGGATCTTTGAAAGGCCACTGTTTCGGAGGTGAAATGTAATTTGACCGCTGTTGATTTTTAAACTGTCTGAACAATCAATTTTATGTTAATCGGGCATCATACTATGTTAAATCGGTGGCTGCTGTCCATTTCCCTTCCACCGTTGCGGCTCCCAAAGCAATTAAGCGCCCGATGTGTAAAGTGCTCCACTCGTCGATGTGTGTCGGCCCTCTAGTCGCATGTTTATAACCTTTTCGCTTCCGCCATTGCGGCTCCCAAATCAACTAGCCACCCAAAGTGAAAATCTCTCCACCACTGATGCAGGTCGCTTGTCCGTAGTCTTTTCCTTTCCCACCGTTGCGGTTGTGTGGAGCAATTGGCTTCCGATGTCAATATCTTCTGAGTTTCGATTAAGATTATTCCCGCCCGTGGGTCGCGTGTCCTTAACCTATTCTTTTCCGCCATTGCGGTTGTGAATAGGTATACCCTGTTGAGGTTAACGCTCTGAGCCTCCGATGAAGTTCACGTTTCCTGTCGTGGGTGTTTTCTTTCGAACCCATAGTTAGACGAAGTAGTGGTGCCAGTGTTTGTTAATCCTTGTGGTAGTAACGCAGTACATGGCCTTCTTAATTCTTAGCCATTTTAGTTGATATGGTTTGAATGTGATTCCAATGAATGATGCATGTCGTTTGATGGCAGGTGGTTTCCAGAGATTGGTCAAACTACTACGGTGCAAAGGGAGATGGGCGGGTTGGTGAAAGTAGAGCCGAAACCAGTAGGATCGCAAGGAGGACAAGTGGAGTAGAAGACAAAAGCAATAGCTACAAAGGCGCAGACCTAAAAAACTGATCATTTACCAAATGGTTCATGAGTGCAGACATAAAAGATAGAGGGATATGAAGCGTTTGGGGAACTGAAAGGTCGCACGCTTGTGGGCAACCCAGGCGGTTAACTGTTTTAGCTTAAATATGTGAAAGTTAGAACTGACAAGGGCTTTTTGGACCTGGAAAAACCTGTAACATAATGCTTGTAAGAGGAACTATTTCATTTTACAACCAGAGACTGCAAATTTTGTCTGTTAGAGGAAGTGCAATGTGGAATATGTCAATGTGATTAAATGAGCAATGTGAATGTGAACTATTTCGTTTTCAGCTGTGTCTCATTAGTTGTAAGAGCGTTCTAATTTCTTGAACCTATGTTCTTGTCTGAATGTTTTTTCAGTACTTTTATGATTTTTTTCCACAGTGAGTAATGAGAGTTTAAACTGTTGATGAGCTATCTTATCATACATATTTTTATTCATGTTTATATGTTTGGTTCTAAGAACAGCTATCTGTGATTTACCATAACACATGAACAGGGGTGCATTACTCATGCATTAATACCCAACTCTCTAGAGATAGTTTAGTTAGTATTTATTTTCTTGTATGATTTGGATGCGTGTGAGTGCTAAGACGAGAGGTAATAACCTGCGCATCACATTGTGACTACTCTTTGCATCTTTATCACCCTACATTGTTAATTAGGCATGTGCATATCATACTTCAAGTCAAAAAATACACAAATATACACGGTGGACTGGGCTGTAACCGGTAAAACCTTTTGTTTTTGTTACTTGACCTATGGTAGCCGGACCGCAAACCGAACAGATTCCCTATACCAAACAGTCATGGGCTAGTTGGGAAGATTGACTAGGGAGAATCCCTTGCTGTTGTTCCCTGCAATTTTCCAGGCCTCAACACATGGGTGAGTATGAGTGGATCTAGGAAGCAATAAATGCTCCAAAAGAGCCAAAAACACTCAAATACAATGCATGGGAAACTTTGGTCACACACATTCCCTATTTTAAGGAGTGGGAGCACACCAAGGACTAAACTATCATAAATGAGGGTGCATATGTCTCCTGAATGATCAAATGTGGGCACTTGGGTGCATTAATATGTGCAAAACCACCAAATACCTTGCTAGACCAACATAACCAAGGTTTGGACCATATGACATAAGTACAAAACAAATAAAAGTGTGTCCTAGGTGTATGTAACCATGGTACTTGGTGGTATAATGCTCTAACAAAATATTTAGAGTTTTGTTACAAATTTATTGATTTAGTTGGTGCATGGTCATATTTTAGAATTGAGGTTTATAATGTGAATGTTATTGCTTAGTTCATTTTTTTCTGAATATGTGTGACATCTTTAGAGGACTATAGTTATCCTCAAGGGGCTAGCCACCCCTTCCTGATTTAACCTGAGGAATATGAGATGACCATATCGTTTATAATTAGTTTAGATCTAATAGATTCATGTTATTGTTGTTTTAGCATTATTTTTTTTCATTAACAACTTAGATATTATATATATTTCTAATATTATTATTGTTTTTCTTTTCAATACTTTAATGATTGCAGCTCTTTATTTGATAGTATTGTGCTGATTAAAATAATTAATATACCTATATTTTTGTTTTTTTTAATTTATATGTGAAATTTTTTTCACTTTGTTGCATGGATTATTTTTTAATATGTGTGACATCTTCCAATGACCATGGTTATCCTCACGGGGATGGCCACCCCTTTCTGTGTTAACCTGAGGAAGATGAGATGAGCACATGAGCTTCCTTATCTAGTGATTATGATTATGAGCTTCCAATCTTTGCATGAGACACATGAGATGTATGACCACATATAGTTGAGAAGGTCAGGTAACCTACCCTCACCCTGACTTGATGTGCATGAGCCTAGTATGACTTCGTGTTTCCTTGTTATGTTACGTTGACTTGCATGTTTACTTGTATGTGATTTTGATCCTTGCAGTGACTCGTGATTGACCCTTTCATGGTAACATTGAGCTCTACAACCCTTAAATGTTGATGTCCAGCTTGTTGATGACTAGTGTGACTCGTTATGATTGTTTTCCACCCTTATGTTTACCTCAATATCTATCCTTAGGTGCCTTCCACCATAGTGCTAACTTATATGACTTTTTTGGAGTGCTTTGTTGTCGTTTTTTTATTGTGAGTAGGTCGTATTGTTGTGTTGCTACTCTTTTATATTTGTGAGGGTTGGATGATCTTTTTTAGGGTATTTTCTAGTTTTGGGTTCTCTCCTTTCACATGTATGTTGGTCTAGTTGAGCCTCATGCAAGTAACCTAATGCTAAGAGGTTGAAGTCCGTTCAATAGAAGCTTTTTTCCTGAGGATAAGGGAGTTATGCCCTAATATGTAATGTTGATTTTATAATTGGATTAGATCTGATATATATTTCTATCATTATATATATATATATATATATATACTGTTATTGTTTTCAGTACTTCAATGGTTATTGTAGCTCATTGTTTTTGGGACAAGCTAGAAATTAAGGATATTGAGATATGGTTTTTCTTTTCCAAAAAAATTACATAATTTTATTGTACTTTAGTGATACATACAAGGGCTTATTCTATATCCTTATAGTTTGTAAAGTGAAAGGCCATATTTGTTGGAAAAGAATTCACTCAAAAAGAGGGGGTTGATATTGACGATACTTTTGCTCCAATTTCAAGATATTTTGGGATGCATGGGCAAGACCCAAGTTTGCTCTGTGTCTCTTTGTTTCCATGCATGGTTACCTTTTATTGATCCTATTTTTTTTCTCTACAATGAATTAAAGTTATGATAATATATCAAGTCTCTAACATGTTCAACAGGAATTTCCAACTCAATATAGCATGGCTCTTCATCAAGCTTCACCCATGAGAGAGGTTCTTATGCATGATGGCATATCGCTCAAGAATATATCAATAGGTAAGGTGCATTACTTGAGAGTTACACTATAGTATGTTCTTCCAATTCCCATCATTATGCGGGGTGTTAATTTAGAATTTGGTGTGAATTTGAGGGGGTGGAATAATGTTGTCCATAAAACTCCATTCCCATCTAGTGGCATCATATTTTTAGAAGTCTAGTATTCATTTTGGAGGTCATAACCTATTGAAATTATTCTTATATTAGATGCTACTTATGGTGGTGTCTTCTTTAAAAAATTGGAAGCAATTGTACAATTCTTATCCTTCCTTCACCTTAGTACTTCATGCCTTGTAGAGCCTTACCAACAATAACCAAACCCCCATCCTAGAATACCAAATTCATGAATACTACCTCTACAAATTAAATAAAATGTGTTCCCCATCCTCCAAATTGCTTGATCCTAGTCAAGGAATCCCATTCCTCATCCAATGGTGGGAATTTTCACACTCATAAAACCCTCCATCACTTACAATGCTACTTTTGTTGGCCATCCTTGCACAAATTTGTATAAGACTTAATTCGTCATGCTAAACATGCCAATCATAAATTTTACATTTATCAACCTCGCCATATTCCTTCTCACATTTGGGAGTCCATTTCCATGTATTTTATCAGTGATGTCCCAATCAAGGTATTGGACACCAATGTCATTTATTACCACAATGAGGCGTTCAAATTTCCCTAAAATACCTATTATTTACCTAAGATTAACTATGGATGTAACATCAATACCACAACAAAATATGAGTACAATGAAGTCCTAACTTGATATATATCAGCAAGAAATATCAAATTTGTTGGATATAACATCTTGTAGATGACTTGAAGTGATGGTTTTAGTGCCAATAATTCATCAAGTACCTTGATGAAGATATTAGACCCCCTTCGGGTGAGAATAGACCCCTTAAAAAGTCCCATTTTGAGTTGGAATAAACCCATGTTCAAGTCTAGAAGTGATATGACAATTTTTGAAGATGACAAGCTTTGAAAATATGCCGATAGTTCAAGAGTATTGAACAACAACTGTATTAGAGGATGTATGGTTGAATTGTTGCGGTACGTGTATGTGTATATTAATCATGAAGGGATGTAAATTTAATATGGTGGGTGGTTAGATATAGATTACATTGTATAGTTGTGCATCATCATCCATCCATTATGTTGGCATTTTAAAATTCCCTCAAATACCTACTATTTGGAAGACCCTCTCCTCTCCCAAATGATTGTGCATGATATAAAAATTCCCAACAGTGAATGCAATTGAATTTGTATTGTATTTAATACTTTTAGAGGTTGAATATGAAATTTATCATTTAGATTGAATGGTCTTCCATACTACCTATTTTCCTAGAGAGGAATATACTAAGTATATTTTTCATGAGGACAACCTTATATTGTCAACTTTAGAAGAGATAGGCCTTGGATATGACAATGAAAGTATATATATTCAATCATCTATGAATGTGTGAAAATACAATGCAATTTTAAATGTTTTTCAAAGGCTATAAACATTAGTTTTTAATGATTCCAACATCACTATATGATGATTATCTTGAATATTCTATTTGATCCAAGCTTTTCCTTGCTATATGATGATTATCTTGAATATTCTATTTGATATATTTTCTACCCTTATGGAAAATTTAGTGACCATGTCATCAAGGTTGAGGTAGGAATCCATTTTTTGAATGTTCATCTTATACTAATGAAGACATTGAATTTCAACTTGAAACTAACATCAAAATTTCTAATTATTTTGAGTTATTTTATGTTTCTATTGAGAGGTGGAAGGAAAAATTGATTCTAAAGTTGATCGTTCAAGATGAGATATAGGATACTTTACTCCTCAAGTTTGAAAGAGAAAGTTATGGATATCAGTGAATTCCTTTTCTTTAAACAAATATTGTGTCTTAAGTTGATGTTTGGACTTAGGTTCTAGTATAGTTTTTGTATCAACATGACTTCATATTAGAATTTCTTTTTCAAGCATTATTGGAGGCCATGTTGCAGTTATAAATAAATATTTATTTCATCATTTCAAATGGTATTTTCCATGAATATCAAGTCTTAAACATACCTTTTACACACACACACACACATTGAAAATTATTATTAGATAAATTGATAATTTCTTCTTCTTTCAAGCTATAACTGTTTCTTTGCTTTTATTGTTCATAGTTTTTTACTTTCTGGTTTCAACTCTTTTTATTCATTTTTCAGTACTTTTAAGTCTACTTATATCCTCTCCTTTTGTTATCATTGTGTAGGTTTTCGTAGTCATTTCTCCATTCATTGGGGAGTGATTTTATTCAATTTAGAAATGCTTCAAAGCTTCACAACTTTCAACATTGTAAGGTTATTCATGATTATGATTTAAATTCTCATTATCATTCTTCTTATGGATACTTTATGGAACTTCACTACTTCATGTGGATTCTAGATGTTATGGTGTTTTCATATTAACACTTCTCTTCATCAAACCAATTTTTTATTCAATAAGTCACCATCAAAGATATTATAAGGTTGACATCAATGACAACTAAAATGTCCAACAATGAAATCATTAGTGTGCAAATTCTTTGAATGAAAACGTTTATGGATTTGTTTTCATTGTTTATTATGGTGATTGGTTCTTACCTCTTGAATGGCATAAACCTAGTACAAAAAAGTGTTAATATACTAGAAATGCTAACCTACACTGATATATATCCTTTAAAAAAAATTGTGTTGTTCTTTTGTTCTCCCTTTTCTTCTATTCAACAACCTGAGATTGCCAATATATTATTTGTTTCATGAAAATATCTAGAACTTGTGCAATGTTCAACTAATTAACCTTGAGTATTATAAAAGAGCTTTTGTGAGACAGTTATGCCACAGTTATATCCTTTCATTCAGATGATCATGATATATTCATTTGGATTTGTAGGTATTGACATGAACTTAAGATTAGGAATCAATGAATTTTTCTATCCATCTTGATGCCATATTAGTATATGTATGGGTTCCATATTCCTGTCATTTGACTTATTCTCTTAATAAAAAATCAAAACTTCATACCTCATCAAATATAATGAAAAGATTGTTTCTCCAATTTCATCATGTTTTTCTACCTAGAAATAGTCATTATGAGGTAGTGAAAGGGAATCATTGAAAATCCATTTCACCTATCCAACCCAGTGGTGAAATGTTTCAAACAATAAAAACCTTTTGGAGGTCATCACCTATTGATATTCTTCTTAGATTAGACGTTGATTATGGTGGTGTCTTCTTTCTTTATGTTAAAATATGCGGAAAGCATGACTATACCGATGGGAATGACTTGGTAGTTATGTATCTCGACCACGGGGACTTCACTTGTTGACCAATATACTATCAGGTTAGTTCATATTGTAAAATTATCAAAAATCGAACCAATATATTGCAGGTATTGGGGGGATGAGGGGTTTAAGGTGGGGCTGGGTAGGTTGGTTTATAAGGATTGAGCTATAAAAAGGGGTGGGGAGGAGGTTTTAAGTATTGGGATGGGGTTTCAACAAAAAGAGTTCAGGCCAATATCTCTTGAAATTAAGGGTATTCTTTAATATCCCACGATCGCACGAGCTATGTGAGAGGTTCACTAAGTGAAGTCCCCATGATCCCGACAATGATATTTCATTGCGATAGCGACGAGACATCATCTCTAGCATGGAAATATCGTCGCTTTGTGCGGGTTGTCACTATAGTGACACTTAATCGTCGCTATAGAGACACTTAGCCATCACTAAAGTGATGGGGAATCCATCCCTTATATAGAAAGTTTGTCGCTATGCGCATGATAGGTTGTTGGTATAGGAACAATGGTTTGTCACTAGAGCAACGAATCTTTGTCGCTATAGAGACGGAAATTGATTTGTAATCCATCATCCATGGACGCCATGTGTCATGTCTTTCATGTCGCTATAGCGATGAATAGTTCGATGTGTGCCTATGGGGTGACGTTTGTCGCTATTGCAACAAAAAAGTGTTGCAATAGTGACGATTTAACATGGGAAAAATGTGCACATGTACTAATGATTCAAATCTCAAATAAATTCATGTTATGAATATTTATCTACTTTATTTTAGTAGGATTGATCAACCCTTATTAATATATGTTAGTGTGGATTAATTCACACCCATACTCAACATAGTAAAACACAACTTTTAAATTCTCCTTAAAATGGTTTGCACAACCATAGTATGGATTCCACATCCATACTTATCATGGTAAAACATATCCTTAAACTTTTCTTTGAATGGTTTCCACAACCCTTCAAACCTAAGAATCATAGATACCTCTGCTTTACTAATTGGGAAACACCACACCCTAGTATTTGAATAGTTTCAAGTTATTTGATGAAAATCACTAAACCAAAATGAATTATTACCAAACACACAGAAATTAGATCAAATTCATCACATGAATTTCATTCTTATTCACTAATAATATATTCACAAATCAAATTTTAACTCTTTAACATTATGGCATGCATTGCTTGTGAACCTACATTCACAATTAAAAGTGGCATACCTCAAGATAACTCACATGGAGCTCCTATTACGGAAGATAATTGAAGAGTCAAAATTAACATGTTGATCTCAATCATCACATTAATTGAATCTTGACTCGCAATTCGTACACATTACCAATGCACACATAGTAAGTCATCATACCATAGTCCATATTAATTTTTTTTCTATGCATGGTTTCAACTAGTAAACATGGATATTTAACCCATACCATGTTGATAATGACACATTAACCTTATAAGAAATTACATATACCCTCCACATATATCCATCAGACAATAAAGCCACTCACAAGCTTGGCTTTAACCCTCATTACTTAAGCACATATTTCCATAGCATCTCTTTAAGTTTTTTAATTGTTTAAAAAAACTACAAATAACATAAGGGAGTATTCCTTCTTTCAACAAAATTCTAGATGACTTAATATAATAGTCACAACAATAAGGTCACATGCACCCAAGTCAACATACACAACAATTCAACATGCAATCCAAGTGAAAATTTATACATCATTATACCAATGAGCATGTAGGAACATTAGGCCCCAATGTTGTAGCTCGCTTCGATACCATATGTAAGGTACCACCTTACCATCTACCAAAACGTCCAAAAATTAAACTTAAAACATGACATTTTTATTACTATTATTATTATGAGTAGCTCATGTGTCTTATCAAAATCATATTCATATAGGATTTAAGGTTATCATAATTCCATGAATCCTAGATGATGACTTTCTCATTTCATTAATTTCATAACACAAAATTAATATAATAATAAGGAATACAAATTTTATAAGATTGAGCCTAAGCATATATTTTCTCACAATTTGAGAGGAAGATATCATTGATTAAACTCTTTCCTTGATTGTATTATTTAGTCAAACACGTTAGTATATGGGACTAATATCTCCATTGAAAGAGTCAACCACTTCAACAAACCATCTACTTACTTCAACTATGCATGGATATCACTTCACTTTTGCACCTCCATTATTTGTTTGAGTTTTTCCTAAAATACTTGACACCTATGCTCTTAACACTCCTTCATAAAACTTGTTTGATATAACACTAGAATTTTGATAAATGGAATGTAACTTCAATTTTTTAGCAATCAATATGCTAGCTCTGTAAATTTAATAATACCCAAAAAAAGAACATTAAGACCATAGTAATTTTTCTTGCCCAAATCGTGATAGAGGTAATTCATCAAACACTTTACTTCTATGTTTAGAATCTCTTAACATTTGTCCATATGTAATTCACTAATACATATGAATTGAAGTCATGGTTTCTTATATATATTATGTAAAACTATCTACCATAAATACTTAAAAACACACCTTCATTAATTTCACAACTCAATCAAGCAATAATCATCTTCTACTTATGAACAATGCTTTCCGGTTCATGACTTTTGTCAAACACTTGACAAAATGTTTCAAATGATAAATTAAATGGTGGAGATATTTCGTCAAATAGTTAGTAACCACTACCTACAAATGTTTATTTCTAATACATTTCAATATTTTAATAAATAAAAACTAATATCATCTACACATTTATCAATTTGGAAAACATAAGAAATATTAGAAACATTAGTCCTTAAGATGTAAAGTTATCTTATAGCAAGAATGGGGAAAATTGTAAATTTAAACTAAATCCACAAGTCAAATGACAAAGTATGTTCACCGAATCATTTACCAACACTTAGGTGATAAGCTCATACACATCATTGGGACGTTTTTACAAACACTTATAAAATATGTAATCTACAGCCATTGAGTCGATTTAATGAATAGCTAGCATGCATAATTTTACTATCACAATTTAATAAGTAAAATCACATAAAAAATTACAACCACCTAACAACAAGTAACCTACAACCATTGAGGAAATTTAACAAATAGTCAGCATGCATCATTTTACTAACATAATTCAATAAGTAAAATCACATAAATATTTACAACCACTTAGAATCAAGTAACCTACCCTCATTTAGGAAATTTAACAAATAGTTAGCATGCATAGAATAGTAACTCATTTCAATAAGTAAAATTACATAAATTTTTACAAATATCAAATCCAACCACAAATTAGATTTTGTCCTAGAAAACAACCCACTGTTTTTCTAAACCACTTTTATTGAAAATCAAAACAAGGGTTACAAATACCTTGTTCCTCCTAGAAAACAACCCATTGGTTTTCCAAACCACTTTTATTGAAATCAAAACAGAGGTTACAAATTGTTATAGGACTTTTTAGTCAATGTGGACAAAGACCAAAGTACCTTGTCTGAGTGACTTAAATCTAGAACAAAAAGAGATTGATTGTACAAACCTTCACCTAAGTCAATCAAACAGTAAAAATGGATGAGTGTAGAGAGAGACTCGCCTCTTACACAATGGTTTTCCTTGTGATTCTATTAAGAACCCATGTCAACCCTCCTCTTTATTTTGTTAGTATAATTTATTGGACGCATATGCTTTGTAATTCGTCTTGTTAGTATGTTGTATTATCCCACATTCATGGGTAGTAAGTAATAGTTGTTAAGTCATCCAGTTAGTATGTTGCATTATCCCACATTCATGGGTAGTAATAATTGTTTAGATTAGAATTAGTATATAAGTACGTGTTGATGCTTAGGAAGGCATCCAAGAGTTTTTTGTATTGAGCTTGCTCAAAGGAGGTTGCCCCCTCGAAGTGGTCTGCAATAAATAAAATATCTTTGGTGCTCTATTATTTCTGTTATATCATGCATTATCATTGTTTATTGTAGAAGGTTCCTCACATTTGGTATCATATCACTTTCTTGGGCTCGCTGGGTGGAATTTTTTCGAAAAAACATTCTTCTATCGTGCTTCCTGGAGCTGTGGTTATTGCAGTAGTGCTTCTTCTTTGCATCGGTATTATTCATTCGGATCAGGGACTAAGACCTATCCTCTTAAATGTGGGAAGTACTTGGGCATGGCCCTAAAAATCATTGCGAGGAGTACCATAGGAACCCTGAAGTAGTTGGCCATTGAGAGGACCTGCCAAGCGAAAAGGGAAACGACCCCTACCTTATTGCCTAGTTTGCACTTGTGAGGTAAACCAAGATCTGTCATTTGTGGCAAAGCAGTTATCAGTTTTAACTCGGTCATGGAGGGAGGGGTACTGCCCTAATACACAAGTCGTTAGACAACATTGGTGGTTGAGTGAATCCCCTGAAACTTTAGGAACTCGAACATACCTGGGGTCCATATATATTTCCAGTTGATAAAGTGCATTTTTTCTAGTCACCAAAGATCATCTCCACCAAAAACAATTCACTAAAAATTGTCCATATCTTCTTTGTTTTAGCTCCATTTCCCTTGAAAATTCACAGTAACCCCCGTAATTCCATTCTACATATTCCTTCCTTGAGGACCCTATCCCAAATTCCACTTCTCAAAGCCTGAAATTCCACATTTGTCTATTATTAGGATTTGTCATAACTTCTCTGATTCTCACCCAATCGCCTTCAAATTGTGACACCTTGTTTGTTTCCCAATTCTGCTTCTTTGTCCCTCTCTGGAAAATTCTCCAATTCCATCACCTCGCTTCTAAAATTTGCATTTTATGCTTCCATGTCCCTCTAAAAGTGTCTAAAACCTAGTCAAACCCCAATTACCCCCCTAGTTTTTTCCAAACTCAAAATTTTCCTCTTCTAAAACCATTTCTATTTTTGTTTTTCTACCCATTTCCAAAAAAAAAATGCTTATGGTTGTCACCCATGCAGGAGAAAATAAACAAATGGAAGAAGAACTTGCCACCCTCAAGGCCAAATTTGAAGATCAAGATCAAAAATTCCTCGATATCCATCTTCAGCATTCAACCATGAGCAACCGACGACGGCCTGAGTCTTTTGAAAACACCGAGTTCTCTGATTCTAGCAACTTTCGTGGGTCAATGGTTGATTTTCAGCGCTTCAATGGTGATGATCCAACTGGATGGATTAACAAGGCAGAATAATATTTTAGTCTGCATAACACTTTTGATGCCAATAAAGTTCCACTTGCATCCTTTCATTTGGAACATGAATCCCTTCAATGGTTTTGTTGGTACATAAAGGCTCGCACATAGCTAAACTAGAAAGAATTTTGCCAAATCCTTTTGCAATGATTTGTCCCTAGTGCTTTTGATGACCTCACAGGAGCACCCACTAAACTTCGCCAAACTAGCACGGTGAGGGAGCATCAGACAGAATTTGAGAAACTGGACAATCACATAGAATTTTTTCCTAATACATTCTACAGGAGTTGTTTTATCAGTGGTCTGAAGGATGCAATCCAATTTGAGGTTAAAATTTTCGATCCCAACACAATGATGGAATCCCTAGGGTTGGATAAGTTGGCAGAGGACAAGATCATGGCTCAATAGCGCTCCAAATCCATTTTTGTTCCATTCAAAAATATGGTTCCTCAAAGACCTCCAATTCCTCCAGCTCCTAGAACCACTCCTATCAAGCATTTGTCTGAAGCTAAGATGTGGGCACGTAGGGAAAAAGGGATTTGTTATAATTATGATGATAAATTCACCTGGGGAAATCGATGTGCTAAGAAAAATATCTATACCTTGGATGTGGATTCTCCACATGCACCTAAAATTTTGATGATGATCAGGATCCAATAGATGTTGAGGGTGACATTCAGCAACTTCCTGTTGACCTTCCTGCTCAAGGCAACCAGCCAGAGATATCTCTCCATGCATTATTCGGATTCACCACCCCACAAACCATGTGGGTCAGGGGTTCCTTAAAAAAACTCCCTATTACAATACTCATTGATTCTAATAGCACTCATAATTCATTGATCCTAGGATCGCCAAACAAACTGGTTGTTTTTTCCATCCTTGCTCCAGCTTTGAAGTCATGATTTCCAATGGGGGCACCTTACCTTGCAAATGGAAGTGTTGTAATGTGTGAAACTATATTGGGGATTATAACTTATGCTCTCACATGTTTTCCTTTCCCTTAGGTGGATGTGATGCGGTTTTGGGCACTCAATGGTTACGTGCACTTGGACCCATTTTATAGGATTTTTTAAACTTTGGATGCATTTTTCAATCAATGGGAAAAAACACACATTGAGGGCTTACAACCAGGGTCTCTCAGCATCATCTCACATCGCATGGAAAATACCCTTAAGAAAATTTTACTTGGTGTCATCGCTCATCCCCATTTCATTCAGATGCAAACTTCAACGCTCTCAACTACTCCCTTGGCTCTCCAATAAATTTTGGATCGATGTGCATGTGTGTTTGCTGAGCCAGTGGTATTTCCACCTTCAAGACCAGAGGACCATATTATTCTACTCCTTCCTAGAAGCATCCCTCCTAACATCAGGCCTTATCGCTACTCATTTTACCACAAGACAAATATTGAGATGCTTGTTCGGGACTTACTGTTGGCAAGGGGTTTGGGACAAGTGAGTTGCGCAGCATCGCGGCAGCTGCACAAGCTCACGCGGTACCACGCAAGGGCAGATTGGCGCGATAAGCGGGAACATAACCGTTTTTTAATATTTTATGTATATTTTGACCAAGTTTTGTTGCAATAGGTCAGTAGAGGTTAGAAGTCAGTTATTAGTGGACCCTTGATGTAATGGAATAAGCCTATTTATAGATCCATTTTTGGAGATACATAGAAAGTGAGATAGAGATACAGCATCATATGTGAGCAGTTGTGAACAATTATATTGCATGTGAGATTGTAAGGGATACGATCTAGTTCGATCTGTCTTATGGAGACTTTCCTGTCTTTACTGCGATTTTATCTGGGCTTCTTTCTGATGTATGCAGCCTCCGGTTTTTTAGAATGATTATGTGATGTGGTGTCTTTGTGCAAGATTGATATATGATGAAATGTGTATGGCTCAATTATTTTCTATTGTTATGGATCTTTTGTGATGTTGTGGATCTGTTTTGATAAAATGACTTGTTATAGATGTGATTCAGTGTCTTTCTACTATATCAATGCGATTTGTTGGTTTTAAGTTGCTATAAGTTATGCTTGATGCACTATGAAGAATAATGCTGCGATATTTTGATACTGTATGAGGACTGAATAAATTATGATATCCCTCCTTTGGATCCCATATCCTCCTTCACAACTGTCAGAAACTCGGTTCTGACAGATCTCCCTTGAACGCCTCGGGTGATACCTCGTCTGCTCCACAGACGTTGCCGGGCAGGTTAAAACCTGTCTGGGTCAGTGCTCAGGGAGAGTGCACTGCAGGGTGTCGATAGAGCGAGAACCCCTGTCGACAAAGCTTTGTTGGTGGGCTTCACCAGAAATGGTTTCGTTGCTGGGACCGAGTCGCAATTAGGAGGGGGATATGTTCTAGCATCTAACTCGATCCAAGATCGAAGGATGGTGCGATTTGAAGTTATGGGAGTTTTTTGAAGCTGAAAATCGGAATCCTAAGCTGTCGATGGGACACTAGTTGGATATATATATCCACAACGGTCCTCATGAATGGTTCTTTTGTGAATTCTTTGTGCTCTTACAGGAATGATTGGCGAAATTTGCTAAGCGGAAGATAAACTTTCAAGGAGGAGAGCCGACATCCTAGACCCCAAAATTAATCCAAGCGCTACAAGAAACCAGCAACAAGGCATCATGGGTAGTTGAGGTATGGTTGGATGGTATCTTAGAAGGATAAATCACTGAGTTTGTTGTTGATACTAATAAATATTTCACTGAGGCGGAAACGGAGTTTTTCAGTGGACCTTGTGGAAGGTTCCTATTGTCGCTACAACTATCGATTAAGCAACTAGTCTATGAAAAAGGTATCCTAAAGATGGACCAAGAGTAGTGGAACTCTGGTGTGCGGGGGATGTAGGCAGCACGACAGAAAGGGGGGAAATGCATAAGGGAATAAAGGGTAGATGGGCATGAGTTCTGGTGAGAATGTAAAGGTCGTCGAAGAAACAAGTGGTTTTACGAGGAGAGGAGCAAGGTTTCGACAAAAGAGGCAGAGGATGGGAGAAATTCCTGCTAAATTCGAACTGCGATACCATGAAGAAAAACCACACGAGATGAAGCGACCTTTTTGTGATGACGAGGACATATAGGCCCAGGCTACACCCAAAAGAACAACAGGATCGAACCCCAGTAGTAACATGTCTACTCCTCCGTGCACTACTCCACCACAAGGAAGGAACACGCATTCTACGTCGACATTCCCGACGTGTCAGCAATAGTCTAGTAATAGAGCACCAACAGGAGGAAGAAGGTCCCAAATGGTGGGAGACAAAATGAAGTTTCCAATATTCAATGGAAATGGTACCAATGATCCGGAGCAGTACTGGTTCCTATCCGAAGTGATCTATACCGCTTGATAAACTATTGATGATGATGTCAAGAAGAGTCAGCTAGCCACTACTCTAAGGGGCTATGCATTGGAATGGCTTATGAGATTCACATGGGTGTCTCAGGGAGGTACTACAAATACACTGGACGAGATCAGAACAGGGCTATTCGAGGAATTTAAGAAGCTGAAATCCGAAGCTCAGTACATTACTGGATTGAAAGACATCAAACAATTCCCTAATGAAACAATTTGGGATTTTGATCAGCAATTTAAGACATTGATGGCTCGGGTTAGTTTTCAGATGAGCGATGTTCAGCATAAAGAATTGTTTATCGCAGTGCTTGTCCCACATATCCAGAAACCACTAATGCAACAAAATATTGTGATGCAAAGCGAGGCTCTGGAAACCGCGATGAAATTGGAGGCATCGCCAGTAGGGAAATTGTTGTTGGAATGAATCAAATTCAAGTGCAGTTGGCTAATTTAACGCTGCAATTGCAAGACATCAAAAAGACTAAGGAAGATCATGATGATCTTTGGTGCACCCATTGCCATGCTAATGGACATACCAAGGATACTTGTCTGACATTTTGGAACTATTTGTTGTCAGGATCCCCGAGCCCGTTAAGTAGTGCTGGCGCACCATGGTGTCGCATATGCCAAGTCTATGGGAATCGACACGAGAAATGCAATTATATGCAGAAGATGGTTACCAAGGCAGAAATTTTGTACTATACATTTTGTCGGTCAGTTGGACATGACGACAAAAACTGTCGCACTTATTATTTGCTTCAAGAAAGAATGTATGATTTTTACTTTGTGAAAGGAGAGGGCCCCCGGATAGTGCAAGCACAGCTGCAAGTAGTACAACCAGTAGCACAGGTACCATATACACCACCGCCTCCATTGTAGTTTGTCCCTGCATAACCACAACAACAGTTCATGGCACATCCATAGTTCATACCACAATCGCAGATGGTGGTAGAGCCACAGTATAACTAGGCACCGCGACCGTAGTATAATCAGCCACAGTATGTTCAATCTGCACAATATTTCCAGTAGCAACCTAACCCAGCATAGCAACAAATGGCCTAATCATAGTTTCAGCAAGGAGGAGTCCGAGGAGGAATCCGTGGAGGATTCAAAGGTCGAGGAGGAGGATTTGGACGTGGGGGAGGACAAGGTTGTTAATCAGTCTAGTACTATACCTATGGGGTATTTGGGCATTACCAGAGAGAATGCCCTCATGCGTAATGCACATATTGTGTATTCGGCGATCATAATGTTGAAAGTTTCCCTTAGTTGATCACAAAATGATAGGCAGGACAAATTCCCCAGTTACAGAATGCACAGAATCAACCTGCATTCCAAGTACAAAACCAGCCAATAATGCAGAACTAGGTCCCACTATAGCCTCAGACTCAAAATCCACCTTAGGCGTAGAACCAACCATTGAATAAGAACCCGCCTTTGAACCAGGGATTGACAGTTTCCACTATTCGGGATGAACCATGGATGAAGGATGTTGATGTTGGGATTGTCATTCGTGATGGTGCGACAACTGGAGATGATGGACAATGGATTCATGTTTGGCTCACTGGTAAGAAGAAGGTCACATTTGATATTGAGACAAATAAATATACCTTCTTTGACACAAAGAACGAGATCAGGAAAAATCCAGGTAAGTTACCAATTGTTGATATGCCATTTGCTTTCGATCCATCTGTAGAGGCAGGACCATCGTGGCAGTATGGTACCCTGTGCAAGTTATTTGAGAGTTGTCTATCACTGGCGAGGGACTCAAATGCCCTTGTCAAGCTTGAGGAATTATTACCGCTCCCAGATAAGGCAGTAAGGGATTCCACTGTGAATTCCTTGCAAAAAAGGAAGACCGGCAAAGAGATGAGGATGAATGTCCAGATTGGGGATTACGAGGTTGACTCGGTCATTTTGGACCATGGATCAGATGTAAACATCCTGACAAAGAAAACCTGGAAATTGATGGGGAAGCCAACATTGGGATGGTCACCGGTACAGCTGCGTTTAGAAAACCAGGTGAAGGTTCAGCCCATTGGTCATGTTTCAAACTTGGTCATCGACATTGAAGGTATGAAAACACGTGTTGACTTTGACGTAATAGAAGTTGTAGGAGATGGTGGTTCCTATCCTGCGTTGCTAGGCATTGGATGGGCTAGTGATAGCATGGCAGTTATCAACTTAAAACAATGTTTTATGACATTTGAAAACCAGGATGTTAGGGTCATTGCTCCTATGCACCCTCAGGGAAGGACGACAATATATCGAACCTGTAAAGGAGAAAGTTGGGAGAAGTTGGGATCATGCTTATAACATCTCCGAGGACTATATCCAACCTACTGTCGATGGTGAACTTCGATGGCGCGGTGAAAGTTTCGCATCCTCTGACTCTGACGATGCTCTAGAAAATTGGTAGAATCAGTTGCATGAGGTGTCATTCAGATAATGCGAGTTGATTACACAGTCTCTCCGACATGTTGCAATTGAGGCTGTCAAGTTACCCATTTATGAAGGACTGCTGGGACTATCTGAGTTCTTCCAAGAATTTGAATAAAAGGTGTTTGAAACACAAAGGATACTGGCTCTTGATGTAGCACTGAAGGCTACTCCGGCTTGTTGGTGGGTGACACACAAGAAAATGATCCATGATTGGGATCAGTGTCACAAGTTGATGATGGTCCGCTTTGGCGATACAGAGGTTTATCATGCTGGGAGATATGATGGATGAAATGATCCCGCCCATCATTTGATTGAATGTCAAACATTATGGACATCGCGACCCAAGGATGAGTGGGTTCACGCTTTTGTTCACACTCTAGAAGAGATGCCATAGTCTTGGTATGTGGCAGTAGAATTGCAAAGAACCATTACCACTTGAGAAGAGTTGTCAATTTGTTTTGTGCAAATGTTTAGATTCTGGAATGCCAATCCTAAGGTATGTAATGCTTTGCACATTTTCTGTGATGTAGTACTGAAATTATTTCTTATTGCATACCCTGTTGATCCTCATGCGCATTGCTCTATCCAATCCATGATGACGTGCTACAACTTGTCTGGGGAACCCAAAGACGATGATGAGCTATGGAATTTTAATATTCCATAGTCCAAAGGAATTCGTGGTGTCACAGCTCCCAACATACCGACAAACTTGATGAACCAGCCGCTGAGGATCTGAAAAGTTAACATTGGGTTGGGAGAAAATCTGAAATTTGCTAATGTCAGAGACTATTGGGGAGAAGAAACAATGGCCAAAGTCACATATCTACTACATGAATTCTAGGAACTTTTTCCAACGCGATTCTCAAAAATGATGGGGATACTCAGTGATTTAGGGGAAATGAATATTCCACTGAAACCAGATGCAAAACGGGTACGCCAGAGGCCATATAGATTGAACCCGTGGTATAAGGATTGTGTGAAAGCTGAGATTGATAGGATGCTCAACATTGGTATCATTGAACCTATAGAAGAATCATATTGGATAAGCTCGATGGTGGTCCAAGATAAGAAGACTGGTGAAATTCGTATTTGTGTCAATCTGAGAAAGTTGAATGATGCATGTGTGCACGATCCGTTCCCAACCCCTTTTACAGATGAATTCCTGGAAGGCGTAGGCAGCCAGGAGTATATTCATTCACAGACGGCTTTTCGAGATACCACCAGATCTGGATTACGAAGGAGGATTTCCATAAAACCACATTTGTCATCGAGTGGGGCTGTTTCCAATATACCGTCATGCCATTTGAGCTGGATAATGCACCTACTATATTCTCCTGTGTAGTCGTTGTTGTATTTAAATATTTTATTCAGAAATTCCTGCAAGTATACATGGATGACTTGACCTTCTATGGCCTGGTTAAAGACCATCTGGTCAATCTATGATTGATGCTCGAATGGTGTAGGTAGCATCAGATTGCATTGAATTCAAAAAAATGTATTTTTTGTGCACCCTTTGGCATACTAATTGGGCACATTGTATGCAAAGAAGGTCTGTTGGTTGATCCAGTGAAGATTGCACTGATCCTCAGTTTACCATCGCCAATGAATGTAAAAATGCTCCGCGCGATGCTAGGACATATGAGCTACTATCACAAGTTTATTAGAGGATACACTACAATTAATGCACCCATGGAAAAGATGCTAAAGAAAGACACTGTGTTTGAATGGACTCTGGAATGTCAAGGAAGCTTCGACACCCTAAAGGCCAAGATGGCCTCTACACCAATACTAGTTTTCCCTGATTGGAATAAAGAGTTCCAGGTGCATGTTGATGCTTCTTCTACTACGCTAGGGGTTGTTCTTGCACAGCCAGGTGAAGGAGACCTGGATCATCCAATCGCATATGCTAGTAGAAAGTAATCATTTTCCAAACAAAATTATACCACGATTGAAAGGGAAGGCCTGGTGATGGTTTATGCTCTGCAAAAATTTAGGCACTATCTATTGGGTGGACATTTCAAGATGTTCACTGATCATTCTGCTTTGCAATACCTAGTCAGTAAGCCTGTGTTGGGGGGGAGAATCTGTAGGTGGTTGATTTTGTTCCAAGAATTTGATTTTGAAATAGTGGTAAAGCAAGGACAGTTGAATGCTGGCCCGAATCATCTATCCCGCGTTGAGAATGGTGAAGAACCAACCAATATTGACAATGGCTTTCTAGATGTGCAATTGTTCCAAGTTGAAGTCACAAATGATCACTATGCACCAATTGTTCAGTTTTTGTCTACTGGTGTCACCCCAGCAGACATGTCGATTAGTCAAAAGAAGCAACTGGTTGTAAAATCCTTTGATTTTCAACTCATTGCTGGGTAGCTGTATAAAATTGGACTGGATGAAATATTGCGACGGTGCATCTTACCGCATGAGCAGGGTCCCATTCTAGAAGAAGCACATGCCGGCATCGTGGGAGGTCACTATGGAGGTTGTGCTATTGCACGTAAAGTGTTGTGTGCTGGGCTATGGTTTCCCATGTTGCATAATGATGCCATAGACTATGCAAGGAGCTGTGATGTCTACCAACGGGTTGGTAAACCATCGCGGAGGGATGAAATGCCACTGGTGCCGCAGGTGACTCTGCAACCATTTGATAAATGGGTTATCAACTTTGTGGCTCCTATCAATCCACCAAGTAAGTGCACTGGTGCCTGCTATATTATTACTACAACTGACTACCTGACTCGGTGGGCGGAGGCTGCACCAGTCATTGATTGTACCGCTGCTATGACAGCCGGTTTATTTTTTAGAACATTGTGATGTGATTTGGGTGTCCTATAATCCTGATGAGTGACTAGGGCAGTCACTTTGTCAACCAGATGGTAAAGGCGCTAACTAAAGAGCTCTAGATATAGCAGAAGAAGAGTACACCCTACCATCCATAGGCAAATGGTACCATCGAGGCCTTCAACAAAATTTTGGAGACAGCACTAACCAAGGTATGTAACATTAACCACGATGATTGGGATTTAAAAATTATTGTAGTTCTTTGGGCCTATCGCACTACTTGGAAAAGGCTAATAGGACAGACACCAGTTAAGTTGGTTTATGGGCAAGAGGCAGTCATGCTTATGGAGTATATCGTTCCCAGCTTGCGCATTGCCACAGCAACGGGTATGGATGATGTAGCGGCATTAGAAGAACATGTTGCGCAGTTGATTCAGCTTGAAGAGGATCATTTCCTCATAGGCTTCCACCAGCAGGTTGCGAAGGATTGACAGAAGGCATGGCATGATCACCATTTTAAGCATAAACAGTTTGCGACAAGAGATTTGGTATTGTTATATGACAATAAGTTTATCAAGCATCCGGGTAAGTTGCAAGCGCACTGGTTAGGTCCCTATCTTGTTCAGTCCATTACATTTGCTGGTGCAGTTCAGTTACAACAGTTAGATGGCACCATGTTGCCGAAAATTATCAACAGGAGTCACTTGAAGCCCTATATAATAGGGTCGACGATGCGCACCACTTGAGGTTTGAAAAAAAAAATGTTTGATGAGAATTTTAGTTTAGCAACAAGGTGAGCCTTGAGGGAAAGGCTACGCAAGGTTACAATTGTTAGCGCTAGTCGGTTGACCCTTTGTGACAGTTGTCAGGCTGTGGGGTGGTCAAATCAGGAAATAAATTCAAGTAGTTAAACCAATTGAATGGCGACACTTGTTGAAGTGACCCACATTAATGAATGATCCAACCGTTAGAAGCATAAGATCGTTGGCATATTTGGTGTCATTACTACCGATTTGGCAATAATGATGAAGTTAGATTTGGTAATTATGGATTTAGAATTGGAAATGGCTATAAAACACCGCATGAGATGCATTGGATGGCATTGTTCAGTAGTGAAGAGAAGAGATAAAAGGTGAAATCTGTGCAAGTATCAAGCAGAGTGTTGAGTGCAATATAGTTTGAGCTGTTGAGTGAATTTTTAGGATTTGAAGAGTAAGGGATGTTGAGCATCCCTGACGCTATTGAAATATCGAGTGAATACGAGTCTCCTATTCGGCCCACAGCTATGGAAGTTGAAGTCATGAGTATGCCAGTGGGTTTGTCATCCATCCCAAAGCAGAAAAGGCAGATGCAGAGACCCAGTCCTACAACTCTAGAGAAGAGGCAAACTCAGATGTCTGCAAAGGTGCATGGAGAAGGCACTGCACAGACTGGGACGTCGAGCTCCAGATCTGTTGAGTTTGCAGCACCTCGCGGTGTCTCGGTGAATGATATTTTGGGTTACATTTCCCCTACGTGTCAAGGAGCTAAGCCACGCCTGATGTCAAAGAATCAGAAGTACCTGCCCAAGTTGCCAGTGCTGTCGGAGGGGATGACATGCTCAGTCGACATCATCCCTGCATTGATCAAGCTCAAATTCAATGACCACGACCTGCTTTTGCTTAAATATGTCTAGGACGAGCCTTATGAATCTGTCCATACAACGCCTAGTGGTCCCATTCAGTGAATTTTGAAACCATGGGCCAATGGATTAGAGAAGTCTGGGTTGTTGTGGCTCATCAATATGCCCCATTTTGGTTGTTTAAATGAAGCACGTGCATGTGTGAAGCAATTGTTGGCATGTTTCCATGGAGGGACGCTTTGGCTGAATACGCCAATCCCTGTCACCGTCGACTTGAATGGCGGTATTACCAGTTTGCCTAAGGCTTGGGAGGACCGAGCACAATATATTCGTGGGAGAGATATGGATAAGCGACTTGCGAAGCAGCTGAAGGAGCGCTTCGGGTTACAAAAGGATGGTTGTACGTATCGCATTGATAGTATCAATTCATACATGATGTGCATTAGCACAAGAATTTTGGCTAGCAAGATTGTTCGCGGCAATCGAACTTTCCAATGCAATTTGGGGGTTGTCTCCTGTGTTGAGAAATGTGTCGAGGGGTGTAGATGAATTGGTCTTTACTTCTATTGAATCAGTTACTTGAGGATGCACTTGCAACTCAGAAGGGGAGGCCTTTTTCATATAGTTGGATTTTGATTCTCATCGCTCTTGTTGCATTGATGGAACCGGAGGACTACCAACCAATGGAGGTTGAGGCAGTCAAGGTTTGTCGTGGTTCTTGTTATCAAAACCTCTGGTGGGTCAAATAACCCAGTCACTAAACCGACTGCGCTATTCATTTCTGGATCTATTGGGAAGCATTGCAGAATTTCGTTGTCGTTGTTCCTAGAGGTTCTCCCTATGTTGTGGCCAAGTATCAACGGATCCTTCGATTTGCTATTGGACCCCACTCCATTCACATTCAGGCTAGGCGGGATCCTAATTAACAGTGGCTACCATTACCTTATAAGGTCACCACAGAAGAGCTGGATGCTATTGTGCAAGATTGGCTAGCAGACTGGTGCATCCTAGTGAGTCATGAGGATTTAGACAAGGAGCTACCCCCAGAGGCCCCTGAAGACCCTACCCCGCTAAAATTGAGTACCCATGACTCTGACAATGAGTCATCAACAAATCCTGAAGATATCACACAAAGGATGTGAGAGGAGATACGTAATAAGTGGCAGCAGGAGTACAATTTCGACAGTGGTTCCAAAACAGGGATGGAAGACCAACTGAAGCGGCTTATCAATGCCATTGTGGATTCATCTACAACTACTACTACGATGATCCATGAATATAACCACAAAGAATTTGGTGCGGTAAGAAGTAGATTAGAGTCCATTTTTTATATAGTTTCCAAGCAACCATTGGCGAGACCTTTGCTGCAAGATAGCCCATCGATTAGCACTGAGCCCCAGGTTAGGAACGTGCAAGTTCCCATGACTACGATCGATGCTGGAAATGAAGAAGTGCACCAGCAGCTACACCCAATCCATAGTGTGATGTTGGATCTGAACAAACTATCCACTACCACGTTGGTCGAGTTGCAGCATGGCGCCACATTGGAATTGGCGGCAAGGAAAACAGAATTGACTGAGGGCTATGTTCAGTTAATAAATACCACTATGAAGCTATAGAAGGAATTAGAGGAGATGCACCAGGTCCGTGTGCAGTTAGTAGAGGAGAATTTACAAGTAATCAATCAACTGAAGGCAGCATAGGCCGAGTTGCAGCGAAATGTTGTTGAAGAGATCATCGACCTCAAGAAGGCGCAAGACTACCTAATTGTTGAGCAGGCGCAATTGTGTGCAAGGTGCAACGAAGTTAGCAAGATATTTCTTATGCCTTCCAAAACATGTTTGACAGCACTTCAGTTCTCACCCCAGTTGAAAAGGCCAAGCGATTAGGGAAGACTCTAGTTCAGCTTCACGACACTAACTTGCTGCTCCAGGACCAGGTAAAACCCACAACGCCACTGGAGCAGGTTGTGAAGTGCAAGACCTCCCTTGAAGAAATTTCCACTCAGTTCGGCACCATGGAGCAACATCCTAAAACTATTATGGAGACAACTACGCAGTTTTGGCAAAGTATTGTTCAGGATGAGCAGCTAGATCTGCTAACTTCATAGGTGCAAGAGGTAGAGGATCAGTTGACAACCCTGAAGACTTCGTTGAAGGCCATGCCACTAATGGTGCAGATCACTCAAGCCACTGAGCTAAAGGATCTACAGTAGCGAGCTGCCAGGGCACAAAAACGACACCAAAAGCACCATGAGAAGCTCAACAAATTCCAAGAAATCAGTGGCCAGTTGGTTGTTAAGGCCGTCGCCACGCTTCAGGCAGTTCAAGAGAAGCGACAACTGGTTGACATTAAGGTCAGTGAGGAAAACCCCATCTAGTAGACTCTGATGAATTGTCAAAGTATCACCAGTCAAGTCCAGCTACAGGTCCATGAATTTGCGCAGTAGTTTGAATATTTTAAGGACAAGATGTCGTCACATACCCTCTTGACCTAACATGGCTTGAGGGTGAGCCACAAAACTATGTTGGGGGCCTGTTGGCAAGGGGTTTGGGAAAAGTGAGTTGCACAGCATCACGGTAGCTACGCAAGCTCACACGGTACCGTACAAGGGCATATTGGTGTGATAAGCAGGAACATAACCATTTTTGAATATTTTATGTATATTTTGACAATGTTTTGTTGCAATAGGTCAGTAGCGGTTAGAAGTCAGTTATTAATGGACCCTTGATGTAATGGAATAAGCCTATTTATAGATCCATTTTTGGAGATACATAGAGAGCAAGATAGAGATAGAGCATCATATGTGAGCAGTTGTGAAAAATTATATTACATGTGTGATTGTAAGGGATACGATCTGGTGCGATCTGTCTTATGGAGAGTTTCCTGTATTGACTGTGATTTTATCTGGGCTTCTTTATGGTGTATGCAGCCTCTGGGTTTTGGAGAAGGATTATGTAATGTGGTGCATTTGTGCAATATTAATATATGATGTGATGTGTATGGCTCAATTCTTGTCTATTGTTATGGATCCATTGTGATGCTGCAGCTCTGTTTTGATAAAATGACTTGTTATAGATGTGATTCAATGTCTTTCTACTATATCAATGTGATCTGTTGGTTTTAAGTTTCTATAAGTTATGCTTGATGTGTTATGATGAATAATGTTGTGATATTTTGATACTGTATGAGGAATAAATAAATTATGATCTCCCTCTGTCGAATCCCATATCCTCCTTCCCCACTGTCGAAAACTCAGTTCTAACATATCTCCATTGAACGCCTCAGGTGAGACCTCGTCTACTTCGTAGACGTTTCCAGGCGGTTTTAAACCTATCTAGGCCGGTGCTCAGAGAGAGTGCATTGTAGGGCATCGACAAAGTGGGAACCCCTGTCGACGAATCTTTGTTGGTGGGCTTCACCAACACTTACCGAAGTAAGTTACTATTCTCCCTAGTGACATTTCCTTCTATTCACCAGTTCTTCTTGTCCAAAAAAAAATGGGTCATGGCGCCTCTGCATTGACTTTCAAGCACATAATCAAATCACAATCAAGGATAAGTTTCCAATTCCTATTGTTGATGAGCTTCTGGATGAGCTTCATGCTGCTCATTTTTTCTCCAAGTTGGATCTTCATTCTGGGTGTCACCAAATTCAGGTTCATGAGGATGATGTCCCTAAAACATCTTTCTGTACACATGATGGCCACTATGAATTTTTGGTCATGCCATTTAGCCTCACGAATGCTCCTTCGACATTCCAGGAATTGATGGATAAAATATTCTGTCCCTACTTGTGAAACTTCATTCTAGTCTTCTTTGATGATATCCTCATCTCTAGTAAAACATGGGTTGAGAATATCCAACATCTGGATCTTGTACTGCAACTTTTTTGTGATCATCATCTATGTTTCAAACAGTCTAAATGTGTTTTTGGGAAGAAGTAAGTAGAGTATCTCAGGCATATTGTTTCAGCACAAGGGGTTTGCGTAGATCCTACCCAAATAGATGCCATGAAAAATTGATCGCATCCTTAGACCCGAAGATACTTCGTGGGTTTTTGGAACTAACTCGCTACTACCGCAAGTTTGTCAAGGATTATGAGAATATTGCAGCTCCATTAACAAATATACTAAAAAAAGGATGCATTTACATGGACACCTACTACTAAGTGTGCATTTGACAAACTAAAACAGCATATGTGTACCACACTTGTTCTAGTTATGCCTGATTTTTCCAAGCTCCTCACTATTCAGAGTGATGCTTGCGATAATGGACTTGGTGATGTCCTCCTTCAATATGAACACCCCATTGCTTTCACCAGAAAATCCTTTTCTGGTAAGAATTTAGCTCTCTACATATGAGAATTAAATGATGGATATTTTGCATGCAGTGCAGAAGTGGCATCCATACCTCTTAGGGAATCATTTCTGCATCAAGAATGATCACCATAGTTTGAAATATTTTCTGGAACAATGGGTCTCATCCCCAACACAATAGAAATGGGTTAGAAAACTCATGGGTTATGACTATGAGATCACTTACAAGAATGGTAAGGACAATCTTGTGGCAGATTCTCTTTCCCATACATTTGATGACCACGCTTCTCTTTCAGCTATTTCTATGCCTATTCCAAATTGGTTACAATCTGTTTGGAAAGGTTATATCAATGACTCTTCCTGATCTAAAATCATCCAACAGTTGGCCTGTAATCCTTCTGTTGTATTGCATTACTCTTGGGATGGATCTTCTCTGAAATACAAAGGTCGTCAGGTTTTTCCCTGGAGCACAAATCTTCACCAGGATGTCTTCTATGAACTCCATGCTTCTCCATCAGCAGGGCACTCTACATTCCTAAAAACGTATGACAGGGCACGACGCAACTTCTTTTGGAATGGAATGAAATGGGAAATTCAACATATGGTTTCCGAATGTGATACATGTCAGTGCCACAATATTGAAACTACACTCCTCCCCGGCTTGCTCGAACCCTTTCCCATCCCTACAAGGATTTGAATAGATATTTCAATGGATTTCATTGAAGGGTTCCCTAAATCTAGAGGGAAGACCTTAATCTTGGTTGTGCTTGATCGGCTCTCCAAACATAGTCATTTTTTTGCTCACATCCATCCATATACCGCCTCCTCATTCGCACAAATTTTCATGGACCAAATATTTCGTCTTCATGGAATCCCTTCTTCCATTGTCTCAGACCATGATGCAACTTTCAAAAGTCATTTTTGGACTGAACTCTTTCACCTCATTGGCACCAAATTGAATATGAGTTCAGGATATCACCCACAAACAAATGGTCATACTGAAGTCATCAATAATTTTCTGGAAACTTATCTTCGTTGCTTCATCTCTGAACAACAAAATTAGTGGGAAAAGTGGCTCCCTCTCACTGAATGGTGGTACGATACTTCCTACCATATTGAATCTAAAATGAATCCATATGGATTACTTTATGGTCGGACACCGCTATTTCTCCTTCCATACACCCCCAACAGTTCACTAGTTTAGGAAGTTGACATGGTTCTGAGAAAATTGAGACTAGATTCTTCACATTTTGCAAAACAATCTTCACATGACAAGAAATCGCATGAAACAATAGGCCGATCAACACCGTTCTAAGAACACTTTTCATGTCGGTGATATGGTTTTTCTTCATCTGTATCCTTACAAGAAATCCTCCTTAAAACTCAAAGGGCATCGGAAGCTTACTCCAAAGTTCTATGGGCCATATAAGGTTCTTCAAAAGATTGGGTTTGTTGCTTATAAACTGGAACTTCCTTTTTCTTCTCGCATTCACCCAGTATTTCATGTCTCTTGTCTCAAGAAAGTGATTAGCACCAACATCAAAGCACAAACTATTTTACCAAAAATAGATAAGGAAGGATCCATCATTTTGGTACTAGAGGCCATCCTCAATAAAGTCACTCATTGTCTTCACTCTCGATCCATCACAGAGGTCTTAATTTAGTGGCACAGCATGCAACTAGAGGATGCTACATGGGAACCACTCCTTCAGATTCAGAAACATTTTCCACATCTAAAGCTTTGAGGAGAAATATTTTTCTATGAGGGAAGGGATTTTAAGAGCTCGTTTCAACCCTCCTCTTTATTTTGTTAGTATAATTTGTCAGACGCATATGCTATGTAAGTCATGTCTTTAGTATTTTGTATTATCCCACATTCATGGGGAGTAAGTAATAGTTGTTAAGTCGTCCATTTAGTATGTTGCATTATCCCGCATTCATGGGCAGTAATAGTTGTTTAGATTAGACTTAGTATATAAGTACGTGTTGAGGCTAATGAAGGAATCCAAGAGTTATTTGTATTGAGCTTTCTCAAAGTATTTTTCCCCCTCAAAGTGGCATGCAATCAATAAATATCAATTGCCACTCTGTTATTTCGGTTATATCGTGTATTTTCATTGTTTCTTGTAGGAGGTTCCTCACAGATTCCATAACAGTCGCGATTCAGCTTTGCATACAAATGGACTTGCTATAGATCAAGACAAGGAAACAAGGAATGAAATAGAAATAGTACAATTGACCTATGAAAGGGACCAAGGAGTCTCACAATACATGTTCTTGAACATCATATGTATGGGAAGTAAAATACAATTGTATTAAGAATGATAGAGAAAAAGTACAATCGTTTAGGACTTGGTGTTGTAACCTCTTCACAATGGTCTCTTCTTAATCCAATGAGTCACCTACACCTTAAATACAAATAACCTCAAGATTCTCAAGCTCTAGAGAAATTCCTCGAGCATTTACCTATTTCTAATCTCCCCCTCTTCACCCATGGCCCAAGGTTTAATTTATAGGACAATGTGGATAGGGTTAGGTTGATATAAATGTGTGGAATGGATGTGATATGATCCCAATAACCATGGAGATCAGGTCAGATCCAAAACAATAGGGAGGAAACCCAATCCATTGAGATATCTCCTTGGAAGCTTCTTGAAAGACCGATTTTTTTCTTCTACAAAGGTTCACACACTTTATAGAGAAGCTATAGGCGTGATGGCTCATCGATGGCTCATGTTGAAGAGGAAGAAAAACACGTCTAGAGAGTTCAACACATGCTGCTAAGTGGGAAAGATGCGTCCAGGTCACAAAGTAATATAATTCACAGGGAAAGAGAGACAAGGATCCCTCCACCCTGAAACTGAATTTAGGGATTGAGACAATGAGATATCACCAATTCATTGATACTAACAAAAATTATGTGCATCGTATTTTCCCCCAAAGTATGAAGCTAGAAGAAAAACATAAGTGATGTACTTTGATGTGAATTGCTGGAAAAAAGAAACATCGGTTGAAGAACTAACAAAAAAAGAAAGGAATTTACAAATTTTGACAACTCTGAACCAGACATGTGAATAAATCAAAGTATGGTTGTTGACCAATATACTATAGATACATGTGTGTACTAGAAGTGGGTATTTCCATTGAATAATACAAGTGTGGATCCATACCATTAATACAAAATATAACCCCTAGCCATGAGAACATAAATAGTGGATCTACAATTAGATTAAAACATAGCCACCAACCAATAAAATGTGGATCTATGTGAAATACTATCGATATGATGTCCATATTGGCATGACCCAAATAATGTTCAATGCATCCTGGGTAGAATATGAAACAACGAATACCCCAGGGTCTTCAAACCAAACTCGTAACAGATACGATCCTAACAAAGTGAATAAATTGATTTGAAGTCTAACATTGTAGGAACCACTTGATTACCGGACAATGAGGTAAATCGTTAAAAAGTGTGATGGAAATCACCAGTGATGACAATGACTCCCAACGTATCATAGCACATTCTGACGACTGAAAATATATGGTATGAAGTCGAACATTCACATAATCATTCGATCAGAGGTCAATGGTGTAAACCTATTATCGAAAGTGAGAAGACATGCCATTGAGGCATGCAAGATTCAAGGTATTGTGTGGATTCTAAGTTTAAAACTTGGATGATGTGTTGATGTCGACAGGGACAGACTCGTCGAAGGATGGCCATGATGTATCCCACTTTATCGACACGAAACTAGTGTAAGAGGATGATTTTTGGATGGTAAATCAAATGAGAATAAACTAACACAAATTATATAGGTAAAGGTACTGAGAGACTAGTTCAGGGATTGACATGACAAATAAGTGTAATTTTTTTACTCAAACAGAAGACTACCCTTGAACATTTTATGGAACGACAAAATACTTGGTAGCATTGATAGAGGCAAGAGACAAGACACAATTGGACATGATCGAGGCATTCTTTGGATAACCCAAAGCAATAAGGAGACTCATGGACTTGACATGGCTCAAATACAAGATGATTACCTAACTGTTCATATGAAAAGAAAATAGGTTCCATGTTCATGGGTGACAACAAGCTTCCATCAATACAAATTCAGATACATTCCCTTCCCTTATTCTCCATCATGCTTGATGAGGACCTCTTTCTTTATTAATGAGCCTGAGGAGGATAATAGATGCTCGGTATAGCTCATCTTTTTGGACTAGTCTAATAACACATGTTTTACGAACCTGAGAAAGGAGGGGTTGGGTTCTAGAAAGGGTCCTTCTATGTTTGACTTTATGAGTCCAAAGAAGGTAAACTTGACATTTTTTCATGTTTAGAGAGTATGAAAAATATAAATAATAATTTAGGGGGAATTTTTTCGTAAGTTTAGTCCCCAAGGCTCGAAAAAGTATAAAATAATACCTAGGATAACTCTCTTAGTAATGGTTGACTAAGGCGTTCATTTTTTCGTAATTAATCCACTAGGACCGAAAAAGGATTAAACTATCACCTAGCGGATGATCCTTCGGTAACAAGTATAAAGCTTAAAGTTTTATCGAGTGTGAAGGAAAGCAAAATCACTCGCGTTGTTCCATTGATATCATGAGTATGGGTAAATGAACAGTAAACTCGATGATATTTACTATGGTATTAATGAGCACGAAAGAAGCATAAAAAGCACTCAGAATATTTTTCATGTTTGAACTAGAGCATGAAAAAGAGAAAAGTAAGCTAAAACCACTATTCATGCTTTTAAACCAAAGCACAAAAAACACAAAATAAGCTCAAACCAATTTTCATGTTTCTAAACCAAAGAATGAAAAAGTGAAAAGTAAGCTTGACGCCTCTTATTGTTTTTAACGAGCTCAGAGAAAGGTTAGAAGAATGCTTGAGGAATCTAATTCATTTTTTAATGATCTTACAATAGAGAATGAACTATGCTCGAGATGTTGTTTCATGGTTTAGCGACCTTGAAGAAAGTATGATTGATATAAGTCCCATTGACAAGTATTTTTCCAACATGATTCTCAAAGTTCGGTACGTTCCCCAAGTATAACTATCAAGTGCAATAACTATAACATAATGTAAAGAGGTTGGATACATTCCCCCCAAACTTCATTTAGTCTACCTATTCCTTTGTTCACCCAACTAAACTCTCGGTTACTACTAGGAAAAGGTTCACCAAATACAGAGAAAGAAATAGGATCAAATGATAAAGGCAGAAGAAATGAAGGTTCAAGTACAGGGTTTGGTAAAAGACTTGAATCAATGGGAGAGGGATATACTTCATTTTTACATAAGCTTGAAACATAAAAAAATTATGCTTGAAGACATTTGTTTCATTTTTTAACAAGTTTGACACAGAAAGGGAACTATGCTCATGGAGACCTGTTTCAATTTTACAAAATCTTGAAACATAAAATAACTATGGAAATTAAAGAAATTCTCATAGGGAAACAATTTGTGAAGAGGGAAAACCATGTTCTATTTTTGAAAGCAACGATTTGAACTACAACATACTTGAGTCCATCATCAGGGTGGATACTCAAATCAGGAGAAAGAACTGAAGGATAAAGGGACCTTCTAAACCATAAATAGATGGTCAAGGAAGATGAAGCAATTGAACATGAATTATCTTTTCCAATTTATTTGTATTTTATTAATCAATGGTTTTCATTGCATTAATATAATAAGAGAGATATTACAACCAAGAGCCTTAGTGTTGATAAAAATCATCTCAAAGAAAGATATTTCCTCCAAAGCTTCAACTTGTCCACCTAGTGCCTACTCTCCTTGGCTAGATTTGGCTAGAATTTTGGTGATGTAGCATAATATTCCTCCCTCTACTTATGGGGGATGAGCCAATATTTATAGCCATGGGAGGATAGGGGTGGTTGATATTATTATGGATGAGGTGGAGGGGAGATCCTACAAGGAGGGAACTCGATTCCAGGTGGTCCAAGAGTATAGGGATGAGTTTCGAGAAGCTTCGTGAAACTTCTCTTTTTAGCTTTAAAACTCGAGCACCGCTCTTTGTCAACTATGAAAAAGTGTTACCAATAGGGCACCGTTCATTGTAAAAATAAATATGGAGGTGACACCACTTTTTTTGCATGGAAAAAAGGCGTTACAGACTGAGGTAATGTACTTTGTCCACAAGGAAAGTGCGGTGCTAGACAAAGGCTTTAAATCACTGATCCAAGTCCAAATTCAACTTCATAACTTGGGGAATGGAGGCAAGTTCTAATGTTTTTTTCTCAATATATGATGATGAAGAGAAACATGTATAACATAATGCCCCCTAAAGCATGAGGCTAGAGGGATAGGATAGTTGAGGGCTTTGTCAAAACCCCAAATTTTACGAAAAATTTAAAATTTTTAAAATACATATAATTTCAATCAATACAGTCACTAATTGTTTGATTAGTTATCTGTTATCGAAATTAATTATTTGTTGGTTATGTTTAGCAGTAGAACAGTTCTTTTCAGTTTACTGATTTTGTTCTTTTTGCGACCATACAAAAGAGACTGTCATGTAAAAACTGGGCTTACTTAGCTTCCGAGCTAATGCAGAGAGTTTTTCCTGTTCTTACAGACTACAGGTAAGAAGCTTTGGGCGCTGCTTAATAAATTTTTAAAGCATTTGATTATAGGATTATCGCAAACAGTGAACTCAGTAAAGAAATAGATACTAAACAAAATTCAAGTATTCAAGGTATAATTACTTCGCTGTTTCTATTCTTTTAATTCTTGAGGGATAGAATTTAGTTCAACAGTAATGGTTGCAACCGTTTTTCTTTCTAGTCACGGTATACTATAGTCCTCAAAAGCTTAAAGAAATGTTTCACGTCTACCATGGATGTCAAACGTAAGATAAAATATTTTAAATAGTTCTTTACAGATAGAAATGTAAGATCAAGGTCTATTTTTTTTTTAGTTGTCCATCTTACTAAACTATGTCATGTTTGAAAAGAATACTATACAGTGTTAAAGAGATTATGTATCCAATTCTTACTTTCATTCTCCCAAGTTTAAGGTAATTACAATCTCATTGCATACTGCAGTCAAATAAAAGAAGCTAGTATTAGAGGTTTAAATTTCTCTATACTATGATTGTTTGGAGAATAATAATCTATTTACAATCAGTAGTATTATTCAAATCTTAATAGAACCTTTACATCTTTAGAGATCTAAAAGATTTTCATACAAACCTGCTAGTTCCATACTACATCATTCAAAGTAAGTAACTACTATAAATATAGACTTACTTATCATGGTTAGATTATGTAAATAAAGAAATTATTTTTCATGACTTAATAATATTCTAGCTTTGAATTATTAACAGATTGTCTTAAAGAACAATAGCCAAATCTATAATAAATTGAGTCATAGTATATGTCTTTATACTTAACAAGTCTATGGATTATCTTTAAATTTACCTTCTATCCTCTTTTACCATGATGGCTTCCTTAACTCCTTTGCATGAACAAAAATATACTTGGTTAAATATAATTCTACTTTGGTTGCTTAATTACTAGGGTATCAAGGTAGATACTTGTATTAAGAGAATACCATTATTCCTCGTCTCTTAAGTTATACTCTATAAGAACCTTGTTATTTTTATGAATATAACATTGATGATAGCATCGTAATATGGAAAGGAAAATATGCAAAGGGTATAAGTTATAATACAAAGGTAAAGATTATAATTTGTAATATAGATTATGAACATAATCATCGGGGTCGTATGGTTTCCCATGCCCTTGATGATTACTAACAAGATTTTTGTTGTGACAATATAATGTAGGTTTCATGCTAAGTGCAATTCAAGATAAGTGAACTATGGATAAACAATAAAATGATTGGAAATCATTTGTGGAATCCTGGACTATACAAAAGTTACTCGAATCGTATAAAAAATCTACGTGATAACGTGGCACTTCCTGGTCCATGCATTCGATTGTTAAAAAGCCGCAGTCAAACCCTAACTTTGTCATTCTTCCTTTGCCTTCGGGAATTCTTCGTTCTGCTGCAATTTTCCTCAAGGCACTGTCGTTACCTTGCTGTGTGACAGCCTCCCCATCGTTGTTCTTCCTTGAAGGTTCATCCACTGCCTATAGAGAGGTGTTATTGTGACACTGTTTGGGTTTTTACGAAGGTTGTTGAACATACTTAGGGTTTTTCTCCCTCGTCGTTTCCTTGTTCAAACCCTCGACTGCAACGTCTTCCTCCTTCGTGAGTGTTGAAGTATGGTTCCTTGAGACAGGGTTGGATGTGTGCTGCGCAATTAACCCTTTCCTCCCTTTCTGCAGAAGGTTTTCTTACTAGAATTCATGGGTGCTTCGCAGTTAGATGATCGTCACGCTTTACCCAAATTTTCTGGTAAGAGGACTGTCAGTCCTTAATTTATTTGTTGATTTATTTTTAGTGTAAATAGAATCATTTCTAACAGTTTTTAAATGAATTCTTCTTGTTACAGGTCGACCCCTTCCTTAGTTTGGCTGTGCGAGATTACAACAGTGGTTCAAGTTTTACGGTAAGCCTGGTTTTTAACCATGGCCATTACTATTTGCTTGGTCCATCTGGAAAAAAATGGTTGCATTGTCAAGTCTGTCACCCTTGGGGTTTCAGTTTGCTTGTTACTTTCTTTTATTGTTTTTCTGGCAGTTAATGAGGCCTTTGAGCTGCGTAAGGATGCTCTAGTTCAGGCCGTAACTGTATTTTAGTTCTGTAGTTAGAAACTTGGAGAAGCCGTGGCTTAAAGAAGTCTTTTAGACTCTTTGCTTGGCTCGACTATGTAAATGTTAAGTTAATGAATAACTTGGAAAAAGGGGGTTTGAAACCCTCGACTTTATAATTCTGCTAGTTTTCTTTTTGTACTTACAGGGTTAAAACCCTAACTTAATACATAAGTTGTTAACAGTCCCTTCAGTTATCTTAAGCTTGTTGTGCCTTGCTGCTATTTTATTTCTTACTTTGCTTACTTGTATTATAATAATAATAATAATAATCTGTGAGCTCGGCCGCAAAAGAAAAATTACATGATCTTGGAATTTTATCCTGGGTTAATAATATATCTCTGTAAGTTATTTTAGTTAAATTTTATTAAATAAATCGACTTGATAGAACGAGCATACTGTAGCTCTATTTGTTTAAATTTAAATTTATGGTGAAGTACTTGAGTAACTAACAGTTACTCTCTTTTCAAGTACAAAAATTATGTTTGATCTTGTATTATTAAAATTTACTAGATTACCCAATATTACTGTTTCTGTACATAGTAATTTTAAATTACACTCTTTGTTCATACCATACATACAGTAAAATGAATATTTTGTAAGCATAATACCTTATGTATCAGTAATATTATTCTTGTGATTAATTATACTTAGTTACTTTCATCTGAGAGAGTTGGAATGTTATCATTTAGTTATTATCCTACACTATAATAAGTTTGTGTTTTACTGCAGTAAATTAGATATATGTTATGAACAGCCTTTTAGTATAGAATTCAATTCCAGTTAATGTCTAAATTATAACCTAATACACTGTTTCATTAAATATATAATAGAGTTGTGTTATAAATGTTATATTTATTAACTGTATTCTTTATTAGTTATAAACACAAAATAAATTATTATTTATCTACTCTGTTCTTACATTTTCTATATTCTATAATATCTTATTTTAAATAACCAGTTAATAAATATAAGATTTATTCATAATAGAACTAATCTGATTACTGCATAGTTAGTATTTTACCCAGTTAATATTTTAAGAATTATAAACTACAGTTACACATATTGTTTAAAAATGACTAGATATAACAGAAATTAATTGAATAACCTATGTACATATATATATGTGTGTGTTCTTTTGTATGAGAATCCTGCTAAGAACTGAAATACCTGTAGGATAATTCAAAAATCTAGCTATTATGTTCTTCCAGCATATAGAAGATTAAATTCTTTAAAAACAGGAAGAAAAAAAACATTGTAAGGTTTTAAAACCGCAGGTAAACCTAGTCCGGCTTTTCTTTAGTACAACTATTATATTCTTCTATCTGTTCTTTACAAATAACAGAATTACTGAGAAAGATTACTGTACGAGAAAAAATTTTATCTATGAGCCTAAACAGCTGTTAATAAAACAAATACTTTCTTCTGATGATAAGTAAAGAAACAATCTACTATTCTACAATCTCATCATGCTGTCTTTATTATAATTTTTACCCTTGTGCTAGAGTACGGTCTGGTAAACCCAGATGTGGAAAAACACAGTGGGTCTTTATCTTTCATCCAAAGATTTCATTACTAATAACTAAAACATTTACATCACTAAACCAGTTAACTCTTATTTTATAAGACTACAATCATAACATTCAACCATTCACAGTATTTAAACAAAGACAGTTAAGTGACAGAACCTGCTTAATATTGGACAACAACAGCAATGGGAGGCCGTTCCTCCCTACCAATTCCTGGAGAGCGCTCAAACAGCGACTCCTCAGGACCCCCGAGCTTGCTCTAGTCTCCCTGGCTGGAACTAGGTGCAGCAAAAGTCAGATACCAGTCTTCAAACTCAGTACTAATCCAAAACTTATCAATAAGTTCTCTCAGCTAACAAGCTATAATAAATCAAGTTACTGCAGCATTCCTCTCAGAACAACTTCCTTACTATTTTTCCCTTTTCCCTCAATGAATTTCCTGAATATCATTCACCTGAATGAATTCTCTCTGGAAAATATCTGAGCAGCCTTTGCTCTATTCATTGGGTACTTTTAAAATATTGCCTAGGTCTTTTTGGGTTAATTGTCATTTAATGAGCCACCTGCTCTGATCCCACTTTCTTGGGGGATCATGACCCCAAATATAGTGAAGTTGCCACCTGCAACTTAGGAAGTGTTTGAGGATGCTGCCACTTGTCTTTTTCCCTCCACCTAGTTCCATCCACCAGTTTGACCAGTAACCTCTTTTTAACAGCTCTCCCATGCTGTTGTCTCCACAATTTATTTATTAATAATAAAATATTCTGAATTACATTCCACTTCTGTTGACTCTGCTGAGTCATCAGTTCCTACTTAGCATTAAATTTAACATAATGTCTCAGGAATATAATTAAAACAATTAACATTATTTTACAAAATTGGGGTATGTGACAGGCTTTGTCAGAACAATTTATCACTTCGAGGAAAGACTTCACTAATCATAGATCTCCAACAACATAGCTCATCCTACAGTACATCAACACTTTGATTCAGATATATATGACTCTCATCATGGCTCCAGACTAATACAAAGTATATCCATGTGAGTACAAACAATCAGGGCCACTAGACTATAGTGTAGATCCATGCAAAGAAGACTCAAACTTGGACATAGCTACCAGACATACAATGTAGATCTATGTCATTCATACACAAATTTGAGAATAGCCATGACCATACAAATTTGGATCCATGCTAGGACTCAAACAAATACTCCATTGCAACCTGGGGAAATCAATGAGTGCTTAACATATACCTAAGGTCTTCGTCTTGTCTTCAACAGCGTACAATTCTACCCATGTGATTGCAATGTCTTGATGTTGAACATGGTATAAACCACTTGATTACCGGTTAATGATGAGAACCATTAATAAGTGTGAGGGCGATCACCATTGATGTCGATGATTCCCAAGGTACCCTAGCACAATATCCCAAATGTGAATAGATGATCTAATGTCAAACACTCAGTTGAATATTTTGATCAAAGGTCAATGATGTAAACCTTTATTGAAAGCGAGAGGATCTGTTGTTAATGCATACATATCTCAAGGTACTACTTTGTTTCTAAGACTAATTCCTGGATGATGAGTTGAAGTTGACATGAATAGTCTCATCTAAGGAGGGCCATGATGAATCCCACATCATTGACATGAAACTTGGAACAAATTTTTGGAATTTAAGCATGATGCAACCATAGGACTGACACAAATTTTTTACTCCATATGCAAAATCTCAACATAACTTTCCTTTGAAAATTGAACGGCACGACCGAAGACTTGGCAGCATTGACTTGACCAAGAGGATACTAAGACATAATGTGTTGATGTACGATGCATTCTTTGAAAGACTCAAAGGAGTGACATGGCTCATGAAAGTGGACTGACTCGGAAGCAAGTTGAATACCCAATTGAATGAATGAAATGCAGATAAGTGTCATGTTCAAAGGTGACTACAAACTGCTATTATTGCTAATGAAATGTGGTTCCCTTCCCTTAATTTATCCATCATGATTTATGAGTGCCTCTTTTTCATTTTTACGAGTTCAAAGAGGGTAACAAACACTCGTTGTAGATTATCATAGGATAAGTCCATTCTCACACATTTTAAGAACCTGAGAAAGAAGGGGTTAGTTTCGCAAAAGAGGGTCTCTCAGTGCTTAGTTTAACGATCCCATTGAAAGTAAACTCAGTATCATTCACGTTTAGAGATTCTAAACAAACGGAAGAAAACTCCAAAAGGTCATTTTTTGTATGATTTAGTCTCGGAGGCCCAAAAAAGTATAAAATAATACATTAGAGAACTCTTCTAGACAATGACCTGAGTATTCCTTTTTCATAATTTAGTCAATCCGAACCGGAAAAAGGGGTAAACTATCGCCAAAAAGAGGACTCTTCAAGTACTTTTAAAAGCGTGAAGAAGACAAGTTCACTCGATGATATTTTCACATTTTAGGATTCTAAAAAGACATTAAAGAAGACACCATTAGGGTTTCTTTTCACAAAAAAGGGTTTAACGAGCCTGAAAAAGAAGTAAAATTTGACTCAGAAATTTAGTACTAGGTTTAACAAGCAAGATTAAGATTTCAGAAATAGTGCTGAGGAGCTTTTTTTGTTTTGTGCAAGGATGAAAAGGTCAAAAAAACTCATTCATAACCAAAAATTCACTTTCTCCATGCCCTTCAAGACTTAAAATGACCATTAGACTCCAAAAATATTAAAAACTAGGCCTTGTAATTTATTTGAGGGTAAATATTTAATAAAATAATAAAAATAGAGAAATAAAACCCAAAAACATTTTAATATAAACTAGTAAATAGTAAAAATACTTATCATTTTCACTTTTACCATTTGGAGAGAATTTTAGGGGTTTTGTCTGCATATTTCAATTGAGGATTCTAGAGCCATCGACCGTCTGTTTTCAACACTATCAATTTTAGGTAAATCCTCAAATAATTTCCAATATTTTCACAGATTCATTTTTTCAATTCCATGCTAGTTTTATGGTTTTGGGGGCATTTATCCAAGGGTAAAATGTGCCCACCGGGTGATGCACTTTTCCCTTTCAGGAGAGGCATTACTCGCATAACACCACGCATTTTCCTGCAAACAAGCATGGTGGCACCGCTCTATCTTAAAGGGAGACGGGAGGTGCCCAAAAGAAAAGTTTTTAGGGATTTCAAATGATTGATTATATGTTCTAAAGCTCCATTTTAAACTTTTAGCAGACCAATTTCATACAATATGGTCATCTGGAAGGAAAGATAACACAAAATTGATGATATAAGAGCCGGGAATGTTGTTGGAACTATAGTTGCTTTGCGTGGGTGTGGGATCTGGAAAATATTCAACATGCCCAGTATGATATCTCATGTGAAGTTACCGGATTATATTGTTAGGACATGGAATCCTGAACAACAACATTTTGAGGTTGGGGCTCACGTTTTGACATTGGAGGTAGAAGACATCTACTTCCTTACAGGTTTATCGCGACGAGGAGCACCCATTTCACTGATAGGTCCTCATGGAGGAGAGATCACTACACAAGGTCTCATCGATCGTTATTGTTTTCCAAGTACCCAAATGTGTGAGAAGAAAAATCCCATCAAGTTAGTCAGAGATATACCTTTGCACACAGTACTCTTCACCATGTAGCGCATCTCAGGGAGCCAAGGGGCTCACCAAGATTTGCGCTTACACATACTCTATGCCATAGAAGAAATGGAACCCATGGTATTCGACTAGGAAGAGGCCTTACTTGTTACACTGAAGGGATAGTTGACTAAATGTCAATGAGGAGAGATGAATCAATTCAACTATGGCACTATCTTAGTATAATTTTCTTTGATAGGGTGCCTCATCTGAGGCAACAAGTGGACTTTACTGAGTTGAGGGCATAGGACCCTCATATGTTGTGGTGGGTAGAGATCATGGACTGCCATGGTGGCTAGGGCTCCAGGGTGAAGTATAGGACTGAGTACTTCAGGTGGTTAGACAATCAGCTCCTAATGATTGGGGACTATGCATATGCAGGCACCGACTTCCAAGGAGATATTGATCTATCCCTACCAGAAGGTTCCCAGTGGGGTGATATGGGTAAGTGAGACATTAATAATTTGACGTTTTTATGATTTTTATGTATGTTAATGAGACCTATTTTTCTCATGTAGATGTGGGACATGCACTACCTGGGGGCTCATCCCCCATCGATAGGCGAGCAGGGGACCGCTTTGTTCATAGAGGATATGATGAATTGACTGACCTCGAGGAGAAAATTGGTCAATTGACATTGGACATCCCATAAATTATTGTATATGACCTCCCCATGAGGTACCAAAGACACACTACGGGAGTGTCAGGCCGATTTGGATGGTTGCTACATAAAGTGGCTAGGGGCATCATGTGCTATCACGAGCACCATTAGATCCTGCATGATGTAGACACTGAAAGCTATCCAGCTTCAGTATTTTTTGATATTTTGTATATCTGAAAGCCAGCATGCTTCAATCGGGGTCTCAAGACCATTTTTTGTAAAAACACACTTTTGATATATACATACTTATTGGTGGATTATCTGTTTTCAATCATGGAATAATATTTATATGAGTTGTATGTCTTTGTATTGTTTACATTTATTTACAAATGAACCATGTCTTTTACTTATCAAATGTTATGAATCTATAATGTGCCAATCCAACATGTAATTGGCTAATGAATCCACAATTGTGCTACAAGATCTAGGAATATGCTGATAAGTAATATTCTCAAATGATATTTCCAACAAACGTACTCTTTGAGAGAGACGAAGAAGTACCGGGTTCTGAATGGCATAGACGTAATTTAAATGAGAAACCACTAGCTGAGAGTCCATGAAGACTACCAAATGATCAATGTCTCAATATGCAACTTCGGTTAATGAGCCTATCACCGCATAGTACTTGAAAATGTTATTGGTGGTCATAGCTATACAAACCACACCTAAACTAACTAGGTCATGAGATTGGGAATATAATACCTAGGCAATTGAAGTAAGGTTCGGAGTGTGATGACAAGCACCATCAGCAAAACCATAGAAATCCATTTGATCTATAGAATCAAAACATGGGATAAATAGTGTTGACAAGAACTTAAAACCATATTAAATAAAAAAAACCACACTAAGAGCCAAAAAATGTACATATATACAAGGAACTAATGCAAAAGATAACTCAAGCATAGTACCTTTTTAGGTACAACTCATTGTGAGGTTGCCTGAAAGGTATCCAGCCATCATAATCAACAAGATCATAAGACCCTTTATCTAATACTTTACTCACAATGAAAGGACCATACCACATAGATTCAAGATTCCCCTTCCCAAGTTTGTCATGTTTTTTATCGTAGGTCAGAACCAGATCTCCTTCATTAAGCACTCGAGGTTGAACTGATTTATCATATTGATCCTTGACCCATTTTTTATGTGACTCATTAGCCAATGAGGCATCTCTCTGAGTCTCATCAAGGTTCAAAAGATAAAGGAAACGTTCTTCTTCAGTAGAAGTGTTGGGAAAAACCTCAACCACAAGATTGAGTGATGGAATTTCACACTCAATAAGTAGGACAGCTTCTAGTCCGTAGACGAACTGAAAAGGCGTAAAACTAGTAGTTGTTTTGACTAAAGTTCTGTAAACCCATAGTGCAGAAAAAAGAGTTAAGTTCCAATTGTGTTTGTGATCTCCAACCATCATACGAAGCATAGTATTTAAGACCTTGTTAATGGCTTCGACCTGGCCATTAGCTTGTGGGTACTAGGGGGTTGAGTTCTTATGATGAAAACCCAACTTGGTACTCATCTTGGTCGTCATTTAATTACAGAAATGGGATCCATGATCAGTCACTATGGCTTGTGGAAATCCAAACCTGGCTATGGCATGGTTAAATAAGAAGAGGGTGGAAGTATTACCATCCTCTACATATGTAGCCATTTCCTCAGCCCATTTTGTGAAATAATCCATGGCTACGATGATGTAACCATGCCCCCGGGCTGAGGTAGGCTTACAATGCATAAAATCAATCTCCCATTTGGAAAGAGGGCCAACGACAATGACAAGGTGTAACGGAGTAGGGTGGGTGTGCTTTTTTGTATAGAAAATTTGACTGGGTGGGCATTTTTTAACTGCCTCATGACCATCTTTGAATATTGAGGGCCAAAAATACCCAGCGTGAAGGATTTTCTAAGATGTAGCCATCCCAGAAAGATGATCACAACATTCTCTAGAGTGGCAATCATTTATGACTTGTTCAGCCTCATCATGAGTAAGACATCATTGAAGAATGGATTCAATAACACGTCGGTATAAGGTGTCATTCAAAATGACGTAATACTTAGCATGGTGACGGATGCACCGAAAGTCGTCATGAGATAGATCGAGCTGAAATCTTTGGGTTTGGATATATATGATTAAATCTCCATACCATGGATTGTTCGTGCTTATCAGGAACAAGAATTCATCTGGCAATGAATCATTGGGCTCAGCTTCTATAATAGCACGAGGAAGTTCACACATCAACTCCACAAAGACCAGGAACTTTTTGGAAGTGGTATTGGCAAATTCTAGATCAAATTCCTGTAGGATGACAATCCAACGGGAATATTTCCCGCTAGTACCTGATGGGTGATAATATAGTACATAGGGTTTTGATTTGCAAGCACAGTAGTGGTGCGAAGTAAAATGTAGTGACGGAAACATTGCACATCGACGACCATATCCAAGGCTAGCTTCTCCACATGTGAGTAATGAGTTTTGAATTCAAGAAGACTCTTACTGAGGTAATATATCACATGTTCTTGGTCATGCATATCTTCTGCACTATAACCATGCCAATGGTAGTAGTGGAGGTGTCAATGTAAAGCACAAAAAATTTTGAATAATTTGGGGAGTGGGTCATAGGAAAGTGTCTTATAGCTTGTTTCAAATTATCAAAAGATCTTTGAGCCTAATCATCCCAAAGAAAGGGAGTGTTCTTTTTCAAGAGACGTATGTAGCCATCTGTTTTTTCCGTAAAATTGCATACAAAATGACGAATAAAGTTTTCCTTCCCTTGCAAACTTTGGAGTTTGGTTATATCTGTCAGAGGTGGTAAGGCCACAATATCAACAATTCTTAAGGGATCGATTCGAATCCCATCCCTAGAAATAATGAAACCAAGTAAATGTATAGCTTCAACACAAAAAACACACTTGTGTGGGTTGAGCCGCATACTGTAATGGCGACATCGAAGGAAAATGTGTCTAATATGCCCTAAATGGTCTTCATGCTACTATGAAGGAGCAAGTAGGTCATCCAAATACGGTTCCACTATGTGTTTTATATCGTGAAAAGCATACGGCATAGCTCATTGGAAGGTGGCTCCATCATTCTTCAAACCAAAAGGTAGCTTTCGATAAGCAAAGGTTCCCCATGGATAAATAAATGTAGTTTTGTGCTAGTTGGAAGGTAAGATCTTGATTTGATTATAGCCGAAAAATCCATGCATAAAGGAAAAAAAGACACTTTCAGCACAGTTGTCGATGATCTGATCGATGTGAGGGGTAGGAAAGTTGTCCTTTGGACAAGCTTTGTTCATGTCCCCAAAATCGATAAAAACCATAATAGTTCCCTTCTTCTTGGAAACAGGAAAAATATTAGACACCCACTCAGTTAAAGGCATGGGATAGATAAAACCAGCTTTTAAGAGATTCTCAACTTCAGCTTTAATGGATGCAGCTTTTCTTGGGTGTACCTGGCGAAGTTTCTTCCTAACAGGTCTTTTCATCGGGTATGTTTTGATCTCATGTACGACAATCGATGGATCGATCCTGGGCATTTCTTCATAAGTTGAGGAAAATACATCGCGAAATTCCTTAAAAATAGCTCAGTATTCTTCAATTTCTGTTGTCGAGCAATTTCGGCCTATGTGGATATGCTCGACAACACCTGGCTTAATTGATATATCGAGGGGAATTGTTTTGGTGATATTGGATAAATTTCCTTCAAAATAAACACCTTGCAGTAATACATGTGTTTATGGAGACTCGATTATATCGAAATTAATCATAGAAACAAAATTTGAATCTACCGAATTGGCACTAGGAAGAAATGATGATTGATGATGAGAGTCTTCTCATAAAGATTCATCCAAACTCATGATCTCCATAATGGACTCATCCAATGGAAAAGTCTGTGAGAGATAATCTAAATTCAGGAGAGGGGAATCTAGCCAATAGGGCAGATGGTAAGGCTATGATAGTACCAAATGATGATCATGTATGTAAGCATCATAAACATACCGAATGGATTCATACATGGGTTCGTGCAGAATCATAGAAGATGATTCAGCAATATCTTTTCCCTTAGACATGCCCCCGGTCGTGGAGGATACCATGTTTACTGTGGCCATTTTTGTACTAGGAGGGGCAGTTCTGGATGGAAAAACTCCCATGAGTGAAGAATATTTCAACAATCCAACCCCTACATAGTGATAGGGAGGAGGTGCCTGGCCTAACATTGGAACATTGTTTTCCATGGAAGTCGTGATATCTTATGTGACAAAGGAAAGCTAATCAATGGTCACAATCTTCTCATCATGGGGAAATACATCACTCGAAAGAGTGTGGAAACTACACTTTTCATGGCATAAACATAATCACGTCCAACGAGTATAATGAAATATAAGGGGCCTTAGACTACCACAACATCAATGCAGACAATTTTCCCTCCTAAGGTGATAGGTATCTGAGGAAAGATCCCCAAAAGTCCAGTAGGTATTATATTAAAATCCAATATATGATCAGTGGCCAGCACAAGGTGAGGAGAACTTATAGCTTTCCAAGCAGTTGAGGATAAAATACTAAGAGAAGCCCCTTCATCAACTATAGTGCAAAGTGTGTTCTTATCAGAAACACGTACAGTTATCTGGAAAGGAACACGTGAAGGAATATGATATTTTGTTAGATTACTCCAATCAAAGTAAATAACCTCAGTACTTGGAGGGGGTTATGTGAAACTGATAGAAATTCCCCTTGTCTATAACAATCTGAAATGACTAAGAAAACTTCAGTGATTTTTAGTTCACTCTCAACTGGAAGAGTGAGATGAGATGAATATTTTTTCAAAGTGACTACTTCAGTATAGGCATTGTCTAATGAAATGGTGGGATTGGGTGGAGATGAAATAGACTCGGCCAGTTTAACTTCACTCTTCAAAGGAAGAGTAGGATGAAATTCTTGTTCTTCACTCTTTGAAGAAAGAGTGAGATCGACCAAGGATAGAACTAGATCGACCAATTTATCAACCAAAGGGAGGTAAATGGACAACTTACGATAACATGTTGGGATTCGTTTCCTAGGAATAGTAATATCTTCCAACAAATTTGACGGTTCATCCATGCAAGGACAAACATAATTAAGGTGCATGTCCTTACATAAAAAGCAAGGATTATTGACTTTATCTTTTTGACTCTTAACTACAGAGTCACTGATTGATGGGGCATAATCAGTATGATGTCCATAAGCTGACCACATAATTTAATGGGGTTCCTTATACCACACTTTAAAATTGTGTACATAACATGATAATATTTAAGAAGGTGGTCACCCTTGCAAAGCCTACAAGGGAACTTAGGCTTACGAGGTGTTTTTTGGGCATATCAACATTCTCAGCACAGTGAGAAATGGTTTATTGAGATTTAGTTTCTTTTTTTGTTTTTCTTCTTATTAATCTTCCTTTTCTTCTTCTTCTTATCCACGTGATTACTAGAATCATAACTTTTGAGAGGTGAAGAATGAGAAAGGGAATAAGACACATTTGGCGAAGAAGGTGAAGGATCAATATGAGGTTTGTGTTCTTGTGATGGGGAATTAACATTGAATACATTGGGTGCATCCAAGATCACTAGATTGAATAACCATATCGATAATCCCATAGTCAATCCGGGAATATTCAAAGTGGCAATGAAGGGAGGACCAACATTTCCAAATGAAGGAAAAACAAAAGGTTCCACTGAAGAAGGGATCTCTTCGTTGGTAGTCCTAAAAGACGTATCCATATCTATGTAACAAATATACCTCTCTCTCTCTCAAAGTATTCTAACTACACACACAACAAGTGAAACTCAATCTAAAGGCAATAGGAAAACATGTGTAAAAGGAAGGATAAATAAGTCAATCGTCACAACTTGAGATATACTGTAGGGTCCAACAGTAATGCTCAGCCCATTTTTTTAGAGAACTAACCGGAGAGGATTGGGATTGTACCCCTAACGTTTTTACTCGAATACCTGATAGTATGTGCGTATTAATATCCCCAAGTATTGTCCTCAGTGTATTGCAACAATAGGATGGTCAATAGGTTTAATCGGTTGGTATCAGGATCCTAAATGAGTCTCCCAATATACACAAGGTACGTGGGAGCTCAAATTTATAGTAGTGTTCTCTAATGCACAACTGTTCGAAATGGTCCTTTTGATATATCGTCAAGTACGTGAAAGAACTTTTCTATATATCATCAATTTGAAATGCATTTAATTATATATATTGAATAGTACATAGAAGAACCACATAGTCCCAGGGATGTAGTGCAGGAAAATAACAACAACTCCTACACTTAAAGACGTTGGAACACGTCTCTAACCTAACACACAATCTTGCTAAAAAATTTAACTTAACTAGCGCTTGATTTTATCTTATGCAGTTAAGTGGACAAGATGAGGTGAAGACTTTACTCATAAACCATACAATAATGATATGAAAGTATTTTTAGTTTCCTTTCAATAGATTCCCTATTTAAAGAGAGAGTAGGAGGCTATTTTTCCAATATTAAAAATCAAACATGTAATCTAAAACTATAAAAAACCAAATCCTTCAATTTTCAAGACAAGAACAAACAGTCAAGTTCCTCTTGCTTCAATGATAATGAAAAATAGATCTCTAGTGAAACAAAGAAAGGATATAATCAATGTTTCCAAACAATAAAAAGAACTTCTAACCTCTAATTATTGAAAAAGCTAAAATTATATCTCTTTTCTTTTAATAGAAAACTCAAATCTAAACCAAAACAAGACTAGTTAAACGTAAAAAAAAACTTTTTGTATTGTTTTATAAATATTTCAAATCTAACAAAAATAAATAAAGCTCTTTCTTTAAACTAGTCTGGAAACAAAAGATCTTTTATTTTTCTATGAATATCAATAATGATCATATACCTAAGAAAACAAACAATAATCCCAAGACAAAAAACCTCAAAACAAACTCAACACATGCACAAAAAAATGAAATGGAAATTTTCCAATTTTGATGAATACTATCTATAGAAAGGAGAAATAGGTTTCAAGCAAATAAACCTATGATGGGTGGAGGGTCCACCCGAAATGCATCGGTCACTTCTAAATTTCTACATGATGCAAATCCATAATCTTGCACATAATGACTAAACATTATGGAAACATTCACACAAAAAAACAAGCATAAAGTTCAATGCAAGAAACATAAGAATGAAAAATTCATATAAGTCAAAGAGACTGCAAAATCAATAGCCCAAAGATGGTTCTATAGTGATAGACAATTGTGACAGATAATGAATCTATCTAGAAATGAAACTCAGTAACCAAAAAAAGAGAACTAAGCCAAGAGTTCATGAATACTTACAGTGTCGCAGTATACCAGTGTACACCATGTGAATGTTTGAGAAAAATCGGAGATGCTTGAACTTTAAAACTTTTATTAATCAATCACTGCACATATGGATCTCATAAGACAAATTATCTGCATAAATCATTCAACCATAAGACAATATATACCCTGGGAAAACCCTCTAAATACAGAGGATGAAAAACCTAGCAATTCTTTAATTATGATAGATAGATTTGTAGAGAACAGTTTACAACAAATTCGCAGATTGTCCGATAAGAGATATCACCTCAACAGTATAGAAGAGAGATCCAATAAAACATTGTAATGAAATTTCCAAGTGCCAAGCACTTTAATAACAATTCAAAACACCTAGCATGCAGAAGATAATGAATGGAATACTCATGAATGCTCTAGGAGCATCAAACATAGTGAATAGACAAGAAATAACATCAACTGTGAACATTAAACTCACTCCATGCAAACATTACCTCCCTCCGAGAACTAGTGCCAAGTTGGCACCTAGGACTCTCCACCATGCACAATATATGCACCCTTGTCTTCCATAATTAGCTTTCACAAGATGTAAACTGACTTGAATTGAATTTCCATTGAGTTTAACTGAACCCAACTTCAATTGAATGCATGACCACAAAGTTAGGATGCAAATTGAGAGTCAAAGTTATTTATTCCTAGTGCTATCCATGCAAATTACATTGCATGGATCAAGGAGAGATTCCTTATTTAATTGATACATTATTTGTTTACAACTAAGGATTTACTGAATCCTTTCCAATTTGAGTTCACTACAGGTATGCATGGAAATTCGAATCCTTTCTCTCTCTATGCTTATCTCTTTATAATTTATCATTTATTGTATGGTCAACATGTGTATTAATTATTTATCCATCTTATCATTTCATACTTAGGATAATTCTCACGTATTGATGATCATATCATATTACCTCGGGTCATATAGTCATATGCTAAAGTAATTCACTCTAGCGGTAGCTAATCCTTAAAGGAGACTTATAGCATTTAGTGACCATGACTAGCAATACATCACCTAGTATAACCACTTTACCAAGTAAGTCATGCCACCTCAACATATGAGGATATTGATAGGACTTTATATTACTTACAAGTTCAACTTAATATTTATCACAAGTTTTCAAACTTGATATTACTCACAAGTCTATAGTCTTGATATTACTCACAAGACCATCATCTTGATATTACTCACAAAAAATTACTATACAACATCACCACCTCAATCATATGAGGATATATAGGACTTGATATTACTCACAAGTCCGAAGAATTACTCTTGATGTTGTACAATCAACACACCAATGTGGTAGTGCCTCAGTGACGCAGTCTAATTACAAGGAAAGTGTGGTGGTGATGCTCTGTAAGCATGAAGAAAGTGCGACAGATCCTCTCTGTAACCATGAATAAAGTGCGAAAAATTACTAAAGACGTGGGACAATCATATCCCAGGTATGGCAGGAGCAATCAATGATTAGAAAAGGAAAACATCTCAAAATAAATTTAGGTATCTAAACGAGCTAAAGATTCCATAGTAAGACTAAAAAAAGCATATACAAAGGGAAACAATGAAAATTAGATAGCTCTAAGAGGAAAATAAGGAAATCAAAATCAAACAATTCAAATACTATGGTTTATCCCCAATGGATTTGCCAATTTTGTTACAAGACACTTTGTCTATGCAAACAAGGACAAATATCTCTATTCCATATGGTTTGGATCTAGAACAAAACACCACAAAATATATACACTTTCCTATAATCAAACCATAAAATCAAAACAGATTGCTCACCTTGCAATGATGATGGTTTCTCCTCTCCCTACTTGATGTGATCTCCAATCTCTATCTGTAAAACAACATAAGACAAACAAGTGGAAACGCCAATGAAAGCAATATGTAACATTGATTAATCTAAAAAATGGGTAAAGGAAACAAGTTCAAAAGATCTACAACACAATAAATATCTATGGAAAGAGTATGTATTATTGTATTAATAAGAATACAGAAGGGGAGATTACAACCATTTCCTTGACATTGTAACTTCTTCCAACTATCCTTTGCTTCAAATATCCAACCTTGTCTCTAATGGAAAAGGGAAACTTAGCTCTAGAAGTATTTCAACAGCGTTTGGGTGCTCTATCTTTCCTTCTCAACCATGAGGGGTGAGCTTGTATATATAGGCCAAAGAAGATAGAGGGAATTTATTATTCAATGGAGGAGGTTAATGGATCATCCCAAGAGTTTAGGGGTTCGAATGACACACATACTGATTTGTTGGGATAAGCCTCCATGAGAGATTATTTATAGAATCCTCTTGAACCTTCTCTTTTTACCTTTGAATGAGTAGTGTCACACTATGCTAAGGAGAAACATGTGTTAATGATGGGTGTTGTATGCTTCATGAATGCAACCAGAGTTAGTGGAAAAACTTGTTAGTGTATAGCGTGTGTCAACAAGGGTTTTCCTCCTGTTGTAAACAAGAGAAGTGTGGAATTGCTGCAAAACTGGAAACCTGAAGGGTAGAATGCCTATTTCCCACGAAATTTTCCATTAATACTTCAATGATTAGTGCAAATTCAGAGGCACGTATCTCATTACCATGGTAATGACGATATTTTGGTGTAATAGTTACCCTATCCAAGTATCTCACCATTGTGTGTGTGTGGCTCCTGTGGATGACTAAAAACGTATTTCACTAGAGCATATGTCTAAAGATACAAGAACTCTAATATAAACCAACCAAATCCTCATACATCAACTTATTGATTATATTATCTACAGTGTGAGGGATGAAGTCATCCTTCACCAATCCAAGAATGGTTCCCTTTTCCTTAGCCTCTTTTTTAACATCAATGGGGAACCATCATGGATCAGTATGTGTGGAAATGTATTCCACGACATGATCCCAAATATCATCCTCCACCAAAAACATTTTGTAGCATGAACTTCCAAAGTATGAAATTGGAAGCACATCCCAACCTATCACACTCTCTAAGACCAAGCGTAGTCTTGTTGGAAATATAAATCACACCTCAAAGAAAAATCAATAATAAATCAATTATAACAACCATTCCAGGGTTTAAGTGCTTCTCCCAACTGTTATAGGATTTCACATCCAACAAACTGTACTAGGTTTACCACAACTACCAAATAAGGAACAACTGAAATATCCAACTCCTTGTTCAACAAGAGAGCAATCTCAGTCAAATCATCTCTTATACTAGGTGTAAATTTCATGAATCTAACATTTATTGTAGATTCAAAAATATCACCTCAACCTTGAGGTTTCCTGGATCTATTTCCTTTGAACCTACAAACTTAGGGTTGATCTAAAATATTAAATTATAGCATAAAATACTTCACTTAACTTCAACCCAAATCACAAGATAGCCCAATAAAATAACTACAAATGAAGAGTACTTCAATACTACAAGCCTACAACCCTTATGGCACAATTTTCCAAGCATATAACATATCCAAAATTTCTTATCACAACATATTATAATAGTAGTAAATATGCTCCTTTATCTTCTATATATGTGTTAAATCACTTCACCAATTCATCTCTATGTTATGTGAAATTAGCATGCACAACTAATGCTAGAATCTACCTAAGATGAAAATTATTCAAATCTGCAAAGACGTAATATTTGAACCACTAAAACACTTTGTATATATAAGAGATGAAGTATGTCATGTACACACCAACATCTTACCACAATTTAGTAGAAATCAAGTTTCCAAACCCTAGCTAGGAAAACCATTAAAAAAAACCACAAACTCCTCTTAGCTAGGAATCACTCTTAATAGTTGGAATTCTTCCTTGACATGTCCTACACTTGCATAACATATGTGTACAAGGACATCTCCTTCTCTCTCCTCCACAACAAGCACACCAAGTAGCTCTAGGGTTTCCAAATGCCTCAAAACAAATCTCTACAAGGTTTGGAATCATGTATTAAATTCATGGCATTTTCATTAAGGTTTATCCTTAAGGTCATCGATTGTTAAACTAAATGGAATACATTTCATTCCTCCCAAAATTTTCCATAGGTCTTCTTTGTTCTCTTTGAGTTTCTAGGATTCTTTCAAATTCAGAGACTTCGTTCTCTATACGGTCTAATAATTCAAACACAACCTAAAGATCGAGATCTTTGTTTTCCAAGTGTCTCGAAATTACGACTCTTATCTCTATTGTGTTATTGTCTTTTGGTTAACAAAAAAATTTAGTCTATGCTCTTGGTTACTCCATAATTTAGGAGATGTGATCTCTTCTAAATCTTCAATTTATCTATTATAATATTTGAAGGTAAATGCCAGAGGGAATTTAGTCTATTTGATTTTTTCCTAAATGATGTTTTTAATATTTTAGGTTCAAGAAAACATTGTCAAGGGCATTGTACTATTTTGTTTACTGGACCGTTGTATTAAGTAGTTTCAAGATAGGTATAAGGACATTTTTGTTTTTTAAAGGAGTAGAGAAGCTTGTAACTCTATATTTTGATTTTACTCTTGAAATATCAAAGTTATTCAACTTCAAATATATTAAAAATAACCATGAAGAAGCCCTCCTCTATCAAAATGTTTACAATTCTAAGTGGCCTCATCAAATTTTCCAAGAAAGAGATCAAACTAAAACTCTTTCAATGTGGAATTCCCACCTTTTGTGACTCATTCTTTCGTGTTTTGGTTTCAACTAACTGAGTTTAGTAATTTTTGTTTTTTGTTTTTATTTGATTTTATCAATTCTGTTTATATGCACAATTATACACACATTGCGTGAAATACGTGTTTTAAATTTTATAAATAGTTATAAAGATAGCAAATATTAGATTGAAATAAAAAATTTAAGCCACTTGAAACCTTACAAAAGGTAAAACATAATTATGAAATATTTCAAAGAAAATATAGAATCATCCCATATTCATAGATAATATCCTTAAATAATTAAATCTCTAAAAAAATAATAACAATAACCAACCTTGAAAAAATATATTTTTTAAAATTTTATTTTATTTGTAAATGTTAAATAAAACTATAAATAATATTTCAATTAACACAATATTATTTTTATAAATATTCAAATATTTAAAATTTTACAAAATAAATTAACTAAAATATAAATTCAAATTACTTACACACCACTAGCATACTTTAACCCGTAAATATAAATAAATTTTTAAAAACTAACAAATATAAATATAAAAAATTAAAATTAAATAAATATTGTTTTCATAAACATAACAAAACAAAAAAAAATATTGTTTTCATCATTTTATTGTCTAAACCAACACTATTGTTTTCATCATTTTATTAATATAATAAAGCAAAAATATTCACAATTTAACTAGTACATTTATTTTTTATTCAAAGTGTAAGTTGATATCAATAAATGATTTTGTCTCATATACACATTAAATAAGTATTTAGACAAATTTTCAAAATCTAGGAACAACATTGTTTAAAATTTTCCATAAAGACTAATCATGGTGTCACCACTAAACTTCATCAATGTCTAATAAAACCACAATCCTATTATCCTCTTCTAGTTCAATAATTATAACAAAGGGAAATCAACTCCCTTCTTGATATTTGCACCAATTCACAGATCATTTTCCATAAAGACTAATCATGGTGTCACCATTAAACTTCATCAATGTCTAATAAGACCACAATCCTATTATCCTCTTCTAGTTCAATAATTATAACAAAGGGAAGTTACCTCCCTTCTTGATATTTGCACCAATTCACATATCATTTTTCGTAAATTTAGTTGAGGAGAGGAGTATAGTTTTCATGGGTAGGGTTATTGTTGGATTGTGTGTTTGGAAAAGTGTTAGCAAGTCCATGCTCTCAAAAACCAATTGGGATTATTTATAGTCCACAAGTAACATGGAATAAAATAAAGGTGTGTCCCACTAATTAGCATTGTTTTCATGCACTTTTGGACTCTAAGTATAGACATGGTAGACATAGATCAAATAGGCTTGGATTGGGTTACTCGAGGAAGTAGCAAGTTTAGATCAAGTTGTGCATCATTAAGAATAGACTTAGGCCAATCTCAATTTCCTTTTTCCCAATGTGTTCTAGGTTTGTCTTCACCTCAATTGATAGAAAAATTGAATCCCCGCATCATCTATTATGTTAGAATTAAAAAGATTAGTGAATTGTCATGGAGTTGCAATATAGTGCACTGAAAATATCATGTTTTAACTATCTTCGTAATTTTTGGAACACCTTCCCTTGGGTTAGATCATCTCCATCTTTGAGCTCATTATCTTACTATTGGGAAGTTGCTCTAGTAAAACTAAAAGTGAAAGATTTACCTCGTATACTCGATCCTAACTATTTTCAAATAGCATTAATTTCGATTCAAACAGATTTCATTGAGATTGAAATCAATCTAAAGTCATATTTTTTTTATTGCAATGTTAATACATAAACATAATATTTTGAGATATCTTTATTGCATAAAATCATAATAATGATTTGGAACACCATAGTCCAATTCAATGTGTGTTGAAACTTTTATTTTATAAAAATTTTAATATGATTTGAAACCCTCTATTACATCAAAGCTATGCAATGTGTATTTACATCAATGCTATGAAATGGGTGTTGATTATTCAAAAAAACAACTTATATGACATATTCATGATCAAACTAAATCAACAAAGTCATCATAATAGCATGGTTTAGAAAGAATAAGAAATCATCAAAACAACACTAAAATGATCTGTCTCACAATAAATATGAGTCCCTCATCATTTTATCAATAAAATCTAAACATTCTGAAACTTACACAAGATGATTGTCCATCATAACAAGCAAAATTCATGTTTACCATATAATATATTTCAAAATGGAAACTTGTTTAAGGATATAAGTGTAAATTATGTTATCAAAAATTAATTCTTCCTTCATGTGTGTCATTACAATATACTAAACATAATCCACATGAAACATAAATACTATTCACATAATTTAAGTATTTTTGTTAAGATCAAAATTACTTTTAATTTGCATCTACTATTACATTCATAATATCAAATTCTTTATCAATCAAATAAAATAATATGTTATATTTACATGTACAAACTATTTTTAACCAAAACTTTATTGCTAATGTCAATGGGACTCATAATCATTCCAATCAAACTATTTGTATATTTGATCATTCAAATAAAACACTAATCGATAACTCCATGGGTTAGCTCAAGTGGCCATGAGGCAAGCATGATATCTTTTTCCCAAAATTTGGGAGATCACGGATTCAACTCTATTGATCCCTTCAAGATTAGGCTCTATAATCAAGGCTAACACTTTACCCCATTTATCATCCATAGATAGGAATAAGTACTTACAATAAGTAATGACTCCATAATCAAGGCTAACACTTTACCCCATTTATCATCCATGGATAGAAATAAGTACTTACAATAAGCAATGGCAAAACAAACTCATAAATGAGGTTTTTCCACAATTTCCCAAAATCTCAAGAAACACTAAAAGATAAACAAAGATGATAAGCTTTTATGGTTATGTTTGGTCTCTTTTTCCCTTAAAAAAAAAAGGGTCCAATGGGTGCATGTTAAATATATGAGCCAAAATATCATATTAGGCAACAAAATACAACTTTGAAGTAACATGTAAGTTTCACAAACATCTTCTTGTAACAAATACTTTTTCAAAGTGTTAAGGTGGCATGTTAATGGCCTTAATATAATAACATAGGAATAGTGAAAAAAAATAACATTTTCAAGTGTTAAGGTGGCATATTAATGACCTTAATATAATAACATAGAACTAATAAATAAATAAATAACATAGGATAAATGAACAAGAGTTATGTTAAATCATAATAGGACATCATTTAATGGGTTGACACGAGTTCAATAAAGCATGTCCAAGTAACCATAGACCTTGTAATAGATCAATTAAGTCATGATCAATCCCCTTGGGAAATGCAGTCACATCAAAAGCATTAATAATCTTTAGAAAGAAATAATAATAACAATAAAACAAAATCCAACCAAAGAAAATGATCAAAAGCCAATTCACCAAGTTCGCATATTTCTAATCCTGTTACCATTGGGCATGCTCTGTGATGATGTTTATCAATAAAGAATTGGATGACTTTTCTTATTGCCAGTTCTTTCTACGTTAGTAAAAAAATACTGTCCCGGTTCTTTCTACTTTGGTAAAAAAAATTAAACAACAATGTTATGCTATTTGATAGGCAAGGACCAGGCTGCACTTGTTATTTTGGTATTGTCTTCACGTTTGTATGGTTGCTTCCAGAATCATTTGATAGATGGGCCTTCCTAAAGTTGGTATAAACATAACAATTTAATTGATGAACAAAACAAAATATTATGATGTATTCAATAATAATTGGGCTTTTTTTTTTAAAGATAATTCGTTCTACCAAAAGGAAAAAACATTTACTCTACTTATTATCTTTTCTATTAAAGACGATAAAAAGATGCTTTTTGTCTAAACCAACATTATTGTTTTCACATTTTATTAATATAATAAAGCAAAAATATTCACAATTTAACTAGTACATTCATTTTCTATTCAAAGTGTAAGTTGATATCAACAAATGATTTTATCTCATATACACATTAAATAAGTATTTAGACAAATTTTCAAAATCTAGGAACAACATTGTTTAAAATTTTCCATAAAGACTAATCATGGTGTCACCACTAAACTTCATCAATGTCTAATAAGACCACAATCCTATTATCCTCTTCTAGTCCAATAATTATAACAAAGGGAAGTCAACTCCCTTCTTGATATTTGCACCAATTCACAGATCATTTTCCATAAAGACTAATCATGGTGTCACCATTAAACTTCATCAATGTCTAATAAGACCACAATCCTATTATCCTCTTCTAGTTCAATAATTATAACAAAGGGAAGTTACCTCCCTTCTTGATATTTGCACCAATTCACATATCATTTTTCGTAAATTTAGTTGAGGAGAGGAGTATAGTTTTCATGGGTAGGGTTATTGTTGGATTGTGTGTTTGGAAAAGTGTTAGCAAGTCCATGCTCTCAAAAACCAATAGGGATTATTTATAGTCCACAAGTAATATGGAATAAAACAAAGGTGTGTCCCACTAATTAGCATTGTTTTCATGCACTTTTGGACTCTAAGTATAGACATGGTAGACATAGATCAAATAGGCTTGGATTGGGTTACTCGAAGAAGTAGCAAGTTTAGATCAAGTTGTGCATCATTAAGAATAGACTTAGGCCAATCTCAATTTCCTTTTTCCCGATGTGTTCTAGGTTTGTCTTCACCTCAATTGACAGAAAAACTAGATCCCCGCATCATCTAATATGTTAGAATTAAAAAGATTAGCAAATTGTCACGGAGTTGCAATATAGTGCGCTGAAAATATCATGTTTTAACTATCTTCGTAATTTTTGGAACACCTTCCCCTTGGGTTAGAACATCTCCATCTTTGAGCTCATTGTCTTACTATTGGGAAGCTACTCTAGTAAAACTAAAAGTAAAAGATTTACCTCTTATACTTGATCCTAACTATTTTCAAATAGCATTAATTTCGATTCAAACTGATTTCATTGAGATTGAAATTAATCTAAAATCATATTTTTTTAATGCAATGTTAATACATAAACATAATCTTTTGAGATATATTTATTGCATAAAACCATAATAATGATTTGGAACACCATAGTCCAATTCAATGTGTGTTGAAACTTTTATTTTATAAAAAATTTCATACGATTTGAAACCCTCTATTACATCAAAGCTATGCAATGTGTATTACAGCAATGTTATGCAATCGGTGTTGATTATTCAAAAAAACAACTTATATGACATATTCATGATCAAACTAAATCATAAAGTCATCATAATATCATGGTTTAGAAAGAATAAGAAATCATCAAAACAACACTAAAATGATCTATCTCACAATAAATATGAGTCCCTCATCATTTCATCAATAAAATCTAAACATTGCAAAACTTCCACTAGATGATTGCCCATCATAACAAGCAGAATTCATGTTTATCATATAATATATTTCAAAATGGAAACTTGTTTAAGGATATAAGCGCAAATTATGTTATCGAAAATTAACTCTTCCTTAATGTGTGTCATTACAATATACTAAACATAATCCACACATGAAACATAAATACTATTCACATAATTTAAGTATTTTTGTTAAGATCAAAATTACTTTTAATTTGCATCTACTACTACATTCATAATATCAAATTCTTTATCAATCAAATAAAATAATATCTTATATTTACATGTACAAACTATTTTTAACCAAAACTTTATTGCTAATGTCAATGGGACTCATAATCATTCCAATCAAACTATTTGTATATTTGATCATTCAAATAAAACACTAATCAATAACTCCATGGGTTAGCTCAAGTGGTCATGAGGTAAGCACGATATCTTTTTCCCAAAATTTGGGAGATCACGGATTCAACTCTATTGATCCCTTCAAGATTAGGCGCCATAATCAAGGCTAACACTTTACCGCATTTATCATTCATAGATAAGAATAAGTACTTACAATAAGCAATGGCAAAACAAACTCATAAATTAGGTTTTTCCACAGTTTCCTAAGATCTCAAGAAACACTAAAAGGTAAACCGACATGATAAGCTTTTATGCTTATGTTTGATCTCTTTTTTCCCTTAAAAAAATGGTCCAATGGGTCCATGTTAAATATATGAGCCAAAATATCATATTAGGCAACGAAATACAACTTTGAAGTAACGTGTAAGATAGTTTTAGTTTCACAAACATCTTCTTGTAACACAAACTTTTTCAAACTGTTAAAGTGGCATGTTAATGGCCTTAATATAATAACATAGGACTAATGAAAACATAATAACATTTTCAAAGTATTAAGCGGCATATTAATGGCCTTAATATAATAACATATGACTAATAAAAAAAATAACATAGGAGAAATGAACCAGAGTTAGGTAATAAACATACAATAGGGAAATTGTATCCAAAATCATAATAGGACATCATTTAATGGGTTGACACGAGTTCAATAAAGCATGTCCAAGTAACCATAGACCTTGTAATAGATCAATTAAGCCATGATCAATCCCTTGGGAAATGCAATCACATCAAAAGCATTAATAATATTTAAAACGAAATAATAATAATAATAATAATAAAACAAAATCCAACCAAAGAAAATGATCAAAAGCCAATTCGCCAAGTTCACAAATTTCTAATATTGTTACCATTGGGCATGCTCTGTGATAATGTTTATCAATTAAGAATTGGATGACTTTTCTTAAATGTTGCCATCCACAAATCTACTTGAATTGATCTTAGGTATACTTGGATTACATATTCAACTCAATATTGCTGCACATAATATCCCTAAATTGAGGGAGTGGAATCCCTTTTACCGAAATTCACCTCAGCTTTCACCTTGATACTTGCAGAAAGGGGTCTAAAATGGACCATTAAATTGATAGTTTGTTTGTTAGGTTTTGAAATGGTTTAATTGTTCGCAGTCTTTGGTCTTAAGAGCGTGTTGTGAGATTCTTAATTTTCTAGTAATAATTGTTGCTAAACATTTACTGAAATTATTGTTATTCAACTTTTTCAATGATTCTTACCTATTGGGAAATCCATTCCAAAGCCTTTTTTCAAGATAAAGCCTGAAATGCTCGTCATTTTCTTCTTTCGCTCAAATGCAAAATCAAATTAGTAAGTAAAGGGTCTCTACTTTTTAAGATTTTTTCATATGTGTGTGTATGTGTGTGTCAAGAAGATGAATCTTAACATTCCAAAATAGTAGACATGCATTCCTTTTTTTCCTCGAAAAAAAATCGTAATTTTATTTCAATAATGAACAAAATTATATTTTGTAGATGCATATGCATTTGTGCAAACAACTACATGACATAGCACATAATCTAGGAGCAGGCTAATAAGCATGAGACGGAAAAAACAAAAAATAAACAATACCAAACAATGAGATCGGGATTTGTAGAAATCCTCTATTTTCCCTTTCTTCCCCTTCTTCTTTGATTTCACTTCAGTCCATCCTTCTAGTTGTGACGCAACAACAATCATCTGTTTGGTAGTAGACATGCATTCCTACAAGAACAATAACATGTATTTGGAGTTTTCCAGTGAGGATATAGATCCTACATTTCACCTTTGAAGCTAAATGTAACATCTATTAAAAATGTAGTAGTGATTTTAAATACTAATTACCCCTGTTAAAGGACGATGGTAAAAAAAAAAGAGAATGATTTGAAGAGATACTTGTCTCCACTCTATTGGAGCACAATTGTCATTAGACCAAAACCTGCAGTTGTTAGTCTCTTATACAACCCCCAAAGTTAGGATACACAAGAGGCTCAGTTAACCCATGTCGTGAAACTCATGGGGAGCGTTGGACGCAAATGCCAACAATCCCCCCTAGCATTACCTGGGTGAGTTTCGAACTCAAGACCTATCGCGCTGATACCATTTGTTGGAGCATGACTATCGTTAGACCAAAACCTGTAGGCGTTACTCTCTGATACAATCATTAAAGTTAGGATCCACGAGAGGGGGTTAACCCATGTTGTGAAACTCACAGAGAGTGTTGGATGCAAATGCCAACACACTCAACTAGTACTTAATTTTTACTAACTTATCACAAGCTAACTCTATGTCAATTACCTTGGAACCTAACCCATATGAAACAAAAGAAAATCATGAGTATAGTGAACAACTTTGGCTTAGGGTTGACCAAAGGGAAGGAGAGTAATGGACAACCTCAGAAAATAAATTGCTAAAGATAAAGTGATGGGTGCCTAATTTGCCATATTTTGAACCCACTAATTTGCTCAAGGTGTTAACTTTCTAACTCTTTTACATTTCATTCTCTCCCAAAACCAACATTACATTTCCATTTCTTTGCACATATAACAAATGTAACATATTATACAACTTGACGAGAACTCTTGAGAGTTCTAGTTTTTTATATGTTGAATTCAATGGCTATTTTTACCTTGAACCAAAAAATGGTGCCATCGGTAGCACTTCGAGGTTAAATTACGACATTTTGGAAACCTTGACCGATGTCAATGCAATCAAAACCCTAAATCAACCCCCAAATTAAAAGGTGGTGCTATCGGTAGCACCATGTTTTTCAGGGATAGATTTTACAACTTTTTGGAAACCTCGGCCGATGTTGGTGGAATCAAAACCCAAAATCAACCCCCAAATCGAAAAGTGGTGCTATCAGTGGCACCTCTTTCTTCACTTGGGATACAATTGCATTCATTGAATCGAAACCATGAATTATGTAAGAAAAATATTTAATTTTTTTCTTCTTTTAAATCACTTAAAAATAAAAAGAAAGAGCCCAATTTTAATTAAAATAATATTTTTTTTCTAAGAACTTAAAATGCCCAAATATTAAAAAAACAAATTTAAAAAATACCCAAAATCCATTTTTTTTGTTTTTTATTTGGACATGCCACCAGAGGGAGGAGAGAGGGGAGGTGGGGAAAGGCACGCAAGGTGGAGGGGGAGGCGAGGGAGAGAGAGGATGGGAGAAAGAGGGGTTACAGTGGCGACTGGATTCTCAAAATTGAGTTTTTATATATATATATATATATATTAATATTTTTATTTTTTTTAATTAAAAATAATAATTTTAGTTTTAATTTTGATTTTAATTTTTTTAGTTTTTTTGTATTGTTTGTTTTTAGTGTTTGTTTTTTTAATTGTATTTCTTTTTCAGTTTTTTGTATTTTGTTTTTTTAATATTTTGATTTATTTATTTTTCATAAAAGGGTCACAGTCTTTCTCAACGAACTTCTAGAATATAAGATTGTTCTATAATGTGTAATTGTGAATTTCCAACCTAGCACCCTTCTAGAAACACAACTGTTGTAACTATTTGCAAGTATGTGGGGTTTTTTTCACAAAACAGTTTCAATATAAATGATGGAAAGATTCTTGCAGTATACACTTCTCTTTTAATATAAATTTGCAGTTCCAATTCCTCCTCCAAGAGTTGGAGGGGGTCCATTCTGAGATGTATGATCTTCTTTATAGTTCTCCACATCTGTGTGTATTTTCATTTGCACAAACGCTGTATGAATAATGTTACCTCAGAGCGTGGGTTCACATAAGATGCCATCAGTTTGATTAAGCAACAGAGTGTACACAATTCAATTTCTTGTTTGCTGGTGTTAATTTCTTTTCCTTCACGATTTGTTGTTGGTTTGATTTCTTGCAACAATACACCCGATTTCCTCTAACTTGGCATTGTCTCCGTAACTCAATTTCTTGCTTTCGTTTGCATGGATATCTGGTAATATTTTCATGTAATATACACTGCTTTGTATAGATAAATGGTAATAGTTTCATGTAATATACACTACTTCATCTGACAACTAGCTGAAGCATACAGGAAATTGACTTCATATTCCTTGTTTATAATTTATTTGTTTATGTAGCATGCATAATATATATATAAAGTTTTCGCAATTGTTTAATTGTGTTTGTGTAGGTCTATCATATATGAGGTTTTAACACTTGTTTAATTGGTGTCACATTGTTTTATTTTATAAACTTTAAAACCTTGGTTTAATTATTGGCTAAAAAGTTAGTCATATTATTTTTTTTTTTAATAAAGGGAACTAGCAACCTCCAGGGATATATTCAACAGCCCGCAAGTCAAATATATCAGGAACTTGTGACTCAGTAGGGGTCGAGACGTCCCAGAGTCCACTCTGGATAATCCGATGTGTACCACCTATCTAGGAGGTGCTTACCTTTCTGGCCTTGTCACAACGGGCTAATAAGCATCCCTACCCCCCGCCAGTTTTGAACTTGTGACCTCCTTGAAGATAGCACATTCTTTTAACCATTAGGCACACTCAAGTGCTCTTAGTCATATTAATATTAATTCCAGACAAGTATATTAATTCCAGGTAATTTGCAAAATTTCAGAGTTTAGACTAAAGTTTTGTCCTAGTGCATCATAGTGGGGGTAATTTTTATTTACAATTTTTTTTAATTGTCGGTTTTTTTAGGCTGCCATTGTTTCGGTGGAGGTGACATTGGCCTGGGTTCCTATGCCCCACAATCTGGTGACGACATGATCTCAGTGATTGTTTAAATGCAGGTTAAGGCTCTTTTAATGATGATGATTTGGTTTCTTGAGCGGCAGGGTTATTGTTGATGGTTTCTCGGTGTGAGGACTCGTTTCACTTAGGCGGACGTTTTCCTATGTTGAAATGTGGTTTTCGTGTTTTTCAAAGGTTTTTATGATGCAGGGTCAGGGCTCTTTTTAATGTTGTTGCTTTGGTTTTTCAGTCGACAAGGTGAGTCAAGAACGTGTGAGGACTGATGATTTTCTTGGCAGCAGGGTTATGGCTAATATTTTCTTAGTGTGAGGGCTAGTTCTACTCAACAAATGTTTTCCTATGTTAAAATGCAGTTTTTCATGTTTTACGAAGGTTTTTATGATGCAGGGTGAGGGCTCTTTTTAATGTTGTTGCTTTGGTTTCTCCGATGGCGGGGTTCGAGTCGGGCCCATGTGAGGACTAGTGATTTTCTCTGTGTGAGGACAGGTTCGACTCAATCAGATGTTTTTTGGTGTTGTTCATGGGTGTTCCTCAACTGTTATTATTGTTGTTGATTTGGTTCCACTCAAGTGCATGTTTTCTGATGTTGTTTTTCTTAAATGCGAAGTGTCATCTAGACGCATATCTATCGACATTTTTTGTACTACAGGTTTGGTATTTAAAGCGACATGCGTATTTCCTTTAATTTCCCATTCTGGATGTGTTGGTTTGAAATGTGAGATTGGAACTAGTTTTATTGTTGTTATTGAACCTCACCTCTATGGCTAGAGTTTGATTGGTTACTATGGCTAACCTATGAATGAAAAAAAGGTGGTTGTCCATATATCTTTAGTTCGATACTTTCTTCCAAATTTTGTCTTGAAAATAGATGTGGTGAGCATGAATTCATCTCATAACATTCAATACTTTTTAATCAGTCAATGTATTCTCATTGTGTTCTTCAACCAAATATAATATGCTACAGTTTCATTATGTTTTTAAAGTGTTTAAAACTTTATTTTTTCAATGAACATAACTTTTGCGTACTTGGTTTCCCACCAATTATCTTCAATCCATAATAGCTTCCATAGACTTTTGGCTATTACAGCATAATAGGGAAATTGCAAATGCATTAACCTTTAGTCTAGGGCTAGTTTTTTTGCCTCTTTTCAAGGTTGTGTAGTGATTATGATTTGCTAATAGATATTTCCTCTATTTTCTAATTGCAATGACAATGACAAATCTCCCTGGTGGACTCTTTTGTTTCAACACCTAAAAGATTTCACTCGATAGTTCTTTGTTTTTGTCATATTCCACATGGAAAAAGTAGACCAGATATGCAGCAGCACAACATACTTCAGTGCAAGTAATTTATCGAGTATTGATTTTGTTTTGTAGATAACCTTGCATGATTGAACAAATACAATTGTTGATCAAAAACAAAGGATAAGAAAGAAGCCATGAACCATTGATCTGCTAGATTTAAGAGATAGCATATATTGGAGAAGTTATTCTAATTTGCAAAGTTTTATGTCAAGAATTAGCTATCTGGAATTGTAATCAACAACCTAGATTTTTACCCATAGCGTAAAATCATATATGTTCCGAGCATCGTTTTGTTGTATTTTCTGAAGAGTGATTTCAATAATACATATTACTAATAATAATTATGCTTGTTGAAATAATAAAAAACTAAATTGGTTGTAATTTGTACTCTATCATCTTAAAAAAACCTCTCTTCATTATTTGTGGGTAGTTCCATTTGTTGTTTGCTTTCATTGTTTTGCAATGCTCTTTTGTTTATATCAATGTCATATTTTTAAAATCTAGAAATCTAATTCTCTAAATTCAATACTATGATAGAGAGGGAAACATTGGGTTTCCTAATTCCAAAATTTGCAATTTGCATATCCATGAAGTAGATTGATGAATGCATTCTTCTTCGTATTTTTGTTTATTTAGATTATATAGATTTTGCTAAGGATATGCATATGTCATGTTTTGTGAAGTGCTTTATATGTAGTGATATATTTTGCAAAGAATATGCAAATGTCATGTTTTGTGAAGTGTTTTGTATGTCATGATTTTAATAAAGTTTAGAAACTTTACGCAGTTTTAAAAAACTCCAAGAAATTTTCAAACATGCCATTTTTCAACAATGTTGCATTAGTTTCTAAAATAAGACCATTTTCACGATAGTAAATCTCAACTTAGAAACAACAACTCATAATATCTCCATGTAATTGCAAATCCACTCCCCTCCAAAACCAATTGTTGTCGTCAAAAGACATTACCACGTCATAGCTCTTGTTTTATACTTTATTTTTGTATATTTTACTATTTCGGTTTTACACACACTTATGTCATCAGGGGTTCACTCTGAACTGTCGACATCTACCGATGTGATCTCCCTAAACACCAACCCAGATAGGTTTTACCCTGTCCAGCAACACCTACGAAGATGTCTAAGGGAGATCTGCAGAAACCATGTTTCCGCAGAAGGAAGAGGACTTGCGCACTACTACGGTTCTATCACAGAGTTTTCTCAGAGATACAGGGGTTTTTTATGTCTATCATGCATCAAATCTACTTATCTTCATCTGGTGCCCTCCTGGAATTGGTCCAACTACATTGTCCTCCGCTGGTGTTTTCCCCTTGCTTTGTTCACTCGTTGTTGTAAGGCTTTCGATTTTGTTTCCTTGGACATCTACACAATCGGGGCCATTGTCTTCAGTGATACCCACAATGCCGTCAACTGTGCTTCTACTTCACTTAGATGCATTCCTAACTATTGCAGCTGCTCATCTTGAATGACGCTCATCCAAAATTGTGTCGTCACTTCTGCTATAGAGTTTCCTACTTTCTCTAGATCCTCGATTTGTGTCATTTCTTCATCGATTCTACTCCTGCGCTCTGCTATCTGTTATGGAGGTGTACTTGGTACGGTGTGTGCTTGCAAATCCTCATTTTCATTCTTCAAGTTGGAGACTATCTGGCATAGTCGCAAAACCTTCTCCTCGGGGAACATCTTTGTAGTAATGTCAAAAATGTCCTCACATGCGACGGAGATTGTTCGCTCCAGTCATTGTCAGTGTCAAATGCCTTGATCTTTTCAGTTGTGATTTCTTCTTGTTCTGCCTTCATCTGTGCCATCTATGCTTTAGCCTACGCTATATGTTCTCGCGATTTGAACAATTGGTCATGTACTATTACTTGGCGATCTTGGATCTCATGGATTTTCACCTTCTGTAGTCTGGTTACTATGTGCATTGGCAATTCGTTGATATCCAGACTGATCAAGTCAAATCTCCTTAATGTTGCGTCAAGAGCTTCATCACCCGTCGAAAGTGCTTTTGGCGGAATGGAAATTATCTGCGTTGTCTGGCTGACACTTCCTTCAGCTGCTCTTTGTAGCGACTATGTCTATGGTACTCTGGTTTCTAATACCGCATTCATCAATGACTGCAACAATCCCTTTACCTGATGAAAGTATTTTGTCGCATGTTGCTTTACTTATGCCTGACTCTCGCTGGTTGTGGTATTGATTGCGACCAATGTCTGGCTCACCTAATCATCTACCAGTTTCGTCATACTGCTTCCTTCTCCCTGCTCAAACCTGCGCTTGGTTCTTCATTCTTCTTGCCACCTTTCCAACTCCAAATCCATCGAAGTTACTTACGACTCTACCTAGAATTCCTCATCAGAATCGGGTACTTGCGCTTGCTCCTCTGGGATGCTTGGTGGCACTCTCGCTTCTCTGTCAGAAAGCTTATCAATGTTGGTTGGCACCTTCCATGCTAACAGCCATTCCTCCACAATGGCATTGAGCTCTTCATCTGTTAGCTCAAACTATGTTTTTATCCAATGCCACTCCTGGTCACACCTCGCCTGAATGTGAATGGCGTATGGACCTATCACAAATATTATTGTTCTTATGTACTTGATTGCAGCTACTTCCATAAGTCACGAAAACTTCATTGTGGCATCCTAGAGTCCATCCAAGTATAAGTAGAATTGTACATTGAAGTTTATTTGCCTTGCTTTGTCAGTGATCTCCCAGAGGTTTTGATACCTCTCTCCGCTGCAGGTGTTCACCGCATCGAATTACATCCCTTGGTAGTATTTGTGTTCCATCCAACAAACTAATACAATCAAGATTAATAACCAAGAATACGTGAATGTGCATTTCCCCTCCTGCGCCAATGCGACATCTTCCATCAATTTATTTAGTAAAAATAGTGCCCAATTCATCTGGACACCTACGATGATGCAATCACTCCTGAGGTACATTGATTAGGTCTATTCTTACACATAATATTTACCGTCAGTAACTTTGCTACAACCCGAACCGCTTTGTCATTGATAGTGTTGATGACATATGCGTGTTTGTCCCGAACTATGTCATATTTCTTCTTGAGCTTCGCAGCTGGTCATTTATCATTATCTTTCCCTCGGAAGTACTATGAGGGATTAGTGCCTGCCTTAGGCAGTCCAATGATTTGTGAAATGAGGTCGACTGTGATGGGTATTTTGGTGTCCAACCACATAAAACCTCCATGGAAGAATCCCAATAGCTACTTTATGCACGCATTTACTTATGTTGCTCACCCAAAGTGTGGCATATGAGTAATAGTTAATAATCCTGAACTCTCTAGTCTCTGTGCGTATTCAGCTGGTTCTTGCATCACTGGTCCTCCAGTGTTGTGCGGTTGAGGTGTGTATATTTACTCACTACATTATGGATGAGCCAGAATGTCATGGTATTTATACTGGAGATTTTGTAGGTTCGGCACAATATTCATTGTAACTGGAACACCCTTCGGTATTGTTGGTGTCTTGATACTAAATTTTGGGTTCTTTTTAATCCACACAGATGGTGCATCTGGCCCTCATGGTGGCCGATAACCTGGAATGTTAGCCACAGTTGGCCCTTTTCTCAATGTAGAATCTTCTCCTCCTGTTGTCAACGAGCCAACCTCTGCCTCGGCTTCCCTGCTGGAACTCCTAGTTGACTTGGTTCGTCTCTATGGAGAGGTCGATCGATTTGTGCCCCTCTTCTTCCTATGTGGTCGTGAGAGAACATCTTGGATTTTCGATCACTCCTCTATAATCAGCACACTCGGTAGTGGAGATCCTTGGGTTCTACCACTCTAAATGATCTGCGTCATCACTTGCAAACTCTCTTCACTCTGTCATTCTTCACTATTCTCTTGCCTTTTCTCAAATTCTCACAATCATCTCAATTGTTAAATTCATTCCCCATTGGTCCATTCTTATATCATTTCTTGTGCCTATGTGAAGGATTTTGATCATCATAGCCAAATCCATCAAATGATTGACCAAATCTACCATCGATTTTACAAATGCAATGATCTGATTGCTCCATAAATGTGTGTCACGTCCACTTGCATCGTCGCGCGTCTATTTTAATGTTGCATTTATTTCTCGATTTGATTGCATCACACTTCGTTTGGTATCGCTTAACTCCATTCTTTCTACAATATGTGTTTCTTTTCATCGCCATCGATTTTTTTATTTCATGTTTATTGTTGAATCTTTTAACCCCCCCCCCACATTTGTTTTTCATTATGTGGCTTATCATTCATGGTGTCGCACTTGGCTATCTCGATAGGGTTTTATCCATCTTCCATTTACTAACTTCAGTAGTAATCTCCCATCTAACTGTTACAATTGCATTGCGCCTCCGTCGGTGATGAAATGAATCACATAAGGTTCTAACCAATGCAATTGTAACTTACCTGGGTGCTTTGTGAACTTGTTTTTATAGAGTAGAACCATATCGCCATGCTAGAAGTACATGGCCTTCACATAGCGATCATGCCATGCCTTATGTTGATCCTTTTCCACTTGCTGATGGAATCCTATGATGAACCAATATTCTTCAAGCTGTAGCAACTAGGTTAACCTTTCTTCAACTGCTCCTTCATCGCTTATGCATGTCGTTTCTGCTATGCATAGGCTGGGAACAATATACTCCATCGAAATTACCTCTTCTTGGCCAAAGACAATATTAAATGGTGTTTTTCTTTTCAATCGCTTGCATGTTGTTTTGTAGGCCCATAGTATCACATGTATTTTCAAATCCCAACCATCCCAATTTGTGTTGCAGACCTTGGTTAACGCATGTTCCAACACCTTGTCAAATGCTTGTGATATGGAGTGCTCTTCTTATGGAGTGGCTCCCTTGGTCTCTCATCAGTATCTTGGGATAGCCAAACCAAGTAACTATATTGTCGAAAAGGAACCTAGTTGTTGTCGCAGTTGTACAATCTGTCACTGGTGTTGCTTCTGCCCATCATGTCAAATATCTATTGTTGTGATGATATATCATGCACCCGTTCATTTTACTATAGGAATGATGGGTCCCACAAAATTCACTACCCATTTATCAAATGGTTGTAGCATCACTTGAGCTACTAACAGCATCTCATCCCATCGTAACGGCTTCTCGATTCTTTGATAGACGTCGCAGCTTTTAGCATAGTCTGTGACATCACTATGCATTGTCAGCCACCATAAACCAACTCGGAGTATCTTTATGGAATTTTCACATCCTCCATAATGTCCTCCTATGATTCTGGCATGCGCCTCAGACAATATTCTCTCCTTCTCATGCGGTAGAACATACCGACACAAAATTTCATTCGGTCCCATTTTGTACAATTGTCCTGCGATTAGTTGGAAATCTACAGATTTTACGACTAGTTGTTTCTTCTTACTAGCAGTGAAGTACTTGGGTGCATTTCCTGTCATAAAAAAATTGGATAATTTTCTCGTAATGGTCATCGACCATCCCGATCTTGAATAATTGCGCATCAGATAGGCCATCCTCAATGCTGCTCAGTTCTTCACCTATCTCGATCCTTGACAGATGATTAGGTCTTGCATTCAAACATCCATATTTCACAATGATCTCAAAGTTGAACTCCTAGAAAAGTAGAAACCATCAACAAATCCCCCCCCCCCCAACGTAGGATAATTCACTAGGTACTTCAACGCTGAGTGATCTGTAAACATTTTGAAATGTCCTCCCAATAGATAGTATCAAAATTTTTGTAGGGTGTATACCATCACCAAGCCTTCTCTTTTTGTCATTGTGTGTTTCTTTTTTGTAGTGGACGGCTTCTGAATTGCGAATGTGATTGGATTATCAATCACTCCTTCCCCTGGCTGTGCCAAAATTACGCCTAATGCGACTGATGAAGCATCGACATGGACGTGAAACTCCTTTTTCCAATCCAAGAAGAGTAGTATTAGTGCTTCGACCAGCTTTTGTTTGAGAATATCGATACTTTTTTTACATTCAAACTTTGTATCTTTATTCAATAGTTTTTCCATTGGTGTTGTAATCATCGTGTATCCCCTTGTGAGCTTGCGGTAATACCCTATGTGACCTAACATTTCCCTTATTTGTTTTACTACCATTGGTGTAGGTAAATTAACAATTATCGTGATCTTGGCACAATCGACCAACATACCTTCCTGCAAATCATATGTCCTAACAAAATCCCAAACGGAGCACAAAATATACACTTCTTTAGATTTAGTGAAATCTGGTGTTGTTGAAATATTTTCAACATCAGTCAAAGGTTTACAATGTGGTATTTTATCATCCCATATACATTCCAATCGTCCATGTAGACCACCAATAATTTCTTAATGAAGTCCTTAAATGCAGTGACAACTATACTTAAGAATATCGTGAGGTCATTCTTGAGACCAAACGACATCATTGTGTACTAAAAACAACCCCACTCTATTACAAAAGTGGTCCTGTCTCAATATTCCTTCACAATTTGATTTGGTAGTAACCCAAAAATTCATTCGTGAATAAGTATATTTCTTGTCCTCTGACTCCTTCCAATACTTTGCTATTGAATGGCATTGGCAATGGATCATGAAGACATGCATCATTTAATTTCTAGAGTTTGACACAAATCCAGAATTCTCTCATCTTCTTGTCTTGAACAACCATTGGATTGGTCCATTCCAAATCTTCCACAGGTTTGATGATGCCAGCATCCAGTATCCTGTCAATCTCAGCCTTCACGTGTTCCTTGTATCACGTATTCAATCGATAAGGATGTTGCTTCACTGGTTTTGCATCCCGATTTAGAGGAATTCTCATTTCTCCCAGGTCGCTTGAAATCCCTTTCATCTCAGTGAACTTCGTCGAAAACAAATCCTAGAACTCATGCAATAGATCAGTGATCTTTGCCATATTTTCCTCATCCCATTAATCTCCTATATTGGTGAACTTCGGGTACTCTGTCTTCCCAATATTAACCTTTCGTGTCTTGAATGGTTGTTGGACTTTATTGATCGGTGTTTTTGGTGTTGCGTATCTCGACTTCCTTCTGATTCCAAGATGTTGATATTTTGTGGATCACCCCATTATATGTCTCACCTATAACATTGTAGCATTCTATCATCAACTATGTTTATGCTATATCCTGCCATCCCATTGGTAATGTCACCGGAACTATCTCCAACACGATGTTGCAGACGTGTTGTAGTGCATTATGTATAGTCCGATCCGCACTCGCAAAACTGAAAGTATGAGTGAAGTCAATTGTCAAGTCTTCTCAGGTCATGATCTCCCTTTGCAACTTTACAGAGGCATACCATCGCCTGTGTATTTCATCCAACATATGAACAAATGCATGTACCCATACCTCCTTGGGCTTCAATACCCATGCATTTTGGAATGTGACCAAATGATCATTTGGATTATTCCTTTCGTCATATTTATTTCCTAAAGACTGCTTCGCTTCTCCAAATCGAACTTCCATTAGTCTGCGACATATTTTCCAGTCTCCTATTGAGCTCTTATGCATCGCCCACCATCTCGCTGGAGTAGCCTTTAATGCTTCATCAACAGCCAACAGTCGCTGAGTTTATGATACTTTGTCCTCAAATTCATCAATAATAATAGCCAAGTTAGGTATTCCTTCATATGTCAAAAATTCGACAATTTCAGTTGTGACCCGATGCAGTGATTGGGTGATTCACCCACATTTCCTGATCGATACTTCATGCAACCTATTTTTACATTTCTCTATAGCATTGTCAGAGTCTGGTGATGAGGAGCTAGAACTTCGCCATCCTAGCTCCCCATCTGTGGTGGGATGGATGTAGCCTTCATATATGTTATAGGTACTATCCCATCCTCCCAAAACTTCCTCTTTCACCGGTTCAACATATATCCATCCTTCACTGGGATATAATGGGGAAATGACTCACATGTCACGATTCTTGAAATTCATTACTCTCTTCTTGAAGTTGATAACTACCAGATTGTCATTTTCTTAGACAATCCCTAACACTAAGGGATATGAGCTATTATCATCAACTATCTCAATGACATTGAATTCTGCATACATCTCTAGCCCCTCAACCTCGACAAGTAAGTGGGGTACTCTATTAATTGGTGACACCCTGTCCTAATTTGCTAGTCGTAATTGTACAGGAGACCAAACCAACTATGGTTTCCCCATCATTTACCATCTCTTCTTTGTCAAGATGTTTACATTTGATCCTATATCCAAGATGACTGAGTCGACATCATAATCCCCAATCTGGGTGTTCATCCTTATTTCCCTTCCTTTTTTCTTCTAGCATAGAGAATTCACATTGTGGTCTTGGCATCCTTTCTCCTGTCGGTACAACAAGCTTGTTATTTTTTCTAATTCATTGGGATCTTTAGCTAACGACAGACACCTTTCTAAAAAAATTTGCAATGTACTAACCTTCTGTGATGATCTCAACACAGCTATTGAATCAAATGTTGGTGGAATATCATAGATAGGTGACTTACCAGTGTTTCTGTTCAGTATATCTGTTGTTTCTAAGAAATTTTCCTTCTATGCATCAACATCAAATTGTACCTTCTTTCGAGCTTCCATTCAAATGTTTGGTAGTGGTCCATCATCTCCCACCGTTGCTCCTCCTCAAGTTATCACTCCAACATCAGTTGGTTGACTTATCCAACATCACATTGTAATGTAACATTATTGGATGGTTATGTTGTGTCAAATATCATATAATGAGCCAAGGAATTCGAATTGGTAAAGTAGGGTAACTCTCATGGAAGAGAAAGAGACTAGAAGACAATGTGTGCCACTTGGAAGGAGATTCTGTGCACTCTATGACAACAAATGATGGAAAATTCTATGACAAGTATGAAAATTTCAGACCTGATTTATGATATATGAAAAATATGACATGTCAAGGATAAAAATATCCATCAAGAGGTTGAATTTGGGTGTTATATCCAGCCATTCGAATTGGGGAAATAATTGGAGCATGAAGAAGAAGACAAGTGTCATGAGAGTTACTAAACCACTAAGATGAGTTGGAGGAATATCATGGAGGTAAACTGGACCTTGGGATGCCTCATGAAGTTAATAAAAGGATTTCATGAGGAATTAGAATATATATTGATCAGTTTTTTTATTTTCCTTTGGAATTTTGGAGAGCTTTTGCTTATCCATTGTACAATGAGTGTTCACTCTCCCTGCTTGTGAACCAATTTCGAGGGAGTTGGATTCCTTTCCAAGTTGGTTGATGGAGCGGCCATTCAGACCTATAATGGGAGATTAATGAATGAGTTTTATTTTCAGTTTGAAGGTCCATACATTCTAATTCTCATCTATCTCTCCATTCTCTCACTCCTTCTTCTCCATTTCCCCACACTCTCATTTGATGGTGCACTTGTTGGAGTGATTCTTGTGCCTTGTTGAGGTTAGTTGTTCCCCAAGATTTGATACATGATTAATGGATCTGTAATCTCATATACATATTATTTGTAATTCAAAATCTCATAAATACATTTGTAATGTCCATTTTTTAAAAAATTTACCAAAATGCCCAATTTTCCAATTTTTTCACAATTTTGGCTCTTGACTAGTTTTAGTGTCTTGGTCTCACAATCAGCCCAATTTATCTCAAATATTTAGAGAAGGTGTATGAATGATATAATAACTTAATTATTATGTTCATGGATATGTTATGGCCCTCCAATCACTTCTGCAAGTCTGTACTAAATTCTGAACAAGATAGTTGATTTTACTGGCAATTTTGGGCTCAAATCCCCCCTAGGGTAAGTGGTAGAAATGGCTTCCCAAATGTACATAAACCCACTAAAATTATTAAATTGAATTATGGGATGTGTAAAATAAATTATCATAGACTCATATTCATAACCAATCTACCTGCCATGGCCGTTATCACATCTTTCAATCAAATATAAAACTAGTTTTGGACCCTTGGGGAAATGAGGTGTAGTTTGCTCCAATTGCTATGAAATTCGACCCAATGGCCACAAATTCTCAGTTAATGAAAATGAAACCCATAATATACTTTAATTACAGTCCATTCATTCATAAATCATCAATATTTTAGACATCCATTTGAATCCATCAAGATTACAAGAGTTTACAACAAGGTAGTGGGGAAATGGCACTGTTTCTTCATTGTTGAGCAATAATACATGAAATTTCTTGGCCTTGAGACCTGATATATTTATGAACTCAAATATAATATAATTTACATCAGAATAAAAAATATTGTAGCAAGATAATCTCCCTCAAAGAGATGAATAGCTCACCAAGTGCGCCTCACTCCATAGAGCTAAAATATGGTCAGAAAACCTGAAATGAAAGGAAGAACAAGTTGAACTTGATATGTTTACAAAATGTTGTATATTGTTTTTGTAAATTATGAATCCATTTAATCTACTTTAAATACCTGAGTGGCCTCTCCAAACACCAACTATGATGGGAATCTTTCACCCTCGAAATTGGCTAAGGCATGAACTAGTCATCCACTAGCTCTCTCTCTTCACAATAACAATTTTCACAAATGATCAAAAGGACTTTATCATGGATGATACCTGAATTTTATAAACATTATTGGTATTCTAAGGTTCCAAATCCATCCATAAACCAAATCCAAGTCAAATTGGTGTGTTTGCTCATGCTATGCCATGTGGCCTCTCTTTTCACCTTCCCTCTTCTCCCAAATTCAAGTAGGAGCCTCTTGGCCTTCTCCAACTTCCACGAGTTCCCTATAAGATGCTCTATTTAGGCTTGACATGTCAGATATGTCAGATTTCAGCCTTCATATCTGACTTGTGTCATAATTTTCATAGAATCTCCATCATTGGTGTCATAGATGTCATAAATGTAAGGGGAATCTAGCCAAGTATCCATGAAACTCCCATTTGGCTCTTCCTCTCCCCATGTAAGTTAGAATTCATCCAAAATTCGAACTATGAAGTATATGTACAAGTATACTAACCTTATAATCCATCCAAAAACCTTAGGCTTCCCATAGATTCGAGATTGCAAGAGGAGGATGCCATTTAACATAGGAATTTTAGCTTGAGTGGGCTCCATAGTCTCCATGTGTATCCATTCTCCATAGCCATTTAATTTTTCAATTGCATTCATTTAATTAAATCCATTAAATAAATATTTATTCCTTATAATGTCTAAACACCATTTATTAGCTCCCTTATTAACTTCCCAAATGTATCCATCCAACCTAGGGAACTAGTAGGATTGATGGAATTGTCCTACTATGCAATTATTAAAAATGGGGACATTACAGTCCTCCCCACCCAATATTGCTTGTCCTCAAGAAATTTCAGATTTGGATGCTGCAAAACATTCTCCTCTTCCCATGTGGCATCTTCACTTGGTAGATCCTTCCATTGCACCAAGTATTATTTGATTGTTCTGCTCCTCAATCTTCTCTCCCTTGTCTTTAAAACCTTTTCTGGAATAAGTGTGATATTTCCTTCATCATCCAAAGGAGGGAGTGTATCTGAAATGACTATTTGCTGACAAATAGATTTATTGAGACAAGAAACATGAAATACAGTATGAATTTTACTCCCTTCCAGAAGTTCCAAGTCATACGCTACTTCTCCAATCTTCTGGATTACCTTGTAGGGCCCATAGTATATTGGCTTTAGATTTTCTGCTCCATTCCTTTTGAGAGATGTTTGTTTGTATGGATGCAACCTAAAATACACTAAATCATCAACCTTAAAGGTCCTTTCCGCTTTATGTTTATCTGCATATTGTTTTTGTTGATCTTGGGCAACCTGCAAATTGTCTTTTAAAAGCTTTAAAATTTCTTGGCTTTCTTCCACCCAATATTTAGCTTTTGGAGCTCTACTATCACCAAATATCAAATCATAAAATTTAAGTGCATCATAACCATATATTTCTCTGAAAGGAGACATCCCTATTGACATGTGAAAGGTGGTGTTGTAGCAAAACTCACCCAAGTGTAGCCATTTTGTCCAATATTTTTGTTGTTCTCCCACATAGTTTCGGAGGTACCCTTCCAACCATTTATTCACCCTCTCTATTTGTCCATAATTTTGGGGACGGTATCTTGTACTTGGATTCAATTGAGTTTCCACCAATCTGAAAAGTTCTTGCCAAAAAGCACTCATGAATCTACCATCTCTATCACTCACAATGCTCTTGGGGAGCCCATGCAATCTGAAGATTTATTTGAAAAAAAGGTTAGCCACTTGTACAGCACTAAAAGAGGATGTAAAATCAAATAAATGGGAAAAATTAGTCAATCTATCCACTACCACATATATTCAATCCTTCGTATACAAATCAGTGAGTGGATAAGTCAACTTGGAGAACCCTTTCAGAAACTTCTTGTAGTATGTCCATATTCCAATGAAGATTTTCGAGAGGAACCACCATGCTTGTTGCTGCACTACTCTGATTAAAATCACTTTATTAAGTAGGGAATCCATCTCCCATACTTCTTGTTTCCCCAAAAATTTGAAATCAATGGGACTAAAAACTATCTTAGGGTCCCATTTCTTGTATTGCACTCTAACAATTAAGAGTTCTCTCCAACCCATACCATTAATAAAGAGAGTTCCAGGATCCCATTTTCTTGTATCCATTCTTCCAAAACTCTTGAGTACATAATATATATCATCAAATTACATAACAACATAATAAAAATGTACATCAAGGAGGTGCCTCATCAAAAAATCATGAAAGTGCTTATACCTCCTTGTAAGTAGACCACCATTTGCCAAGTGCATACAAGCTTCAAGTGACCAATCAAATATGCTCCAATGACATAGGTGAGGATCCCATGTCCCATAATGCTGCTCCAAAACTATATAATGTGCATCAATATAATCAGCCATGTGTTCTTTCATCCAAGAAGTGAATGAAGAACCTCCACCAAAACCTGAACGAAATAAGGAGCGAATAAAACATGAAGACTTCAAGTGGCTCAAAGAAGTCTCCGCAATACACTCATGAATATGTATATCATCATGAAATAACAGAATATTTTTCTACAAAAAATAATTCTCTTCAATCATATATATCTTCACCCAAGTGTGGGATGAAGTTCCCCCAACATCAAATGGACTAGGCAAGGAGCAAGGAAAAGCATGAGTCCCCAAGTGACTCAAGTGAATACCATAGGTGCACCCATGTAGATGTGTATAATCATAATGTAAACAAGGATGCTGCTGAAAATGTAAATAATATGGTTCTTTAATCATTTCATCATCAGAATGAGAGATAGAAAGTCCAAACTCTTCATGTGGCACCATAAAAAGAAACCTTTCACCCATACTTCATTAGGATAAATGCTGCAAAATTTGTAAGTGTGTGATGTAGGAGAAATATCCAACTCATCCAAATGATCAGAAAGTGAAAAATTGTCATCATGTGAAGGATCCATAGGGGTAGGATTATGCACCTCCCTTAAAAATGAAAAACTTTCCTCATAGGTTGGTTCCAATGTAGTGTAATCATGCAATTCTCCAAAAAGTGTGTAACCATTTTCAAGAGGAAACTCAAGTTCCTCTTCCACAAGAACAAGTGATTTGATCTCATCAATATGATTTTAAAACACATCAAGAACCTGCAATTTCCCATGGCTCTCATGATCCCTCATGTCATGAGAATCCTCCAAGCAATCTACCATATCACAATTTGAAACATATGAGGAAGAACAAGTATCTTGCAACTTTTCAAGAAGTTGCTCATTTTGAATTGTGAGCTTATGAATAACTTCATTATTCTTCAAGTAGGATTCATGTAACCATTCACTAAGCTCAATGACATTTTTTCTATCAAAAAGCAAAGACATGAAATTACCTTTGATGTTTCACATTGCTCTTTGAATTTTCTCCATGTCTTCAAGGAAGTAGCTCTCCAATAAGAATTTGATACCAATGCTCGAGTGTCATGGAGTATGCTAAGGGCCTCTTGGATATTATTTTCATTCATCTTTAAGGACCCTTCAAGGAAATGAGGCTCTTGCAAATGAACCTCCTCATCTTCTTCCTTCTTGCTTGGACCAACTTCATGAAGCTTAAGTGGTGATGGGGAAATTGATCTTGTTTCTTCTTCAACTGCTACAAGGTCTTAATTTTCATTTTTAATGGAAGCTTAGCTTGCAGCAACACTTTCAGAAGTGATCTCTATGTCACCAACATAGAGGTGTGATCACCCATCAGTAGGTACTTCTTCATATTTCAAGCATTCATCATTAGATTCTCTTTGTTTCATTTCCAAGGTAGAATGTGTCTCAAAGTTATCTTCAATATTTTCAATAGAAACTTCTTTAGACTCATGTGATGTCTCTTCATATTTTTCAGAGACACTTGGGATTGAATCTTTATCGTCTTCATGTACTACTTCTACTTCACCTATTTCAGAACTAGGTGGTTCATGGGTCTCCTCCTTTTGCTCCTTCAAGCAAGTCGATGCAGTTTTTCCCTTGGTTCTCTTAAATTCAATATATTTTTCCCAACTTTGGATAGCCAAAAATTTGAATCCTTTCATAATATTCTTTGCCATGTCTTCAAATATAGGTTCCATGATTTTTATATGCTCATTACCATCATATGAGGTTCCCTTTTCATCCCTAGTCATAGTTTCCTCTTCAACAAAAGCACTTTTGGGTTTCAATATCTAATGGTGGTCCCCAATTTCTCATCCTCATAAATATCAGACCACATCAGGTTCCAATATCATTCTCTGATACCACTTGTAATGTCCCTTTTTTTATTTTTTTACCAAAAAGCCCAATTTTCCAATTGTTTCACAATTTTGGCTCTTGACTAGTTTTAGTGTCTTGGTCTCACAATCAACCCAATTGCTCCCAAATATTCAAATAAGGTGTATGAATTATATAATAAATTAATTATTATTTTCAGGGATTTATTATGGCCCTCCAATCACTTCTACAAGTCTGTACTAAATTCTGAACAAGATAGCTGATTTTACTAGCAATTTTGGGCTCAAATCCCCCCCGGGGTAAGTGGTAGAAATGGCTTCCCAAATGTGAATAAAAGCACTTGAATTATTAAATTGAAGCAGGTAATGTGTATAATAAACTATTATATACTCATATGCATAACCAATCTACCTCCCATGGCTTTTATCACTTCTTTGAATCAGATATAAAAAACTAGTTTTGGACCATTGGGGAAATGAGGTGTAGTTTGCTCCAGTTGCTATGAAATTCGGCCCAATGGCCAAAAATTCTCAGTTAATGAACATGAAACCCATAATATAATTTAATTAAATTCCATTCATTCATAAATAATCAATATTTAAGGCATCCATTCGAATCCATCAAGATTACAAGAGTTTAGAACAAGGTAGTGGGGAAATGGCACTGTTTCTTCATTATTGAGAAATAATACATGAGATTTCTTGGCCTTTTGACCTGAGAGATTTATTAAATTAAATAGAAGATAATTTACATCAGAATAAAAAATACTAGAGAAATATAAGCTCCCTCAAAGATATTAATAGCTCACCAAGTGCGCCTCACTCCATAGAGCTAAAATATGGTGAGAAAAATTAAGATGAAAGGAAGAACAAGTTGAACTTGATATGTCCATGAGCTGCTGTAGATTTCACCTGTAACTTATGACTCAATTTAAGCTCCTTGGCATACCTGAGTGGCCTCTCCAAACACCAACTAGGATTGGAATCTTTCACCCTCGAAATTGGCTAAGGCATGAACTAGTCATCCACTAGCTCTCTCTCTTCACAATAACAATTTTCAAAAATGATAAAAAGGACCTTCTCATGGATTCCATGAATTTTATAAACATTATTGGTCTTCTAAGGTTCCAAATCCATCCATAAACCAAATCCAAGTCGAATTGTTGTGGCTGCTCATGCTATGCCATGTGGCCTCTCTCTTCACCTTCCCTCTTCTCCCAAATTCGAGTTGGAGCCTCTTGGCCTTCTCCAACTCCCATGAGCGCCATCTAAGATGCTCTATTTAGGCCTGACATGTTAGATATGTCATATTTCAGCCTTCAGATCTGACTTGTGTCATAACTCTCATAGAATCTCCATCATTGGTGTCATAGATGTCATAAATGTAAGGGAACTCTAGCCAAGTGTCCATGAAACTCCCATTTGGCTCTCCCTCTCCCCATGTAAGTTACAATTCATCCCGAATTCAACCTATGAAGTATACGGAGAAGTATATTAACCTTATAATCCATCCAAAAACATTATGCTTCCCATAGATTCGAGATTGTAAGAGGAGGATGTCATTTAACATAGGAATTCTAGATTGAGTGGGCCCCATAGTCTCCATGTGTCTCCATTCTCCATAGCCATTTCATTTTTCACTTGAATTCATTTAATGAACTCCATTAAATAAATATTTATTCCTTCTAATGTATAAACACCATTTATTAGCTCCCTTTTAACTTCCCAAATGTATCCATCCAACCTAGGGAACTAGTAGGATTGATGGAATCATCCTGCTATGCAATTATTAAAAATGGGGACATTATAATATGTATGAAAGGCTTGCATTCCCCATGCTCTTGAATAACAAGTTTTCATGGATTTGGCTTCAATATTGAAGTAGCTTTATATCATTTTTGTATGAGGAAATTTATACGAGTTTTATGATCATGGGGAAGAAATATATGATGTATGGATCTGTAATATTATGTCCACATGCTCTGTAAGTCGAAATATCAGAAATACATGTATGAAAAACTTGCATACTCATTCCCTTGTATCACTAGTCTTCATCGATTTTGGCTTCAATCTTGAAGTAGTTTTATACCAAATTTGTATGAGAGATATTTTATAATTTTTAGGATGTTGTGACAGACATATATGATTTATTACTCTGTAATTTCATTTTCATAACCTCTGTGGGTCTAAATCCAATAAAATCATGTGTGAAAATCTTGCATTCCGGTGCCATTGAATCACTAGTTTCCATGACTTTGGCTTCAATCTTGGAGGAGTATTGTATCAGATTTGTGGGAGGTTTTTCCTTTGATTTTTATATTTTTGGGTAATACATTTTTATTCCATATATTACCACCATTTTTCATATTACTCTAATAACCATATATTCTACCTTTCCTATGTCAAAGTCTAGCTAGTAATGCAAATTTCCCTTAGGCAATTTCTATGAAAGTTACCCTACGGATGTTGCAGACCATAATCCATTTGTAGAAATTAATAAACATGATTAAGGACAGTAATTGATGTCTAATACTCATTCCCATACTCTCTTCTAAAATTTTGGAGGGTCGTACTTGATTTGGAGAGCTAGTGTGGTCATAATCCTTGGGGGGATTTGAACACAATTTCCTATTAATTGTGCTCTTTTTGTCACTAGCCCAAAAAAACTTTGCAGAGGTATAAAGTCTAATAAAAAGTATCCATTAACCACCTTGGGATGTCTTAATACTCACCATGCCATCTACTTTCAAATTCGGGACCATTTGGTGAAATTTGGAACCCTCTTAAGTCATGACTAGTTAAGCTCAAATTTTGTCCAATTTGTGCATTTATCCAAATTTCCAAAAAAAGGGACATTACAGTGGTATCATAGCATGGTATTGGCACATATTGAAGTTATGAATGATAGATATGAATTTAATAAATTCCTGAATTCATATTTTGATGATACGATCAAGCAACTTATGCAAGGATTCGAATTGATGGCTAGCCAACTTAGGGGTAAGATGGCAGCAGAGGGTAATAGAAGTTTCCATCATAGAGATTGTTGTAAAGGAAAGTTTCCTATGGATAGGGTCTAAGAGGCCATCAATGTACTGGGGTTGAAAGGTGGATGTATAATGTTCAGCAAGCATATATAAGCAAGTTTCAGAGATTAGAATGGTTCATACCTTGACAAACAAAGGTTGATCCAAGAAGCCCTTCAATCCTCTTCTTACTCCTCTTGCTCCAAGCGACCTGCAAAATGAATTATACCTTCCTCAAACTAATATAACCACATATAAAGCAATGATAATCAAATAAACATGAAATAATGATCTGACTAACATCATCATATGATCATCAACATAGATTCAATCACACATTGAACAATGATTTGGGAAGAAGAAGGATATCACATCTTTATTAATCATGAAATGAAGTACAAATATACCTTCTCTTCAAGTTAGGCACCTCACGAAACCTTTATTTGGTTATGTTGCTTCTCTTCTCCAAGGAACTCAACCTCCAAGCTCTGCAACACAAGGAGAAAGCTTCTAGGGCAAAGGTGTGGGCAAAGAGAGCTCCAATTCCTCCAGCATAAAAATGTAAAGATTCAAGTGTCCTCTCATGGACCTCCCTACCTCTATTTATATGCTTTATGAAGAGTTAGGGTCAAAGACAAAGTAGTTACAACTGAAGGAGTCAGTTGCATAACTACCCAAACTACCCGAATTTCAAAATACGTATTTTTTTGACATTTTTGGGAGGAATACGCATGTTGCAGAGACATCAGTCGCGTATACAGGAGGTATACATGAGTTGCAATGTAAATAGTCATGTATTTAGAGCACATATGAGTATCATATATGACAAGTCGCATACAATACGTGGGTTTCCTTAAGGAAACTCGCATATACATCAAAAAATCTCATTTTAAGGGTACTTTTGGGCATTTGCAGACTTTGGTGTCTAGAAAGTTTTATCTCACTTAGATACCTTTCCAATGGTGTAGAGATGAGATAAAACGGAGTTATAGAACTCAAGATATGGATCCTCCAAGTTAGGTGTTTTTTCAGTGACTTTCATGAAGTGTCGTCATGGAAGTGTCGACATGCGATGGAATCATGGGAAAGTGGTCACAGGAAGAGATGTGTCATTTTGACCTATAACAAATGCCCCCTAATGTATGAGTTTAGAGGGGAAGATGATAGCTGAAATACATTATAAAGGAAACAACTGAGTATGGAGAGAGCAGAGAATCCAAGATCAAAAGGCTCGAACAAAGGTACTTGAAAGAGAGATAAATGTCAAAAAAAACTGATCTCTAGGACATACAAGTCCATATACAAATCATCACCATAAAGATACAGGCGGATCAAACATATGTATAAATGATGAAACTATCATGGTCGCTCAATATGCAAAAATACACCATTTCAAATCTAAAGGAGTCATGGCCACAAATGAAAAAGGTGGATCCATGCTCAACAATCGATCATAGCCATAAGAATACAAGGTGGATCTATGTCTCAGCAAAATGTCATATTAAATGTAACAAGGTCTTATGCAACTTGGGCAATAGAAAAATCACGATGCTACTGTCGGGCCAAGGTCTTCAATCCAAACCGCCCAAAAAGGTAAGAATCCTAACCATGCGAATAAAGAAGCTGAAGTCGAACATGGAGGAAACCGTTTGATTACCGATCAATGATGAGAACCGTTAACAAATGCGAGGGAAACCACCATTAATGAAAATGGTCCCCAAGGTACCTAGTACATTCTAACAAGTGTGAATACAAGGACTTGAAGTCAAACACTTGAAGAATCCATCAAGTAGGAGATAGTAAGGTATTCCCACTACCCAATAGCGATGGAAATTGCCACTGATGACTACAATACCCAAGGTACTATCATAAAACTCTAAATCTCATTCCAAGAGAAAGATGTGTTGCAGTCTATAGGAAGAGATCCATTGGAAGGAAGGCATTAAGGAATCCTTCACCATCCAACACGAGGTAAGTCAAAGACTAACTGGATCTGGAATTGGTACAGAATTTCACGACAAGGACCACTGAAGACAAGATGTAATGAACTGATACCAGGGAATGGCCGACACAACAGGTCAAGGCAATTACAGAATGGTTGACAAAGGTTTAATCCTTGACAGTGAGCATGACACAAAAGTGACTTAGGTAGCTTTTGACATAAAAATACCAACGACACAAATATGCAATGTAGGAGACATTGAGAGATTCCCCATAAAATTGGAAAAGAAACCAATCGGAGGAGTAAGAAACTCTGAATCGGGATAAGGTCAAAATACTAGGACCCAACTATTGATAGACTCAAAATGGGTGCTTTGTTCAAGGAAAGAAGACTTGTTTCCATGATGTAAAAATATGTGAATGAAATTCCCTTCCCCTCTTTCTTGTAAAGGTTTAACGAGTCCAAGAAAGCAAACTCGGGACCTTTTTAGTTTTTGGCAAGCTCGAAGAAGAGACAGAAGAATGCTTGATAAAGCACTAATTCATGGATTTTACGAGCCCGAACTAGTACATGCTCGTCGGTGTTTTCATAGTTTAGAGAGTCTGAAAACTCCTGTAACACCCCGGTTTTGACCCTGTTTGCATTAAAGGTACATGATGTATATATTGTAATTAATCATGGTGAGGAGCTAAAGGAAAAAGCCCCACCATCGATTTTGTTGTGTTATGTTTCAGCAATTGGGATCGTTTCCGGTGGTATATCGTGCCATCCGGCACATTATAGTTCTGGCATCATGTAAACATGCAAAATTAATCAAAAACCTACAACCAACTACGACAGTGCAACATTAAATGAAAAGGGCATGATTTCCTAAGGTTAAGGGGGGTGGGGGGGATTGTCTAACCCATGGGGAAAATCCATGTGCCAACCACTTAAGCTCCTATGTTAGTTGAGGGCAGTTAATTCTGGGTAGTGGTGGGTGGTAGGCTTTCCCCCACACACTCTCCACCAGCTGGTTTATTCACACACACGGGTTGGAAGTGGTTTTCCTCATGTGTCGTTTGCGATGTCGGATCGTTCTGTCCACTCTCCCCACCGCTTTTGTTTTCCCTCCTCATGCAGGCAGTAGGGGCCTCTCTCCACCTTTTGGCTGAAGGTGGTCTGTGTAATTTTTCCCTTCACACAGGGAGTGGTTTTACCTCACGCACAGGTCAGGACTGTGTTTCCCCTGTCCAGGCTGAGAATCGGACCTTCACCTCCATTTGGGGATTTGTTGTGAGTTGTTTTTTCTCCCATTGCTGCAATGGTAAAAGTGTGGTTTTTGTTCTTCCTCCCGTTCACACAGGGATCATTTTCCCTTCTTCCATTGTAGGAATGTGAAATGTTGCCGTGGTTTTTCACTGTGAGATGTTTTCCTCCTGTCTATGCTAGGGATCATTTTTCCTACTCGCGTCCCTGTTTAGACAAGGTAGTTGTACAGACTTTTCACTATTGATCGTGGACTGTGGTTCTCATTTTTTTGCTCGTTGGCTATTGTTTCCCCACATTGGTTGGCTGAGTTTCCTTTGGGATTTGGGCGGCTGCGAGATCGGTTGCTGTTCTTTCCCTGAAACTGTGGCTTGTTGTGGTTTTCTCCCACATTGTTCGTTGTTATGAATGCAATCCTCTTTTGGGTGCCGTTGAGTTTATTTTACCATGCTAGGGCCAAGAACAACTCTGAATCGTCTTGTCTGACCTGAGCGGTGTTCACCTTTTCGTTTGGGATTGTAACCCTGTTGTATTCACCTTCTGCACAGAGCTGTGAACTACTTGTTTTGTTGCATGCATGCAGTCGTTGCTCTTCGGACTATGTGGAGTGGGATTGAAGGCTGGGTATGCTTGAGAAAACTGGGTTTGGGGAGCCACACAGATAGAGTTAGATGGATGGATTTCTTCTGCACAACCCTGGAAGATCACTGGAAAGGGAAGTCAGATCCTGAGAGACTGTAGAGCAGAGAAGGGACTGATTCCTGGTGTCAGGTGTGTGTGGGTATCTTAGAGGTCAGGCTATCTCTGGTGTAGGCATCCTTAGCTCTTCCATGAGCTCACCAGCTTAGCATTTAGCTTCTCCCAACTCCTTGATAGCCTGATAAACCCTACTGTGTGGGCTTGGCTGATTTGTGTACCTTGGCTATGTGTAAGCCTGCTTAGTCCCTTATTCCTTAGGGAATCATGCCTAGCTCAGGGGTGGCATCGTTGCTGAGAGATTGATGAGCACGCTGGCCTATGGTTGGGTGGAACGTTGCAGCGACGTATCTGGTTGTGGGACAAGTTCTCTATGAGATAAGTATCTTTGTCTATTTCATCTCTGCAATTATATTTGATGGTTAATGAACTATGATGAACATGTTGAATGCCCGAATGTATGTTTGCTTCCACGGTGTATGTAAATGATTATGCATCTTAGCATGTTTTAGGTTTTAAGAATTTTATTTTAGCCTTTTATGTATGTTCATCTTCATGGGGCTAGTTGCCCGGTTGTTTGATGGTTTGGTAGCGTCCTCCTCGCCAGTCAAAGGGTCGGGGATGTTACAGTATGGTATCAGAGAAAAGGTTGCAGCATGGGCCTGAATGGGCCATGAAGATGCAGTGACAGAGCTTATGTTGTAGCATTTGGGCCTCAGAGGGCCATGAGAAACAATTAATAGAGGTAGGGTTCCTACTACCCAGAAGAAACCAAGAAAAATTCACAAAAAAATTTTAAGTGACAGAATTATCGGCTCATCGAAAAACTTGGTGAGAAGTTCTTCCGATGCAGCGGAAGAGCTAGCCTAAAGGTCACCCGACAAGAGACAAACAGCCTTGGTTGTGGAAAATTTTCTAAGTGCTTGGTCGTCGGCACATTGGAAAACTTAAACAGATGGACCTCCGATGCAAACCCCGGCGGCGGCGAAATTAGTTAGACGGATCGGCGATGATTAGTTGATCGCATCATCGATGGTTAGTTGATTTTGCATCTGCCTTTGCGGCTGGCTAGAGGACTAACCTTTCAATGGGTAGAATCCCCAACTGTCAATGCCGTAGTGAACAGAGTTTTCGACCGTCGATAGGCTTGTGGCCGCAGAAGACACAGAAGGACCGTTGGCCGCCATTGCGGAAACCAAGACAACTAGCAACCCAATGCACAGAGCACCCAACCGCCAACGCAGTGGAAAATTTTCAAAAAAATTTCTAAGGAACAGGATCATCGGTGATTGGAAAAGGATAGTTGTTGACATCGTCAATGATTAGTTGATTGCGTAGCCACAATGTCAGAAAATAGTGAAGGAAATAGCCGACACAACGGCGGGCTCCTGAAGTCATTTTCACCGAAATTTTCCTAAATGTTGAGCGCATCGGAGAAACTTAGTTGATGAGATCACCGAAACGATGACAGAGATTAGTGGATTGATCGGTAAAAAATAGAATACGTAAGCATTGAAACATCGGCAAAAAGGACAGGAAGTTAGTTGGTGAAGCAGCCGACAGCGGTGGTGGAAAGAATATTAAAGAGGAAATTTCAAAAAAAATTCTAAGTATTTCAACCATCGGCGATTGGCGAAGATCAGTCGAAGGGATCGGAAATATTTAGATGATGGCACCACTGAAATGTAGGCTCGTTTAGTCAAATTAACCCCCGATAAAGGCCATCGGCGTCAACGGAAGATAGAGCACGAAAGCACCGACGCGGAGGAGAAGGAAGAAGAAAAGTTTGAAAATTTTGAAGTACGAAAACATCGGCGAAATTTAGTTGTTTGAAGAGTCGACGCGGCGACAGGAAAGGGAAGAAAAATTATGAAATTTCTCTAAGTGCAAAAAGCATCGGAAAAGTTTAGTGGATGAAACCACCGATGAGCATCGAAAAAACCTAGTTGTTTGTGCGCCCACCATTGCGGCAATCTAAGGCACTCTCCACCCGATAGTTAGTGGATCTGACAACCAATGAGTGTCCACAGAACCCGCAATTACGGATGTCTATAGGACTAGTCATCCAATGCTGCAGTTGCTAGTTGCTTCGACCAACGACAGGGTTATGGCCGCGGAAAACCTTAGTTGTTGGATTTCCACCGTTGCGGATGACTATGGAACTAACCATCCGACGAGCTAGTATTTAGTGGCTCCGATCGTCGATGCCACGACAGGTAACGTTTCGATCACCAACACATATTAGTTTGGCATCACCAATGCGGATCGGAAGCCTAGACAACTACAGACCCGAAACGTCGGAAGGTTAGTGAAGAAAGGACCCGATGAACAGTCCTTGGTGTCGCCGATACAGATCGAGAGCTTAGACCACTACAAGTCCGACACGCTGGAAGGAAACAGGTGAACAAACCGACGATGGGTAGCAGAGGAAATTAGATGTTTTGATCACCGAAATGTCAGGGAGATAGTGGGGAAGAGACCCGATAGGGAGAATGAAAAATTGGGGTTTCAAGTGGATTTTTCAAGCAGCTTTCAACTGTTTTCAGTGGAATTTTCAGCAATTCCAACTAGTGTTCCAGTGGGTTTTGCAGTGAATTTCTCATTGGGATTTTCATCAGTTTCAGGATTGAAAAGGAAGAAGAATTCTAGGTGGCTGAATTTGGCAATTCAGACCAAAATACAATTGTGGGTTTTGCCTAAATTTGATGAAAATCATCATGTTAGAAGTGGTGTGGTTTTCACACCCGAGGTTAGAATGAAGCATGTGGATAGGTGTTGGAAATCTTATCCAGTAGGGAACAAGGGGGAATCCCCAAAGTTCGAATGCGATGTTGCAAGGTACTAGTGGCTGTCAGTATGGACAAACCAGCTGTTGTGTGGAAGAGGAGTTCCACACAAAGATGAGGGATTTGAAAAGGGAAAATTCCTTAAACCCTGTCTTGCTAATTATAATTACATTTATAATTTTCATACATGAAATGTGTGAAGATATGCCTTGCATGCATAGGATATTACATGTTGGTAAGACTAGTGAGAATTATACATGTATAATGAACCACTAATGGTAATTATTGCATTGGTGTTGGAATTAGTGGGAAAACCAACGACAACCTGGACATGGCTGAATATGTTGTTGATGCTGATGAATGTGACCAATAACCCTACGAAGAAAGGGATAAGGAAACAAGCCTAGAATCAAAATTTCGTGAGCAAATTCTGCACTCTCCTGCAAAGGACCAACCAAACTGGTAATGTCAAGGGTGTGAATAGGAGTCGTGAAGGTAAGAGTTTAATTATGACAATTGCATGGAGTGGTAAAAGCAAGAGGTCTCATACCATGTGGATATCTGAATTTTATACTGCATTCATAGAGAAATGTGTCATGCCTGTATTATATTGTTATGAGCTTATTAGCCCAAGGAAAGTAAGCATAGATGATCTTGATTATAGTCATGCATCCTATATGAAGTAGTCATGGTTGGGCCATGCATGGTATGTTTGAATGCATAGTATTCCTGAATCAATGCAAGGTAGCATTGAGTGGGTATGCATTAAAATATTTTATAAATCTTGTAGTTATGCATTGAATGGATGCATATGAAAAGTATGAGTAAATGTTGTAGATATGCATACATGAGTACGGGTGCAAATGTTGTGATGCAATGCATGAATGCATAAAGATAGTGCATGTGTCATTATGAATAACTAATAGCTGAAATGATGAATTGATGACAATTTTAGAACCATTTCAAGAGTTGACGTGAATGCAGGATAGTAAGTGCATGAAGAGGGTAGTCATGATCAATTGGCTGTCGGAAATGCTCTATGGAAGAGCAAGGTGGTACAAATGATACACTTGTGAAGTAAGAAGTATCTAAACCCTTAAATTGCATAAATGAGGAGACTGTACCTTGTAAATTAAATTACGATAATGATTCATGAAGTGAATGAGTTTTGGTAATATTGATATGCTAACAGCTGGAAGTGTTTGAATTTTATAAATTCTACAAATGCTTCAGTGATTGTTGCAGCAATGAAAAAGTTATATGCATCTAGACTTACTAAGTGTTTGGCTGATTGAGGTGAATTCAGGGTTCAAGTAGATTGTTTGGGGCATGGAAATGTGGGTAAGACCATGACAAAGGCCGAAATATACCCTGTGAAAGAGCCAAACCTCATGAGAAGAGTCTCATGGCTGTAAAAATAGTTGTATGTAGAATGAGTTGTCAATTTGGGCTTTTAAATTTCGGAATTGAGAAGTTGCTGACAACTACTAATCATTGTTGGCTTGCATAGAATTGTGTCAGGAGGATGTGTTGTAAGCGGATGTTCATGTTATGCCAGTAAGCATAAAATTATAATGGGCATAGTGGTGCTGCTTATAAGAGACCAACAAATGAGGATCACCTCATTGCCAAGCAAATCAATTTCTGTAGTAAACAGAGTTGCAAATTCTCATTGAATTTAATTACTAATGTCATTGCTTGGTTATGGAACAATCAAATTGGGATTGTATTATCAAATAATGATTGACTGTTTGGCTATTTGATGAATGTACCAGGGGTACACACTGCAGGAAGATCATGTGTGATGGCTTGCAGGAGCCAAACTTCATGGGAAGGTTTTCCCTTATCTTGGAAATGGGTTTCGAGTGATACTCCATTGGACATTTTGGAAATGTCTCATCTGCACTACATGTTTGGTAAGCAACATGAGTGAGATGGTATAGATTATGTAAGTAAGACATGTGTGCATATGAAATATACAAAGGAGTTGGGATAGAAAACCGAGGGACTATCAACTCAGAGAAGGGAGCCCCCATTCCTCCTTAACAAAGGAATACTGCCTCGGCAAATGGATAAGTGTTCTCTAACCCTAGCTAAGAATATGCATGTCAATTGTTAAATTCAATATGCAAAACATGTTTTGATTTTATTTCCATTATGACCGATTGCTTGAGTATGAATAGGGCCTACATGGCACACATCAAAAAGGGGTGCACACTTTCCTGATGTTAGGTCATGGAAGGGTTTTCAATATTGATTACACTCTAGGAAGTGGACGCACTCCTGGTGTCTCAATACTTGATAGTGAATGATGTGCAATGTGGTTACAATTTTAGAACAATAATGCTTATGAGTTGCTTATATTGCTTGTGTTGTTAGGATAAATAGATGTAGTCTGGTATTGTACACTAAATGGACAATGGCTTGAGCTCATCCTACCTCCTACTGAAGAGCACAGAGAAGGAGACATTTCTGAGGGACTGAAGAGCAGAGAAGGGGGTGGTTTCTTGTGTTGTATGGGGTAGTGGAATTAGAGCTCACTGCTGGAAATGAAACATGGAAATGGTAATGATAAAGTTTCCTTCCCAGCCAGCATAAAGATGTACTAGAAGGAGATGTTGGGATATTATATGCCTAGGGATCCATAGTAGGTCCTGGACGTGGAAATGGTCGTTTATTGTTGATATAAGTGCATGTGTTATTGTTGATGACCTAATAAACCCAACTGTGTTGGCTTGGCTGATTCGTTGTTGATATAAGTGCATGTGTTATTGTTGATGGCCTGATAAACCCAACTGTGTTGGCTTAGTTGATTGGTTGTTTATATAAGTGCATGTGTTATTGTTGATGGCCTCATAAACCCAACTGTGTTGGCTTGGTTGATTGGTTGTTGACATAAGTGCATTTTTTATATAAGTGCAGGTGATTTGTTGACAGTCTGATAAACCCAACTGAAGGTTGGCTTGACTGTGTAATTATTTGATGTTGTGGAAATTATGGAAATGTTATAGTGTTGGCTTGACTACCTGTAGTCTAATAAACCCAAATGTTAGCTGGCTTGGGTGAGTAGCCTGATAAACCCAGCAGTGTATTGGCTTGATTGGCTGCAACCTGATAAACCCAATTATATATTGGCTTGGCTGGATGATCTGATAAACCCAACTGAATGTTGGCTTGACTGTGCCTGATATATATATATATATAAGGATGTTGTGAAGCATCCTGCATGCTCGCCTAACATCCAAGTCCATAGGCGATCCCAAGGCTTGCAAAGCAAAGTAGGTCCTGTGGACCAACAAGGAAACGCACAATACAGATAAGTATTGAATTATTTTGCAATTTCTTACTTATGAATATACATGTGTATATGATTTGGTTATGATGTTTTAAGATCTTGTTTAAGAGATAAAAACTGATGAGAATAAACTAAACATGTGAATTTATTCAATGTTTGAATATAGGTATTGTTGGAAGCGAGGACTATGAAAGCATCCTAGGGGTGCATGTGGACATGTGACTGTCTTGAAGAGCTCAGAATGAGAAGTAATGAAAAAGGTGCTAGTGAGACTGTGAAGTTCCTAGCAGCTGAGACAAACCATGTGGGGAGGCTCCATGGTTGAGAGGTCTGAAATAGACCAGAGACACTAAGTGTCATGACCAAGAGGGATTGGTCCAACATTCATGGTGAAGTGAAAGAGGCTGAGAGCATGAAAACCACAGTGGTGGTGTGGGTTCCAAGATGGAACAAGACAAAGAGGGGAAAAACTCTTGCTACTCTCTCTTTCCTTTTGATTATACTTATGCATTGTGAAAACAAAATATTGTTGAATGCATGTATGACTGGAAATAGAATTTGTGTATTTGCTTAAAGTAAATTATGAATGCTGGAATAGTTAAATCCCTGCCCAAGAATGGACATGAATGAGCTCATGTGCCTGTTGGGAAGGCATGAAAAATATGAAATTCTCCTTGATGAGACTTGGACTGTCATGCCAATTGGGCAATTAATTGACTGATTTTAATGCCTATATTATGCTTGGTCTAACAAAATTTCAATGATGCATTTCATAGGTGAGAAAAGTGAAATCCAGTAGTGCACATTGATCATGGCAACCGACCAAAAGCTGTTGGACTTGGCTGGAATTCTTCTTCAAACAATTACCAAGACCCAAGAAAATCTTGGAGAGAGATGCTCAAGATACAGAAAAGTCCCTAGACTTGGGGATGAACCGAAAGTTGAGAACCCACAAGAGAAGCTTGTGGAAGCCGAGGAGCTTGGTCCTGAAATTTCAAGTAAATAATTGAACATGAGACAGATCTACAAAATTTTGATGTGCAAATGGTATATGTATTTCTATGTATTGGAACACCAAGGACGGCGTTATTCCAAGGGGGAGGGGATTGTAACACCCTGGTTTTGACCCCATTTGCATTAAAGGTACATGATGTATATATTGTAATTAATCATGGTGAGGAGCTAAAGGAAAAATCCCCACCATCTATTTGGTTGTGTTATGTTTTAGCAATTGGGATCGTTTCCAATGGTATATCGTACCATCCGGCACATTATAGTTCTGGCATCATGTAAACATGCAAAATTAATCAAAAACCTACAACCATCTATGACGATGTACCGTTAAATGAAAAGGGCATGATTTCCAACGGTTAAGGGAGGGGGAGGGGGGGGGTTGTCTAACCCATGGGGAAAAGCCATGTGTCAACCACTTAAGCTCCTATGTTAGTTGAGGGAATTTAATGCTGGGTAGTGGTGGGTGGCAGGATTTCCCCCACGTACTCTCCACCAGCTGGTTCATTCACACACACGAGCTGGAAGTGGTTTTCCTCATGCACTATTTGGGATGCCAGATCGTTCTATCCACTCTCCCCACCGCTTTTGTTTTCCCTCCTCACGTAGGCAGTCGGGGCCTCTCTCCACCTTTTGGCTGAAGGTGGCCTGTGTAATTTTTCCCTTCACACAGGGAGTGGTTTTACCTCACGCACAGGTCAGGACTGTGTTTCCCCTGTCGAGGCTGAGAATCGGACCTTCACCTGCATTTGGGGATTTGTTGTGAGTTGTGTTTTCTCCCGTTGCTGCAGTGGTAAAAACGTGGCTATTGTTCTTCCTCCCATTCATGCAAGGGATCGTTTTCCTTTCTTCCATTGTCAAACTGTGAAATGTTGCTGTGGTTTTTCACTGTGAGATGTTTTCCTCCTATCTATGTTGGGTATCATTTTTCCTGCTCGCATCCCTGTTCGAACGGGGTAGTTGTCCAAACTTTTCACTATTGATCATGGACTGTGGTTCTCATTTTGTTGTTCATTGGCTATTGTTTCCCCACATTGGTTGGTTGAGTTGCCTTTGGGATTTGGGCGGCTGTGAAATCGGTTGTTGTTCTTTCCTTGAAACTGTGGCTTGTTGTGTTTTTCTGCCACATTATTCGCTGATGTGAATGCAATCCTCTTTTGGGTGTCGTTGAGTTTTTTTTACCAGGATAGGGCCAAGAACAACTCTAAATTGTCTTGTCTGACCTGAGCGGTGTTCACCTTTTCGTTTGGGATTGTCACCCTGTTGTATTCACCTTCTTCACAAAGCGGTGAACTGTTTGTTTTGGTGCATGCATGGAGTGGTTGGTCTTCGGACTATGTGGAGTGGGATTGAAGGCTAGGTATGCTTGAGAAACTTGGGTTTGGGGAGCCACATAGACAGAGTTAGATGGTTTTATTTCTTCTCCACAACCCCGGAAGAGCACTAGCAAGGGAAGTCAGGGCCTGGGGGACTGTGAAGCAGAGAAGAGACCAATTCCTGGTGCCGGGTGTGTGTGGGTGTCTTAGAGGTCAGGATACCTCTGGTGTAGGTATCCTTATCTCTTCCATGACCTCACCAGCTTAGCATTTAGCTTCTCCCAGCTCCTTGATAGCCTGATAGAACCTACTGTGTGGGCTTGGCTGATTTGTGTGCCTTGGCTATGTGTAAGCCTGCTTAGTCCCTTATTCCTTGGGGAATCATGCCCAACTCGAGGGTGGAAATGTTGCTAAGAGATTAATGTGCATGATGGCCTATGGTTGGGTGGAACGTTGCAACGACGTAGCTGGTTGCGGGACAAGTTCTCTATGAGATAAGTATATTTGTTTATTTCATCTCTGCAATTATATTTGATGGTTAATGAACAATGATGAACATATTGAATGCCTGAATGTATGTTTTCTTCCATGGTGTATGTGAATGATTATTCATCTTAGCATGTTTTAGGTTTTAAAAATTTTATTTCAGCATTTTATGTATGTTCATCTTCATGGGGCTAGTTTCCTGGTTGTTTGATGGTTTGGTAGCGTCCTCCCCGTCGATCAAAGGGTCAAGGACGTTACAAATCCAAAGAAGACTCCGGGGGGGTGCTTTTTCGTAAAATTAGTCTCCTAATTCTAAAAAAGTATAAAACAATACAGAGGAGAACTCTCTTAGCTTCCGAAGAAGTAAGGCACACATTTTTTGCACTTAGTCAAGGAGGTCCGAAAAAGGTTAAATTACCACCTACCCAACGCTCCTTCAAAAGTAGCATATAGCCTGAGTTTAACGAGTGTGAAGGAAAGCAAGATCACTCAGAAAGATCCATTTGATTGTGAGAAATGGGGCTTACAACAATAAACTTGATGCTTTGTTCTTTAGGGTTTAACGAGCATGACAAAGACATAAAGTACACTCAGAATCGTTTTCATGTTTAGATCCAGAGCATGAAAAAGAGAAAACTAAGCTCATATCGGGGGCTCCTTTTCTGTAATTTTAGTCCCTCGGGTCCAAAAAAGTGATAAACCTATGTCTGAGAATACTCTTCTCAATTCTGAAGAAAAGAGAGTGTTTTGTTTTTGTATTATTCCACATGGTCCGAGAAAGCGATAACCTACCACCAATGTGGATTCCCATTCTCATTTTCTTAACAAGCCTGAATCGACAAGTTTACTCGACAGTCAAGTCTATTTTAAGGAGTCATACCTAGGCCTAAAGAAACTCAATATCTTTCCCGTGAATTTTTCACGAGTCCAAAAAATTCAACTCACTGCCTCCTTACTGTTTTTAACGATCTCAAAGGAGAGCAGAAAGAATGCTCTAAATGTGAGGAGACGAGTCTCAAGGTCAAGAAAAACTAGTTCCAAGCGCGAGGAACAAACCTATGCATAATGCAAGGAACATGAGTAGGATAAAGACACTTAGGGAATGTCTCCTCAAGGTAAAAGGTGTCAATTTGCAAAGGAAAAGAGATACAAGGCTGAACGATGATGAGAGAAAAGATGAGGGCTTATACAACAAGCTAAAAGTGTGGAAGCGGCATCAAGATCATAAATGTGAGCAGGGCACATGCAAATTCATTTATAGATTGAACAACAAGACAAGGCCAGCAAACAGTTGTGGCTTCAACTAATAATATTGTCTCCAAGAAACAACAACATCAGGATCATATTCAGAAGAAAAGTTATAATGCAGGTCACTTTGGCAGAAACACATGTGACTTTGCTATCTTCTACAAAAGAGAAATTCAAGGCAGATTATACCGAAGAAGATTCTATAACACCAATGCTCAAGGGTTTATAATCAGTAATATCAACGTCAGAAGGAAAGAAAAAACCAGCAAGGGATATAGAGTCTGCAGGAACAAACTCAGTATCATGAGAGTTGAAAAATTCATAAGAAAAATCAAGCTCATCAGGATCACTGACTTGATGTTCAGAGGAAGATTCAAAAGTCTCAACAAGACCAATATAAAAATAAAGGTCAAGCCTACTAGGAAAATCAGGGTTAGACATAGTCACAACTGAACCAACATCCAAAACAAGGTCAGACTGTATCAAAGACTCTAGGAAGACTTCATCCCAAGGAAGGAGATCATTTGAGATAGGACACATATCTAAACTTTTAGATGGATCGAAAAAGTGGAGAGCAAGCTCCATGGTCTGTATAGGATGACTCACCTAGTCAACTACTGGGACCAAGTCCCAGGAAGGTAAGCATGAAAACAGAGGTTGCTTCTAAGTAGCAATTGAACGCAAAGGACATGAGGCCACATAGCTCACCTATGGTGAGGTAGTGTCTATAGAAACACTGAGAATCAATAAAGGAAAGACCTCGTCTCTAGTTGGGTCAGGAGAAGGATCAAGAAAATCCAACTGATCGATAGTGACAATTTCTTCACCATGATTAAAGTACATCACATGAAATAATGTTGACACCACAGCTTACATGGCATAGACATAATGACGTCCAAGGAGCATATTGAATTCCAAGGGGTCTTCTATCACCATGAATTCAACTAAGACGGTCTTCCCACCCAAAGTAACATGTCTTTCAGCAAGAATTCCCAAGGCTATACAAGTTTTTCTATGAAATGCCAGTAACTGACTAGCAGTTGACACAAGGTTGGGAGATCCCATGCCTCGCCAAGCACGAGTAGAAAATATACTAATTGAGGATCTTTCATCAACAATACAACGAGCAATCATGTATGGTTCAACTTTGACCTTTATCTGGAAAGGTTCATCAGAAGGAAGGCACGGCTCAACTAGTCTATCCCAATCAAAGGAATCAATTCGAGAGCTTGGTGGGGATTCATCTGAAGTGATTTCAGTGCCCCCTTGTTCAGTAAGTTATGAACTGGGAGTGAAGAAAACGTGACTAGCAGACACTTCATTCTCCAAAGGAATAGATCGACAATGAAATCGATTCAACCACTTCGTGAAAGTCACTCTTTGAAGGGAGAGTCGGATTGACCAAAGGTGAAATTGGTTCAATCACATCAGGTTCACTCTCCGAAAGAAGAGTGGGATCGACCAAATCTATGATTGGTTCGACCACTTGATCAACCAAAGGTTGAGTAGGTTGTTGAGAAACTATAGGTTGTTTAGGAGAAGGAAATTCTTGAGTCTCGGACCACACTCTTCGCACCTCTGTGATAGCAGGGCACTGGTGAGTAAGATGATCTCCCTCGCATAGCTTACAAGGGAACTTACGTTTGCACTTCAAACGACCATTTTTCTCAACGGTGTCAACATGACTAGCAGTGGCTGACTGTTTTCTCTCAACATGAGCTACATGGGCTAATAGTTTTCCCCCATCATGACCACCAAAGGCTGGGTGACTGGGTCCAACCTCACTAAAAGAGGTTGGTTGTTGAAAAACTTAAGAATGTTCAAAAATAGGATGACCATGAAACCAAACTCTTCACACCTCCATGATAGAAGGGTATTTATAAGTAAGGTGGTCTCCCTCACAAAGATTACAAGGAAACTTGGGCTTGTGTTTTGAACGGGTAGTCTTTTCAACAATGTCAACATGACTCGTAGTGGCTGACGGATTGTCTTTAGCATGAACCGCAGAGGATGAGAGACTGCCCCCAACATGACCTACAGAGGCTAAGAGACTGGGTCCAACATGACTTGCAGAGGTTGAATGAGCACCACTAGCATGAACAACAGAGGCTGAATGGTTAGGATCAATATTCTTTGTAGCAGTTGAGTGTGTGCCCCCAACATGAAATTCAGAGGTTGGGTGGATGGATCCAACATGACTTGCAGAGGTTGGATGGGGAGGTTCAAATTGAACATCAAAGGTTGAATGGGTACCCTCATCATGAACTACAGAGGTTGAGTAATTGGATCCAACGTGACCTGGAAAGGTTGGAAGGATCCCACCAGCATGATCAATAGAGGCTAGATGGTGAATATCAACTTGACTTGTAGAGGTTGAGTTCTTAGATCCAACATGACTTACATAGGTTGGATAGGTGCCCCTAGCATGAACTGCAAAGGCTGGGTGGTGAGTTTCAACTTTACTTACAGAGGTTGAATGGGTTCCCCCTTTCTTATGTGCCTTCTTCCTATTCCTCCTTCTTTTACTCCTTTTAGATTGTCAGTTACTAGTATCAGTACTTTCACTGCATGAGGTAGAAGGAGGAGGAGAATAAACTATAGGTGAAGGGGAAGAAGTATTTTGATGCCCTTGATATAAGGAGCTTAATTTAGCAGCATCAAGAGAATTCAGGACAGTTGTAGTGGAAAACAAACACACCGGTATCCCGAGGGTGAATCTAGGTAGATTCAAGGTGGCCATAAAAGGAACACCAACATTCCCTACGAGAGGAATAGTACAAGGATTTCCCAGCATGGGGATCTCTTGGTTGGTGTTCAAAGGGGTGTTAGCCATAGTTTCAAACAACATGACAAATTCTGAGGTCGACAAGCAACCACAAGTACAAAGTACACACATGAAGGCAAACTAAGTACAGACAAACCACAGAGCACTCACTAAAAAATTCCTAAAGCCAAATAGACAAACAGGTATAAGATATGCTTTCTAGAAGAAAGATAATAGGCAGTTACTTGGCATCCCTGTAAATTTTCTTAGGCACAAGCAGAGGAATCACCCACCACCCTCCCACACCTTCTACTGGGGTTACCTTCCAAGCTCGTCCAAGGTCAACCAAAAATAGCCTTCCGGTGTACCTGTGTATGAACCCTAGATGTCAAAGAGACTAAAGGCTACCTTACCTATATTGACAGTTTGGGGGGACAGATGCAAGCTTGGTTCGTATGCATGGGCAAGGTAGCAAATCTTGAAACCCTGTCAACACTAGGCACCACACGGGGCCAGGAGAGTGGTATTGACAGAAGTCCCCAGATGCACAAAAAACTTGGTCTATGCTTTGGCAAGGAATCGGAGGGTTATCTCCTCAGTCCAAGCCTCCACGTGGCCTCGTGCCTAACTCCCATTTAAGAGGAGCTTCCCAGATAAAATCAACATAGAAGAGGATTTACCTAGTGATTGGACAACTACGTCTGAATTTTAATACTTGTGGAGAGTTAAAACTCCATAATCCACAAGTCTAGCATAAGCTAGTTGGCGTAGAAGCCTATAAAATAAAACTTACTAATAATTTTTAAATTATATCGTTCATTTTAATAGGTTGTTTTTAGTCAGAGGCAAATGTTGTGAAACTTCTGTGGTGTTTTGACTCAAAGTTGAAACAAAATGACTAAACAAAGAGAAATGAAATGCGAAAGGCAAAAACTATTCTCTTTCTTTTTTCAAAATAGAACTTGAAAGCCACAAAAGAACAAATTCTTTTTTTTCAAAAATAATGATATTCCATGCAATCTAGACTAAAAAACTAATCTACATGCATATAAAGAAAACATGTGTTTTTTATTTTTCTTTTATAAATGCAAAAGAAAAACATCC